>BGNK01000618.1:0-114114 GCA_003297005.1 Symbiodinium sp. clade A Y106
CTCTCACTCTCTCACTCTCTCACTCTCTCACTCTCTCACTCTCTGTGTCAAGCCTCAGAAGGAAAGTGGCACAAACAGACCTTGAGACCAGGGCGTCTGCGTGCCCGCCAGGGGGGCTACGGCAGAAGAGTCGCATGTCTGAAGTCTACATTGAAATCTGATTTCTCGCGCCGGCTCGTTGCGCGCATTGCAGACATCCCAAAGTTGTTCAGACTCAAGATGTACAAACACTGCTGTTGTCGGCTTATCTTAGAGTGATGTTGCTGTGCGCCTTCGGGTCCGATGCCCGTGTGAGGCAGCTGGCGATTGCCTTTGCAATTATTCTCGATCGCCAGCACGAAGATGCTGCTGCCAAATGCTGGAGTCCCAGAGAGCTTTTCGCCACACGAGTAAACGCGTAACCTGAACCAGGGGGTTGTAACAGGAAACTTAATTTCAGGAACTGGCTCGAAACTGATTCAGAAACCAGGCCGCCTGCAACAGCAACCCGGGGGGCATCGTAACAGGAACTGCCTGACCAACACTTGGCTTGCGCTCGCCTTGTGAGGGTTTAGGGTTTAGGGCTTATGGTTTGGTCTGTTGGTTAACCATAGTCTTGCAGCAAGAACCATAAGAAACCACGGGTTGTATGAGGATTCCTGTGACTGTGAAACGAGAATAAATCGCTGGGTTTGTAAAGCTGAAAAGTTTAGGGTTGGAGGTGGCTTAGGGTTTAGGGTATAGGGTATGACAATATCCCACGAAGTGAATGTGAATCTGCGATTAGGCTTAAGCTTTTGGGGTAGAGGGTTCATGGGCCCTTGGCTGACCGGCGCCGCTTTCGGTGCGAGTGAGCTCTTCAGAACCTGGGCGCAAGGACCCTGCACGCCCTGTCCGTGGGCCGTTCTTCTGCTGCTTAGTATCGTGATCTTCTGCTGCGGTTTCAGCCTCGGCGCTCTTGCTTCGGCCCTGGTGGCCTCACCATTGTGCCGGCGGGCCTCTCTTGGTTTCCCTCGCACATTGATTGCCGGGTATGCTCCACCTGTCTTTTCGACAGCTCCGTCTGATTCTACGAGGCGGCGGCTTGGGGAATACAGGCTGCGCGGTGAATGAGTGATCGGGCTCAGGAAGCCGCAGTCGAGGAACTTACTTCGCGCTTCAGCGGCCTGGAAATCACTGTCCGGCGCACCGAAGTGGGGTCGGACTACGGGTTCGAGTTGGTCAACCAAGAGCCTTCGAGCTCCCCTTCCTCTTTGCCTTCGAGGCCCTTTGTGGAGCAGAGGTCTTCTACTGCACAGGTGCTGGGCGCCGCTACTGCAGCTGAGCTTGCTGCACTGGAGTTGCCCGAGGTCGAGCACCTCACTCGGAGCCTTCGGGACTCCGGGTCTTCCTGGACTCCTCGGGCTCGGATTGCCCGAGCTTTCCGTGCGGGGGTTTCAGCTTGGCAGAAACTTCGAGGTGAAGTGAGATACACTCAGGGCTCTCCGGCTCTAGGCCTCCGGCCTTGCATCTACGTGGCCATCCGGTCAGTCCATTACCGGGACAAATTTTGGACAAGATCTTATAACACCTTCCGGCCCAAGACTCAGGACTCCACCGGGGCTTTCTTCAGGGAGGTCATACTCGTTCCCCAGCCGTGCCGAAGCAGACGCCTACGTCCTCGGTGCTGGAGTACGATGGCCGACGACCGAACTTTGAGGCCATGTTCAAGAGCAGACATCGAAGCGGCGCAGGCGGGGATTGTGCCTGGACGTCCGATGCCGATGCTGTTCTTAATGCTGGGCCGTGGAGAAGGGGCCGAGGCTCGTTCTCGGGTGGCGCAAGCCGTGCTGCTGAAAACTCGCGAGAATGGCTTCTTGGTGGCCCTCCCCACTCCCGAGGTCGTGGTGAGTTACATCGAGGCCTTGCTCGGCGAAGACGACGAGGAGTTGGTTTTGTCCTTCCGGACCTCAAGCAGACTTCGAGACCAACCGAGGGCGGCTTCAGGTCCTCTCGATGTCTTGCTCGCAGACTTTCCTTGGAAAGGCACAGCTCGCTCGCTCAGGGGCGCTGAAGGGAGGGATCTCGAGCCGTCGTGAACGCCCGGCCGGCCTCGCGCTCCGAAGATGATTCGTCCTTTTCCGACGAAAGCAGTGCGGCCGCTCCCGCCGCCGCGCACGGGCAATCAGCAACGCCCGCCTGTCCGGTCTGCGCCCTGCCCTGCATAGCTTCCAAAGTCCTGACTTGTCGGACTCTCTGCCGTGGGATGTTACCGTTCTATCACACCTGCAAGGTCTAGCCTGGTCGGGGTTTCTAGGTTCCTTTTGCTTTGTGTGCAATCATCTTCCCTCGGACGCCACCTACCATGCACACCTCTGCGCCTTGCACCGCGCAGCACACCTCCAAGGTGCACATGTTCTTTTTAGTTTCCCACAGAATGCTTCCGAGGAGGTTTTCGATCTCTACCTGCAACTCGCACAGGAAGTCGCCGCCACCTGCCTTTGGCTTCGCTCGCCCAGCACGCTACTTCTTGCCATGAGCTGCTCTCTCGCCAAGCATTGCACCAAGCATTGCGCCAACCACGCCTTCACGGACTTGCAGTCGGTTGCAAATCTTTGCACCTCGGGGGTCACCCGCAGCTCGCACCCGACAGCCCCGTTGCCGCTTGATTCCCTCCATACCCTGGGGCCCAGCACCTTTCATGCTAAGCGGGCCCTAGTCTGCGATGGCGCGGGAAATGTCAGCACCGCGGACCACAGGCACTGCCACAACAAAACAGTCCGGCCGCTATCCCGCCTGGCTACATCCATAGTCGATTACCTCCGCCGCGAAAACCTGCTCGCCAGCATCTTCTCCCACCTCGAGCAAGCCCTGCCAGAATCCCCACTCTCACCAGAGCACGGCTCCGTTATAACCGAACTCATTCGTTTGCATCTCTCTCCGCAAACGCCTTCGCAGCAAGCTATGCGCGTCACTCCTGGGCAACCGTTCCGCTAGACCTGCTTGAGATCATTGCCCGCGCTATAGGAGACCCAGATACAGCCTTGGTGCCCATACTTAAAGAAGGCGTTCCCGCAGGAGCTTTTTCCGCCTTGCCTAGCAGCGGTCTCTGGACACCCGCACAGCGCAGCATTGATACGTCCTCGGACCTTGCAGGCAACTGGACAGCTGCAGAAAACGACCCTGCCCTGCTTCAGCAACTGGTCGACCAAGGAGTGGAGTCCGGTCATGTCGCGGTCTTCCCCGGCACAGCGGAAGACGCAGCCAAGCACTGGCCGCTAGGCACCGCCGTAGGTAAGTTAAACATAGTCAAGGCAGATGGCAAGGACCCGCGCCTCGTTCTGGACAGCTCCGTCCGCGGCCTCAATCACCGTGCACTTGCCACAACGCGTCGCAATGCCCAGCGCACTCGATGTCCAGCATACATTCAGCACCGTGGACCCATTCGCTAGGCCCTTGACTTCAAAGCAGCGCACAAATCCCAGAAGGTCCGCCCGGAAGAGCAAGGCACCCTGCTTTTCCGCGTTGCAGACAAGCTCTATCCTTATACGGTGTGCCACTTCGGCGCACGGTTCTCCGCCTACTGGTGGCAACGCACAGGATCACTCATCCTGCGCTGCAGTCACGCACTGCTCTGCGACCATCCACATAAGGCTTGGCTTTCGTGGATGATATCCTTGCACTGTTCCGCAAAGGCAGTATGCACCAGCCTGTGGGCCTCATCGTTGCACTCCTCACAGCTCTTCAAGCGCCCATCAGCTGGAAAAAGGCCCAGCTTGGCCCGAGCGTCACCTGGTGTGGCTGGACCTTCTGCTTCCGCACTGAAACTGTTGCCTTGGTGCAAAGCAAACTGGAGAAGCTCCGTCAGCAACTGCAAAAGTTAAGCAAGGGCTCTAAGGTCGCCAAGAAAGACTTGGAAGCCTGCCTTGGCCTGCTCAATTGGGCCACGACTCTCAGCCCGCACATGCGCTCCTTCATGTCCTGTCTCTACAAAGACTTGCGCAGCCTTGCCTCGACCAGCACGCCAAACTTGCCTCCACCCCAGCGGCGCACGCAACGCCCAACTCTTAGAGGTTGGTGCCATCAAGATCTTCAGCAAAGCCGATGTGCCGCGCGTGCCACCCTCGCACAAGCACCACCAGTGGGTCCGTCTTGCTGATCCAAACCGCTCAGAATTACACCTCAAGCAAGACAGCAAGTTCGCGCTGGCCTGGCTCGGCCTCTGCTTCCAACACGAACAGCCGTGCAGCCTTCGCACTCCGCCACTGGCTCCCTGCTTGAGCGCCGCAGATGCCTTCGCAGACAAGCACCGCATGGGCATAGGAGGCTGGCTCAGCACAGCCACCGATTTTGTCTGGTACAGTGAAATCTTCACAGACGAAGAAGTTCGCCAGGAATGGCCTCAGCTCAGCGGGTCGCTGCAACATTACATAGCCTGCTTCGAGACCCTCGCGCAACTCGCACTGGCACACTGCTCCTGGTCCCTGCTCCGTGCCAAGCATATCGCTTTGTCCTGCCCAGCGCCAGCGACAAGGTGTCAACCGCCTTTTTACTACAGCCGAGCCAGCCGAGCCGTTTAGCACCTTCTTGCGCCTCGCTGCCACATGCTTGGCTGGCGAGAAGAACACCTGGGCCGACGCCCTCAGTCGCGGACGCATTCGCTTCTTGCAGCACCGCTCGACGGAACGCGTGCGCATCACGCTTGCCCAGCTTGCTTCCGCATCGCGTACGGTTTCACTCAGGGGCGAGGAGAATACCTTCCCGCCACGCCTCCGCGAGGCACAGCGCAGCCTACTGCGTTAGCTCCAGGTTCGAAAAACGCGCCCAGCCTTTTTCCCTGCAGTGCTGCTTTTTGGCACTTTTGCTCTTCGCCTCGTCGAGCCTCGCTGTCTGGCCAGGTCCTGCTCCGCAACCTTGCGCGGTGAGGGGAGAAGCCTGCTATAGGCAGAGGTTGCTGAAGCCGGACTAAAGTGGGGGAAGTTAGCTAGGCATCGCTTTGCCCTGCTCTTCTCTCTTCACAGGCATCGCTTCGCCTCGCACCTTACTTCAGCAACCTCTGCGAGTAAAAAGAGAGAAGTGCGCCTTTGCTCTTTTTCCTTAAGTTTGCTCACTGTTAGCTTTCGCAGAGAACGCTAGTCGTGAGTTTGTATTTTTGGTCGACAGTGTTTTCTGGAAAGAACTTGTGATGCATGCTCCGCCCGGCGCCGCACTGCATCTCAAGGCTGTCGACCGTTAGCTGCCGCGTAGCTTTTTTAGTTTACCCATGCACCCACCCAACCCGGGGGGGGAAGTTAGCTAGGCATCGCTTTGCCCTGCTCTTTTCTCTTCACAGGCATCGCTTCGCCTCGCACCTTACTTCAGCAACCTCTGCGAGTAAAAAAGAGAGAAGTGCGCCTTTGCTCTTTTTCCTTAAGTTTGCTCACTGTTAGCTTTCGCAGAGAACGTGTATGGTTTGGGGTGTAGGGAGAGGGGGGGTTCTTGGGGGGGAGTGTGCGAATAGAGGAAAGTAGAGCTCTCATGGTAAACTGTTAGAAATTATTTTCATTGATGAATGAAGGGGGGCTGGATTTCTGGGTTTAGGATTAGGGTTTGGGGAGAGGAGAGGAAGAGGAGAGGAGGGGAAAAAGAGAGGAAAGAGGGAGGAAGAGGAGAGGAAGAGGAGACGACAGGATGAGGAGAGGTAAGATTTTTGTCTTGGGGTTTAGGGTCTAAGGGTCAGGGGTTTCTGGTTGAGGGTTTAGGTTTATGTTACAGGGTGTAAGGTAAAGCGTTCAACAGGGCTTCTGAGGGAGTGCCCTTGCAAGCTTATATGGGTTTTATTGGGGTTGTAAGGGCTTTTGAGGGCTTATAAAGGCATATAAGAGCTTATGAAAGGCTTCTAAGGGCTTGCAGAGGGCTTTGCTTTGTAGAGGAGTTCGAAGGGCCCTCTAAGAGTAAACGCTGTAACTTAAAATCTCAACTCAACACCCGGCCGGTTTCGGTTTCGTTGTCCGGTTGGTTTCCGTTACAATTCCCGCTGATTACAGTTACTAGCCTCAACCCACGTCCAGTTGCATGTCCCTTGGTCACTGTTTCGTCTCGGTCGGTTCCTGAAAAAGGTTCCCGTTACGTCGCGTGCTCGTTCCTGTTACAACCCTCACCTGTCGCACACATACGTGAGACGGTGGTGCGAGACGCTGCATTGCAGGTCGTGGTGCTGACCGCCCAAATAGCCGAAAGCTGAAAAATTGCTTTGCGCCCTTTGGAATTCCCTGCTTGAAGTGACTCCGACGGATCCGGGTGAGTCGAGTTGCTGAGGCTCCCAACACGTGGGTTCACGGGCTTCGGCAGCTTCAGGCCCAAGCGAGACTCGAGAGGGCAACAGCAGAGGGGAGCTTCACGAAATACCGCAGAGGCCTGCTGCTGTACGCGGCTCCGCCTCGACTCCGTCGCTTTCGTGGCCGCTGCTGGGAACCCAGTTTTTGTTACATTTTCTCTGTTTCGGCGTTTGGGTTTGGAGGGGGAGCCAAAGGGGTTGAAGGTGGCGTCGCCCGGTGCCTGGACCAGCTCCCTGGAGCGATTGTCCTGGGGGAGAAGGCTGCAAAGCTCAGAGGCTCAGGAGAGCAGACTTTGCATCCCTGATTTCTCTGTTGGAGAGACGCGGCTTGCCTGGACTGGGCTCCGGGGCGCGCAGCGCGGCAGTCGCTGCCGCTGCCGAGGTCGGCAAGCGCAGAAGTCGATTTGTGTATCGTCTGTCAGAAACACTTCTCTCTTTTTGGAGGCCTTCCTCTGGGAAGAATCCATCGCGGTGCTGTCGGGCTACTCAGGAAAAGGGCTTGCACAGGTGCATAGCTGATGCATTCTCAGGTATAAGTGCTGACTTTTCAAACTCATTCAGCACGGGTGGGAGATGGACTTGCCAGGACATGAGCATGGCAGCATGACTGACTTTCCCGTGCCGGTTGGTGTTTCGATGGTTGGATGTTGATGCTGCTTGCATGACTCAGGCTGCTTGCTTGGTGCTTGTGTCTCAGGCTGAGTCCTCGCCGGGCCAGACGGTGCGCAGCTCCGGTCGCGCCCAGGCGACTTTTAGAAATTTTAGAGCCTTCGCAGCCTGGGCATTGCCGAGGTCAGGCGAGATCACGCTGCAGTGCGGGGGTCCTGGATGGCTCGCGGCTCTGAGTGATTTCGACTCTTGGATGGAAGCCCAGATAGAAAGAACCAGCTCTGTGGTTTCGTGTCGGCCATCGCGGCATGTGATGCCCTGCGCTGGGTCCCGGGCCCCAGTGTCCAGATGTATCCAGTTTCCGGTCTTTGGGGCTTGCAGCTTGCAGCTCAGAGGCTTGGGTCCTCGAGCTGTTGCACCGGGGTCGGACGTCGGGACTCGGCGACTCGGTGAAACGAGGCCCGGCCCAGGCTCTGTCTGTGTCCTGGATTCCTTTGCAGGCCTCGACCTGGACGTGCTGAACGCGGCCCTCAGTGGCTGCGAATCAATGTGGCAACAGGCGCTGGTGGGCTCCGTCTAGCGGCTAGCGGCTCTCTTCAGTGCTCACAGAGTGCTCACACGTGCCAGGCCTTGGCAACACTGGGCTTCGCAGCTCTCTCAGCGAAGTCTGCTCGCAGTCCCACGAAGAAGATCCTGCTTTCAGGCCTTGGCAGCGCAAAGCACGCTGCCAGACCTCATCACCTGGAACGCGCTTACCATCGGCAGACAAGCTTGCGGGGACTTTTCTGGTCCTGTCGGACTGTCGGAGTCCCGTGGCTGAGACTCAGGTTGCTTTCCTGCACTCCTTGGTCCTCAGCAATGGAGGCTGCTAGCAGCGCTAGCACTCGCTACAGCTCGGCGCGCCCTCGTCGTCAGCCGAAGTGCAGGCATTGCAGAGCCCGCAGCAGCGAGGGCTTCGAGTCGATGTGGCCTGCAGCACAGTGCATTCAAAGCTGGGGGTGGAGTCGCTTGCGTCCGTGCGAAGATCTCCGTGACGGCTCTGGTCACTGCCTTCGAGGAAGGCACAACTTTGCAAGACCTCGCGGCGCTCTGTCGGGTTGTGGGGGACGGATCTCAGCTTTTTGCCCTGGGATCGCCGACAGGTTTACGATGGTCCGCTTCGCTCGCTGCGATTTCACGAATGCAGGAGGAGTGGCAGCTAGTGAGAAGTCTAAATTAAATAGGACAAACTGTCCGCTTGGGCTAGTGATAATTCTGGGTTCTTCTTACAGTCTTGATCATGATCTGTCTGCTTGGTTCTTCTTAAAATCTTGATATGGCTGCGGTCATCGTTGATGTCACATGTAGGTGCTTAAAGCTCTGCAGCACAAGACAGCGACGTGTGGCCCCTGAGGACCGTCTGCTGTGCAACGAGCCGGGCCTTCGGCGTTGACTGTGACAATGAAAGTACATCAGCACCTAGGACCTGGGGCCTGAGGGGTTGTGTTGAGATCTTTGCTAGACTGAGCCTAGCTGAGGCAGACCTTTACAGCAGTGGCCAGCGCGTGCCAGAAAGCTGGCAGAGAAAGGCTCAAAGATCCACACCGCCGTTGAGCCTACATATCTGATTCCCAATGTGGCAGCTCCGAGCCCTTGCAGGTTCGCGCTGCGCATCCTGGAGGAAATCCGTCATCAGGCTGAGTTCAATGACAATGATGACCGGGCGGGCCGACGAGCTCTCTTTGTTTGGGCAGGGTCTGGCCTGGGACGTCGCTGCGCTGAGTACGGCTCTCCTCGCATGTGAACAGCTTCCGGCTTGGGCCCCAAGGCTGAGACGCAGCGCGCACACACGTTTCAGCCTGCAGTGACCAGGATCTTGCACTGTCAGAGACGGCTTGTGCGGCGGGCCCGAGGGAGGGGCCTGGCCCCGGCCCGGAGCTCAGATGGCCCTTAAGGAAAAGGCAAAGCAAGGAGAGTCTCAGAGGCCTCCCCTGGCACAACTCCAAGCTTGTTTTGCCCGAGATGATGTTCAAAATCTGTGAGAACTCGGTCTTACCCTTTACTTGCTATCACACCAATCAGGCCGCAGCGTTCGTCGCAGGCACTCTGTTAGAAACTGCAGTGTCGCCATGCAGCGCTGTGGGTGCAGCCTGGAAGCCCGGCGAAAGCTGCCGCAGCTCCCCTCGTCGGCCCGTAGTTGATGTACGAGGAGCTGTTTTCTACGGTCATCTGGCCCCCTGGGTTCACTTCTCCGAAGCATACGACACTCGAGGAACTCAGTGACGAGGCTGACGAGGACGACGAGGCAGATGGCATTCACAGTATTACACTTGCTTGGCCATCTCCGCTCAAGGATGAAGATCATGGAGTACTGGAATCGCTCCATGGCGATGTCTTGGCAAGGCAGCGCAACGTTTCAGGATGCTGATGAGCATGGCTTCCCGCATAGGTGTGTCGTTATATGAGTGACGCTTGACATTCGCGCTGCTACGCGCGAAGCGCAGGTCACTCCTCGACACGCAGGTGAGCAATCAGCTGAATCTGCTAAAAGCGGAAGTGCGCCGCCTCCGCAGCAAGGCCATTGCCCCAGCACTGGTACAGGCCAAGGGTGCGAAAGGGCCCAGATGTCCTTTACTGTTGGTGCACTTGTGTTCTTGCATGGATGCCAGAGATGTCCAAGGCGTATGACCATACTTGTGCGTGCAAGTCCAGCCGCGTTGAGGTTCAGGCTCTGCAGAACGAGAAAGATGACATGGTGGATAATTTTCGGTCTACCACACAGATTCTGCTCAACAGAATAAAGGACTCCTTCGTTTATCGTGACGCAGACAACAGCGAGTGCAGCAGATCCTTCGGAGGAGCTGGAATCAAATGATGCACAAAGCCGTCCTCAAACGGCAGCGGTCATCGACAGGATCGAGGCTGAGATCAGCAGATTCGTTGACCATGTGTAGCGCAGGCATGACGGGCGACCCGTGAGCACGCGTAAACGCACGGAGCACTGCAAAAAAACCACTCTGGTGCTGATGAATCAAGGTAAGTGAGGGCTGTTGCTGAGTTCAGTCAGGTCAAGCATTTTTCAGAGTTTCACTGACTTAGCAAAACTTGAGGGGGTCTCACAGGGTTTCCCTGTTTAGGCAAAGCTGGAGGGTGTTTAGACCCATGGCGGAGTCAGCACCCCTTCGAATCGGGCTCATTGGCTCGACTCGCGGCTCTTCCTCCCAGCTGACCTTTGATGCCATCAAGAACGGGGAGCTGAACGCGAAGATCGTGGTGGTGATCTCCAACAAGGGAGATGCGGGCATCCTGGAGCGGGGTCGGACGGAAGGCGTGAAGGCCGTCCACCTTCCCTGCAAGAAGGGGACGCCGCGGGCCGAGTATGATGCCACAGTGACAGCGGCCCTGCGTGAGGAGGGCGTCGAGCTGGTGATGCTCTGTGGTTTCATGCGCATTGTGAGCCCCGAGTTCTGCAGGGAATGGGAGGGGCGCTGCATCAATATCCACCCCAGCCTCCTCCCAAAGCACGCTGGTGGCATGGACCTGGAGGTGCACAAGGCCGTAATCGAGGCCAAGGAGACGGAGAGCGGCTGCACTGTGCACTTGGTCACAGAGGAGGTGGACGGTGGACCCGTGGTGGTGCAACGGAAGGTGGCCGTGGAGCCTAGCGACACACCAGAAACCCTCAAGGCAAAAGTTCAGGCACAGGAAGGCCCTGCCTTCATCGATGCCATCAAGGCATCTCCGTTCTATCGTGCGAAGTAGCAGCGTAGCAGTGCAGAGCAGCTTGCAGAGCAGCTTCCGAAACTCTTGACTCCGGACTCCGGTCTCCGGGAGCTTCTTTTGTAGTCTTTTGTGCCCAAAGAGCAGGCCTTGTGAAGAGCGCGAAGATCAGCGAAGCAGCTAAAACAGCACAGCAGGTGGCGTTCACGCAGAGCCCGTCTCGTTGCGACCCTGTGATGCTTGTCAGGCACGGGGGAAGCACTGCTTGCCCGTCCGGGGAGGCACGCCTCTTGAATAGCCTTGTGACTTCTTCTCATCCTTTGGATTCCCTCTAACCCTCCCTCTTTCAGGGGCTCCTGAAGTGCTCGACTTGGACAACAAGGCAAGGGAATCCTCTAATTCTTTCGCGGCTCTCGCACAGTCCTAGTCCTAGCCTCTGCTACACAGGAACCAGGTGGAGCAAAGGAATCAGGCGAGTGGATCCAAGCACTCTTTTTGAGACTTTCTACTTGCAACTTCACCGTTGCAGGGACGTCTGTTTGCGGCAACTGCGGTCGAGAGATTCCGACAGCCAACTTGGTGTCGCACAGCGTCTTCTGCTACCGCTAGGGACCCGGCTCTCCCATCCGACTTTGATATGTGCGCTGCCAGTGTTGCTGCCTTCTCAGGCAACAACTATAGGTGCCCAGCTTGTGACGAAGTGATCGCAGTCCGGGACAAGGAGAAGCTCAGCTGTCTGTCTCGTCGTGTTTGAGTCCGGGGATCAACGCAAGTTGCGGCAGCGGTGTGTCTTTACGACATCGGGGAAATCCGATATGCCTGTACGCAGGAGCATGCAGTTAAAAACAGGGGCGCCCTCCCAGGAGAGCCACGTGGAGCAGTGGACGGATGGCGCGCGCTTGTTGGATGCCGTGGGCCGCCGGGACGCCGTGAGCTTCTCAGACTGTGTGGAAGCTGCCCGTTTACTCAACTCTCCAGAATGATTAGGCCATGATCCAATGCATGGCGGCGCATGGCATCGACTTCTGCTCGGCCGCGCATCCCGAGACACAGGAGAGCTGAAGGGAGGACCCGAGAGGTCGAGCTTCTAGGTCGAAATGAACAGAAATGAAGGACTCGGTTCTGCACGCTGCAGCTGGGCTCGGAGATGTGGAGCTCATCAGCTTCTTCATGGGCTACGGTGTGGAGGCGGGAAGTGCAGACGTGACTCCAGGGCGATTCAATTAATGAGCCGGCAACGACGGAGACAGTTAAAGGGTCAATTACGTCCTGCAGCATCCGCTTCGTTCCTGCCGTATGTCGGCTCGGCATGCACATCCAGACGCAAGGCAATGGAAGAGTCTCCCACAACTCTCTGCCACCACTCGGATGCCTTGCGCGAAGCAGCGGAATGTCGGGGATCCCTGGTAAAACTCTGGCGGAAGGAGGAAAAAGATCAGAAGGACCAGAACAAGTCCTGCAAGAAGCGCTGTGTGCCACCACTCCCGAAGATTTTGCACGCTGACCTCGACTGTGATGCCCGTGCAAACCTTGCTATGGAAGTCTTCAACAGGCTTGTCCAACCAGAGTTTCACCGATGGCAGACGGCACGTGGACTTGAGTGCTTGGATTATGTTGACACCGTGGACCAGGATGTTGGAGGAGGACGACGCGACCTTTGGCACCGCTACCTTTACAGACCAACGTCCCAGGCCCAAGATGTTTGCTCCACCTGGGAAACGGCCTACCAGGGCAGTTGGTGGTACTCCCTTTGGCTGGTGGCAGCTTCAGGCGTGGTCCTTGCGTCCGAAGACAAAGAGCTCGGACACGACTTCAACAGTGTCTGCGGTGTCTTCTGCTCGCCGAGTCTCAAAGTTGCCGAAAAGTATGCTCGTCCAGGGAAGCCCTTCCCAGACGGACTTTACCATCGACTGGTCTACGAGCTTTGGGTGCAGCCAGGAAAGCGCCGGAAGCGGAGACATGGCAGCACAGGGAGCCAGTGGATCTTACAACCCGACCACGTCCGCCTCAAAGCGGTGCGGATCAAGATCGACGCGCCCCCGGAGCAACATGTCGAGGGCTGGAGCAAGTGGAAGCCCTCTTTGGAAGCAAGGCCAAAGGATGCTGCCGAGCAGGGGCCGGTGGACATCAGCGACCTCCCGAAAATCGAAGCCTTTCAGGAGCCGCCTCCGCCAGGATCTGTCAAAAGGACTTCGTCTGGTGCCGGTGCCGCACCCATTTTGATTCCGAAACAGAAGGCAATGCCCAAGCCCAAGCCCAAGCCTCGGCCTCGTGCGCCGAAGCAGAAGGCCATGCCCAAGAAACGTGTCGTGTCCGAATCCAAGCCGTGGGCCAAACAGAAGGCAAGGCCGAAGCCGAAACCGGAACGGAGGGATCCGGATCCGGACGTGAGCGTCTCCGTCGCATCGATCCGGTGGCCGATCCGATCGCGGGTGCCCGAGCCGGCGGAGCCTCCTCGATCTCTTGGAGTGCCCGAGCCGGCGGAGCCCCCTCGAAGAGGATTGTCAAGGCCAAGGCCACCGTCGGTGCCTGAACCGGCAGAGCCCCCGCGAGCTGGCAGGTCTCTGAAGCCGGAGTGGAAGCCACAGAACTGGCAGGGCTGGCGGGCTGTGCCACGGTCATGGTGGCAATTTGACAATGGATGGAAAAGGTAGTTGTGCACAGGAGTCTTGATCTGGTGTTGCCCTCCAAAGCCTTTTGCGCGCACAGTCTGATCACAGACTCTTCGATGTTAACTTCGTCCCTCTCGCTGGAGGCCGAAGGCTTGTGACCGTCTCTGCTCTTGTGCTGCGGCACAACTTGAAGGTTCAAGACCTTGCTCTTCGTGCGCGTGGGGAGGTGATCCAGCTTGTGCGTCGTCGCCCATTGCGATGCGGGGGCCGCACCTGGTTGCGAGTGCCGCACATGTGCCAACAGTGAGTTTGCCAACCACCATGCCGCCAAGGCCCTGTCGTGGCTGTCATGGCCTGCGATCAGGTGGTGATTGGCACTTGACATGAGATCCGGCGAAATCGGGACGGCAGATAGCAGGAGCTCCATCGAGCAGGAAGTGGACTTAACGGTCGGAGCACCTTCGGGGCGAGGTGCGGCTAGAGCCAATGCCAGAAAGCCTAAAAAGTCTCCTTCTGCTGGGAGAAGCCCAGCTTTATGGATCCACATCCTTACGGAAGAGGAGTGCTTTTTGGTTTGAGTGTGGGTTCAGGCTTTCCGGTGGCTTTAGGAACTGCGGAAGTCCTCGGCAACCTCAAGACAAAATCGCCCCACTGAGGTTTTGAGCTCTGAAAACTCAAGCTTTCTTTGGGTTCAGACGCCTTAGCAAGCGCTAAATCTCAAAGCCAAGCCCAAGCCCTTTATTCATGCCTTTGACATGAATCCCTTGGAGCCCCGAACCGTGGGATACCGCAAGTAAGGTCCGAGGCTTTGAGGTCCAGAAGAAACTCTGCAGCCTTGAAGCACATCATTGGGAGGTGGATCCCATCAATGTGCAGGGGGCCACGCCTTTGCACGTGGCTGCTGAGCAAGCGCAGTGACTTGGCAGGAACGGCGAGAGAGAGGGAGGGAGAGAGAGCGAGTTGGCCTTGCAACCATTAGGAGAAAGAAGAGCCAGCAGGTGAAAGAGCCGCAGAGGTGCCCAGAACGAGGGTTGTCTCAGGCTTGAAGCCGTGCAGCTTCTTGTGGAGCTTGGCGCAGAGCTGAACGCCGCCTGGCTTCGATGGGGCGGCTGCGCGCAGCTCACCAAAATCCAGACTCTAGATTCCAGGTTCGGAACGGTGCCGGTGAGACGCCGCTGATGCTCGTCTGCCGGAAGGGACACGCGCAGGCCGGCGAATGGGAGGGTGGGCGGATCTCAAAAAAGCTCCCAGTGCAGCCAGCCTTTTGCTGCCATGTGACATGTCGGCTTTCGAGGCGGCCAAGTTCTTGCTGGAGATGCGTGCTGACGCGGAGGCCCACAGCAAAGCGCCGGTGCCGGATGTTCTGTGCTGGATGTGGAGGCAGGGACGAAGCTCGGGGACACGCCGCTGCAGATTGCGCAGCGCCTCGGCTTCCAGGAGCCCACCAAAAGGGACGAAAGGGACCCAAAAGGGACGAAAGGGACCGGGAGGGGACCGGGAGCCGGACGACCGCCTCCGCGCTACCCGCCTCTCCTTGTACAGGAGACGGTGCACGCGCTCTGCTCCGCGGGGGCCCCGCTGCGGCCGGGTACCCCCAGCCGCGCTCGGCCGAGGAGTAGCGGAGCGGAGCAGAGCGGAGCAGAGCGGAGCTCTCTTCGGCGCGCTTTTTGCCTGCTGAGAGGAGCCCGTCACCTTTGCCTCCGCGGCCGAAGTCCGGCGAGAGTCCCAGGCCCAAAATCCGCTTTTGCCGATCCTCGGCTTTCTGAACCACGCGCGATTCCGATGCATTCCGATGCTGCTGTCAGGCCAGATGCTGCTGGAGTCCCAGGAGGCATCGTCCCCTCCGGCTATCCGCCACCAGCACCGCGCAAAGGTGCCTGAATTGCACGAAGCGGAGGGTGCGTGAGTTGAGCGAAGATGCCATTTTGCAAGGCAAGATTTTGCAAGGTGCGCCACCGATACCGAGCGGACCGAGCCAGCCGCGACCGCCACGGCCATGAGCTTCCAAGTTTGCGATGTCCTCAACGTGGGAGCATCGGTTTGTCTAGCGAAGAGTCGCCATGCCCGCCCGTGGGATGCACGCGATGCAAACGCATCTCGGCATCGCCCGAACAGCTCAAAGAAAGCTGCTAGGTTTTCCTCACAAAGAGCAGACATGAGTTGCGCTTCGCACAGCTCCCTGCCGTTAAGCTGCGGTTGCCCTTGCCGAGCTAAAATCAGCACTGAGGCAGGGAATGGGCCAGGACCGAGGCAGGGTTTCCTTCTGTGGGCAGCTTCCGTGCGTGCGTGTGCCATGAATGCCGCAGGGGGTGTCGTCTCTTGCCGAAGAGCTGCAAAGCGCTGCGCTTCGGGCATTGCTTCAACTCGGAGATGCACAAAACGGTCGTGGAGTGTCAGTCGATTTGTTTCCGTGCAAGTGTGTTTTGGATGTATGGGGGTTTCAGCTGGGATCGCGCAGGCTTCGGCGAGCCCGGTTCTAAGCATCTTAGCATTTTGCGCTTCCTGTGGATTCCGCAATAGCTATGGAAGAGTTTCGTGAGGTGGCTTGGATGGAGGGGCATCTCCGGCTTCACCGAAGGCATCTCAGAAGCCGAAGACGGCGCCACACCCACAGGCGCCTTCTGCAGAGCCAGTGCGGGCAGTGCAGTGCGTGCAGTGCCTGGTTCTCCTCTCTCTGTGCTTTCGGCCAGCTCTCACAGCGAGACCACGATCTCTTGCAGCAACTCCACGAGCGACACCAGGCAGCGCAGGCGAAGGCCCTCCAAATGCGGAGTTTTGTGGAGCCGTAAACGCAGACGGATGTAGCAGTAGCAGGGACATACAGGGACAGGGACTGTGAAGATCTGCGAAGCTCGTGCCAGGCTTGCCGCTCAAAGCCGCAGCCTCAAGTCGCCGTTCAGGGTTGCAGATGGATTCCTGCAACCTTGTGACAAAGGTCTCCGCACAGGGGCGACCGTGGCAGCTTGTCACCTAAGGCCGGCAAGAGATTTGACAGTGCATGCATCCGTTGAAACATTATGTGAACGAGGTGCACAGCCCACACGCTTCGTCTCCATCTGTCGCAGAAGCGGAGCACCAACATGCGGCCACAGGCTTGGAAACGCTAGTGCATTGGAGTGACCATCGTCAACCCTTCTCTTCGTTGTGTTGCCAGCTGCAGCGGTGGCGGCAGCGGTGGACGTCCAAGACGGTCCGCAATCGCAGCATGCAGCTGAGCAAGATGTCAGTCGTGGCTGTATGGTGCTGTCACTGCCGTTTCGTGCCCCGCCATGAGTGCCAAAGCCATACCACAGGAGGCTCAGCATGTTTAGTGGTCGTCTAGACATCAGGATGCATTCATCGTTCAGGAGATCCCGGATGAATCTACACGAACGCTTTCCAGGTGGCCAGAACTGGAGCCAGACGCCCTGCAGAATGAGGCCAAGAACGTTTCACTGGCACTGCCGTAGTCGCTACGGTCTTGAACTGATGCTGCCTCTGTTGTGTGTAACTTCTGGATATTGACTAGATCTTGAGACAACATGTCTTGAATAGTGCTAGGTCAAGGGACAGCTGGTTCCTGATTTCGCAACCTGTGCAGGTTGCCGCCCGCGAGGTGTCGATGCAACCACTGTATCCATCTCTGCAGCTGTAGCTGGCGAATTGGCAGACTTGCCCGCAAGGTGGAGCTGCGGGTGCTTCGGCAGGAGCTCAGTACCAGGACCCAGGAGGCGCAGAGTTCCACGGCACCGCACGGCATCGGTTGCGGCGAAGAGCACAGGTGCTGCGGCTGGAGGAGAAGATCCACGAAGCCGAAGACCAGCTGCGACAAGCGACAGGTGCTCCAAGAGTGAGGGCTTCGAGAGTGACTCGGAGCGCAACTTGCGGTGATTGTGCTGGAGGCCATGTGGGGACGCTCTCGGCCAAGGCAGGATGCAATTTCCTCTACGCTCCTTTGCTTTGAGATGTACTTCTTAGGTTGAAGCCGCATCCGGCAGCACGCAGGCGGTCCTGCAGGCATGGGCTAGAGCCATTTGTGCATGAGTAGTCGAGCAGTTTGGGGTGGAGCCCAGGCCTCAGCCAAACACCTCGACACGCAGGCCAAAATGCCAAAAAGCACTGAGTTGCTCCTGGTCCTAGCAGCGGGGGCGAGCCTCGTGGCTCGTGGAGCCTATGCGACTCATGCGACTGCAGCCATCGGTTTTTGGGAGAAGCATGAACACAGCAGTTCTGCATTTCTGCGTGTTAAAACCACTTTCATTCGTTTCCTTGCTGAAGTGAGGAACATCTTCCACAGTCGAGAACGGGAAACAGAGTTCATATAGATCCAGCCCGTGTGGTGCATGCCATGGGCTCAGCTGGCTCCGCCGTCCCGCCGGTCCCGCCGCTTCCGCGTGAGAAGGCACGGCCCCACTGCCCCACTGCCCTTCCAGCGCATTTGGCAGAGTCTGCAGGTGTTCTGGTGGTGTTTTTTTGAGACTGGTACGCAGTGGCGTGCATTTTCGAGACCATACCGTCTTTTTTTTGGGGGGGTGTTTGGGTTCGGCTTCGCGGTTTGTTGGCTTCTTTCGGGTTTTCTTGGTGCACGTCCGTGGACGAACGATAGGCCGGGCAGGAGGGTTCATTTTCTAGAACTTAGGTTTTTTCTTCCCAAGTTCCTCGTTCCCCTTTGTCCACAAGTGAAGGGGGACCATACCGAGAGCATGCCTTCTAGTGCCCGGAGCTTATGCTTTGTGCACTTGAAAGCCGCTGGAAGCCACCTGCCAGAGCGCCGCCCACGCTGGCCTCGACGGTCAGCTGTCAGCCAGCAGCCTCGATTTCCAGGCAACTTCTCGCTCTGCCTTTCTAGAAGAGAGGACTGAGGGCCTTCTTCTGCCCTTCCGCCTTGCCCTGCCCTGGAATTCTGAGGCTCCTGGGGAGGCGCGGCACGGATTGCGGCCTTGGTGGCGAGGGCGTCATAGCGACTGCACCCTCCCAGGCGAGCCTTGCCGCAGGCGGCGTCAAGGCCGGAGCTTTGTCACCTCGAGCATCAGCATTCACAATGGATGGTGCATTTCGGTCGTTACCGTTAGCCTTTGTGGATCACAGGAGGGGCCGCTGTAGGACTATCTGAGAGCCACTCTGTCGAGCGAGCATAGTGAGCATGGCCTTCGCAGAGAAGATCCTCGTTGTGGCGACGTTCGTCTTGAGCCTGTTCCTAAATGCTTTGGCAGCACGTGGATTCCTTTCCGACCAGTCGCTCGGTGCAGTCTCTGCCGACCACCCGACATACCTCACTCCTGACATGATAACCTTTATGGTTTGGATTGCAACCTACACCCTCGAGGGCATACTCGTGGTCATGCAGTGCTCACCATCGGAGAGCTCTGAGAAGCTCTTGCAGCAACGGTGCCTCCTCACAAGCCTTTCAGTTCGGTGGCGCCTGGTCATTGCCTTTCTTCTGAATTCCCTCTGGTTGCCACTCTATGCCAACCTGTTCTGGGGAAAGGCAATGTTGGTTATTATCGTGTACTTGGCATTCCTCTTATCGATCTATGTCGACATGAACACCAAGACTACGTCTTCGTTTGCAGAGTGGACAATCTATGCCTCTGGCATCGCATGCAATATCAGCTGGGTGCTGGTGGCAGCGGCTGCGAACAAATTTACTCTTTCCGGGTACTACGGGTGGACTGATGCTTATGGAGTTGCAGGAACCCCGCAGGCTGCAGTGATTGTGGTTGGCATCCTTGCAGCTTTGGCGGTTATGGTGGCTTCTATCCGTAGCGATTTTGCTTGGTCTCTCGTCACGATGTGGGCTTTCGCTGGGATATACCGGCAGCACACCCTCTCGGATGGCAGCTTTCCTCCTCAGGCCATGAACAGGGCTTTGGCTTTGTGTGCAGCCTGGGCAGCTGTTGTTGTTGCAGTGGCCACTGCAACTGGCATGTTCCTCATTCCGTACAACGGAATTTTCCAGTCGACGAAGCGCGACTCGTACGGGGAGCTTCCGCTTGTGAACGAGTGAGCAGACTGTAGACACCGACGCCAGTAGCCGAACGCTAATGGCAAACTGTTTATTACGAAATCTCCATGATCAACTCATTGGGGCTTTGGGTTCTCAGTTTTCCGCGGAGAAATGCCGCTGTGGTTTTGCAGTCGACAGCGACTTGGCAGTCGGCCAGCAGTGTAGCATTAGGGACAAAAGAGCAGGAGAACGTGCCCCACCTGCTCCGGCATGAGATGTCACTCAATACAATGATGCTGGTGTGAATGCAGTGCGTGACAGGGCTTGCAATGGCTCCTCGCCACAGTAGACAAGGAGAAGAAGGAGAAGGCTCGGGTACACGAAGGTTCAGACTCTGCCATGTAAGGTGTCCTGTAGGTTGATCTCGGGATCTCGGGCCAGGAATGGCTAGCACAGAAGTTTGAGGAGAAGTGTGTGGAGGTTCAATCGCTCTACCAGGTGCGTGCTTCACAGCTAGATGCTCCCACCCCGCCTTCGTATCTGTGGCTTGAAGGAGCTGCAGCGAGTGCGGATGCAGTTGGACCAGCAACAAGGTGAAAGCTCTGGCTGGAACGCATTGATGCAGAATGCATGTGTGCATGTGCGGGCTTCCTGTGAGTTTCAGAGACGACACTGGAATCCTCCGTTTCCAATCGCAATTGGACGGCAAAAGGATGTGACAAACGGGGTTCGAAGAGGCATCATGAAACAAAGCGTGGACGGGTCTCCAGTCTCTGGACCTAGTGGAGAAACTGAGTGGTACAGTGGTACCTGTGCTCCCCAACACTTTTGCGTGCCTGGGTGCTTAGTTGGACGCAGAGAAGCTTTTTGAGGTTGATTCTTGAATGCTTCGTTGTGGCTTTCCTCAGTGCAGCGTGCAGGAAGAGCAGTGTCGTCTTCGCTTGCCTGGCACGTTCTGATTCTCTGAGTCGCGAGGAGTTTTTGCGAAGTGAGATGTGAGAAGAGCGAGAAGAGCGACAGCAGCGATTCAGCCAGGTCGGCCTTCGCCTCGCCGGCCTCGCCGGCCTCGCCTTCGCGCATGTCACCTGCCACAAGTCAGGCGACGGGGACGACGGGGTTAGGCAGCAGATGAAACCCCGCATCGAGAGGAGATCTCTCCATCTTCATCTGTCGGCACCCACTCTGCAATTGCCCAGAGGCTCCGGCCAACCGGCTCAGCTCACTTCGGAAGCGAGACTCACAGATTCTTGTCAGGCGGGGGCTGAAGCTCAATGTCGAGACGAACCCAAAGAGGTCGCCTTTGACGCAGCCTCCCAAGGCAGGTCGTGCGAGCAGTGCAGCTGCGGTGCTCATGGCGAGGCTTCGCACGCTGCACAGGTCGTCGTCCAGCAGGCTGTCGACGGCAATGCAGCAGCACTTGCCCGGGCAAAGTCGTCTCCGGCATTGAACGAAGGACGGCGGAGTGAGGTGGAACATGGTTTCCGTGAGAGTGCGCAAAGGAGATCCGTCTCGGGAGCCCATGTCCGCGCTGTTGCGGCGGCGCCAGGAGGCCTCCTGCAGAGTGGCTCAGACTCAGCTCATGGAGGGAGCTGTGCCCTGCGCGGGAGGACTGGACGCCTCTGCCGGATGCCACGAACGCCACCGGCGAGGAGCCGCTCACCCCTGGCCTGGGAAAGGGCAGGAAAGGCGGAAGAGGCGCCGCCGCCGCAGAGCGATGCAGCGCAGGCTAGCGCAGCTGTGACGGATGTCAGGAAGCCTGGGAAGCATTGGCTCCGTCAGCGCGCTCCAGGTGTCAGCGGACAAGGCAAGGGTCCAGAGTTTTTCACGGCAGAGCCATGGCTGCGGACTGCGGACCCTTCTTACGGACCCAGGCCCAAAGCCAGTTCAGTTCGGCAGGTCTTTTCGATGGACGATTGCCCGGCATCGCCGAAGCGAGTGAGGTTACCCTCCAAGCCATGAGAGGCTGAGACTCCCGGAGAGTCGCTCCGCCTTCGTCCGAGCATGGCGGTGGGCCCTGGATGTTTGAAGTTAGCTGCAGTTGGGCGACCTGCTGACTGCTGAGCTTGAAGCCGGGTCCTTGAAGAGGACTTTGATAACGATTGATAATGTGCTTTGTGAGCGCGTCGGCTTTGAAGGCCGTACGTCGTGCTCACTGATTTTCAACATTTTCATCCCCGAAGGGGCAGGTCTCATGCCCAAGCCGGAGCACTGCTTCGCGTGCCACCGGCGTCGATCCCCAGGTTTCACCAGCAAAAGAGTGGCCTCTGCAGGGCGGCGGGGACCTTTGAATTGATGTCTGTCGTTGCTTCTGCCCTGTCCTTCAGGTGACCACGTTAAAGAAGCGACTGGCGTCCGCGGAGGCCAGGAGCTGCCGGCTCTCAAGGTGCACCTCTGGTGCTTGCTGTGGTGGAGGTCGAGCTCGCTGAGAAAGACGAGGAGCTGTCTGGGCTTCAGGAGGCGGGCTGGGGGAGATTAAGCTCCTGAGACCTGTGGGTTCTGTAGCAGGCCGTTGCCCATGGATCTCAGCAGCTCACGGCCAAGGCAGGTTCGATGCTCACTCCGAAGGGCTTAGGCCCTAGGCCTGGGCAACGAAAACAAAAAGATCTCTTCTGGGAGCTCTTTGCGAGAGCTTCAGGGCAAGAGCTCCCTTGCGCCGAAAGTTTGAGTCGTAAGTCTTAGGCTCCCCCGTCCGTCAGTCAAGTCAGGCTGCTGAGCTGCATACGCTGATGGATCAGCACAAGCTTCAGGGGAGCAAGGCGACCATTGGCTGAGCACGGAGTTGTCTCGGAGGCTCAAGGAGCATCATGCGTTCTCAGGTGGCGAAGCTGCAGAAAGACAGCGACCTGCTCCACCGGCACATGGCCATCGACCAGTGGCGCCACCAGGTCGAGGCGGCCTCGGCCGTCCCTCTCCGATCCCATTTCCCTTTCGCAAGGTGATGAATGTCACAAAAATATGACCTATGCGTCGTCCATGGTGAATCAAACCTCTGACGATTGAACTGATGCCAATATCATGGTTGAAGCTGTATCGCAAGTGTGGTTGTTCGTGAGCAGTCTTGTCGTCATTTCTGCAGTTGCTCGTTGGCCAGGCTCTCGTGGAGCAGGAGCAGGAGGATGCGGCCAGCACCCCAACAAAGGGCCATGTCTTGAACTGTCGGCACCCTCGCCAAGCGCTAAGTACCAGCAAGAGTCTCTGAAGCGCAGGTGAAAATCCGAGAGCGACGAGAGCACCAGAGGCAGATCGAGGTCTTCCAAGAGGCCCTTCCGCGCCTTGATGTGCCTTGATGTGCCTTGCGGTCTCGCGGTGTTGCGGTTTGGAGTTCCATTTGTCCGAGTTTCTTGGCTTCACGTGCTCGCACTCCTCGCAGCTTCCGGCTTGCCACAGTCAGCCTTTGTCACGTGCTTGCACCCCTTTTGCAAGCCTGTCCTTAAGCACTAGCCACTGGCGTCTTTGTCTCTGGACACTACACAGTAACGTCTCAGTGAAGAGTCCTGTTAGCAAATATCTCATGTCGCAATGGGTGAGGTGGCTGAACCATGTCTGCCAGCGTCATCCGCTCGCTTTCGGCGTCGCGGTTTCCACCGGTAAAGCCGTAACAGCAGATGTTGTGGCACAGAAGATTCTGGAAGGTAAGGAGAAGCTCGACCGACAGCGGATCCTGGTTTTCAGTTGCTTTGGCTTCTTCTACTGCGGGCTCTCACAGCATGCCATATACTGTGTTGCATACCCTCGGCTGGTCTCCGCCCTTGCTTTGCGCCAACCTGCGCAAGCCATCTTCCAGATCGCGGTGGATCAGGTCCTTCACATTCCGTTCTTCTACTTTCCAGTCTTTTACACTGCCTCCGGCCTCTTGGGGGCGCATGTCAGCTGTTGCAACATAGAGAGGTTTTGGGTTCTCCGTGCTTGGTGGGTACTCTGTCGACAACTTTCTCTGCTCGCGTCTGCTCGCTGCTGAGGCTGTGTGCAGTCCTTGACGGGAGCTGCAAGCTTCAGTCCCAAGACGATCTTCTTGCAGTGGTATTCCAACGTGTGGGCAGATGTGCAGCGTTGTATTGGCTTTTGGTCTCTTGGGGGCACCCGGTGCAAGAAATCTTCAGGATATTCAGGGGCCTTTGGGTTTGGGAGGTTTACTAAGAGTTGGCGTGGTGCCACCGTCATGCTTGGTTTTTGTTGTTTGGTTGTTCGTTCGTGAGGAACCTGTCGCATCATGCGTCAAGCAATCCCTTCAGTCTGGTATGCCAGTCCAGCTGGAGCAAAGAGCAACTGCAGCTGAGTGCTGCAGTGTGTGAATCAGCTTGCTGGTGCCCTGCAAGTGGCATGTTCTCCTGACTTGTGGCTTTCGGCTCTAACCTGATAGGGCCCTTGAGTCGTTTTAGCTACCGTTGCAGAGAAGCGGAAAAGAGTGCCATAGACGAGTAGTGTGCGCTTTTAAACTCCGATCTGTCATCAGTTGGTAGCGGAGCCACGGCTTCCAGGGACCGCCTTTTTCCGGACCTGCTGAACTCTGAGGTGCCCCTCAGTTACCCGATTCGCCGGAAGCCCTAGGTGACCGGCGCCTCTTTGCGACTACTTGCTCTTCGGCCCGATTCTGCGGCAGATCTTCGAGAAGAGCAGCTAGGCAAGGCCGACTACCTGGAGATACCGGTGTCTCTCGGAGTCCGTTCCCGGAACCTTTGCCGAGATGGCAGGGACAGCGTCAGCAGGGGAAGGAGGCTGGACTTATCGAGATAAGGACCCTCCTGGGGGCTATGACGGTGTGAACCCGCAGAGCACTTTCAAGCCTTACCTTCGAGACTTGGAGCTGTGGCAGGCGGCTTCGGACGTTCCGGAAGAGAAGCAGGGCTTGAAGCTGGTGCAGGTGCTCACCGGGGCGGCCAAGGCAGCGGTGGACACCTTGACCGTGAAGGAGATCAAGGGCGCCGAGGGCTACCCCAACGTAAAGAAGCTCAAGGAAGCGTTCGAGCCGTTCGTGGAGACGGCTCTTCCCCGTGCGATGGAGAACGCCTTCTACGGCCAGCCGCGAGGGCACAAAGAAGGTGTGAGCGAGTTTCTGGTCCGCTTTCAGCGGGCGCAAGCGGTGCTCAAGGACGAGGGCATCACATTGCCCACCAAGGCGGCTGGGTATCTCCTCTTCAGGCAGGCCAATCTGGACAGCGAGTTGGAGGCGAGGCTCGTCACCTGGCTGGCGGGCGACTACTCCCTCGACACAGTGCTTACCAACCTGCGCAGGCTGGAGAGGGTGACTTCCGACCATGGCAAGAAGATTTTCTTCGGTGAGGAAGAGGACCCGGAGAACGAGCCGTTGGGGGTCTATGGCGCCGAGACCGTGGCCGTCGACCCCAACGAAGACGACGACGATGATGAGAACTGGGTCTACCTTGAGGAAGGCCAGCTGGACGGCACCTTTGACGAGGACGAGGTCCTTGAAGCGCTTGCTACGTACCAGCAGGTTCGCAAGCAGATAAAGGAGCAGAAGCTGGGCCGGCAGTTTTTCAAGCCGGGCGACCCCAGCCGAGGCAAGGGCTATGGCGGCTCGAGACCTCAGGGCAAGCACGGCTTCCGACCAAAAATGAGCGGACAGAAAGGCGGCAAAGGCGAGAGTCGGCGCATCCACATTGAGCAGCTCAAGCTTCGCACTCGGTGCCGCAACTGCGGGCAGCTGGGACATTGGTCTCGGGAGTGCAAGGCGCCCCTGGAGCGAGGGAGAGCCATGCGCCCTCCTCGTCGTCGGCTGCCTCCGGTTCCCAGAGGTCAACCTTTTATTGGACCGCGCCTCCGGACAAGCCGGGCCTGGGCACCTTCTTTACCTTTGGCGACGCTCTCCGGATGCAGAAAAGGACCGAAGTGATTGAAGCCCTGTCCTCCTTTAAATTGTTGTCACAGCCGAGCATCAAGCCCTATGGACGGACGCACTGCGCTACTTAGGCTACTTTCAGTACTTCGGCCCCACAATCTTCGAGCACATTGGCTAAACAAGGAAGCCACGGCACGAGGCATAGGAGGTTGCGCTCGTACCATTGGCGTGTGCGAGCTGCCCGTGGGGATTGTAGCGGGGGTGCTAGAGACAACAGTCGTCGCCGACGACGTCCCATTGTTGTTGCCGGTGTCTTTGCTGAAAGCCCTGGGTGCCATTGTGAACCTACCCGAGTCTAAGCTCCAGCTCACAGCGTTACAAGCGGAGACCCCAATGAGCACGATGGCTTCGGGGCATCTTGCAGTCTCTGTTGTGGACTTCGGACCGCAAGGATGGAGTTTGCCTTCGGCGTGTCAGGGCATAAGGCAGGACCAGGACTTTCGATTGAGCGGGGAACGTGGCAGCCGGCAGCAATTTGTGGCTTTCACTCAATGTGTGCGCCCCTTGCTCCTCGTGATCCCCCGCAACATGCTTGCCTCGTGCGCTGCAGGCCGAGGCCAGTCAGCCAGCGCCGCCGCGCCGCCGCGTGCCCGATCGAACCAAGTGGGCTTTAAGAAACTGGCGGGTCATCTTGGACAAGCTCTACTCGGTTGTGCTCTGGGGGCGGTTGCGTACGGCAGTGTCGGATTGGATNAAGAAACTGGCGGGTCATCTTGGACAAGCTCTACTCGGTTGTGCTCTGGGGGCGGTTGCGTACGGCAGTGTCGGATTGGATGGGCCCAGCTCCTTTGCCGCGGGCTACGAACCAAGCCTGGGCGACTTCCTCCGGAAGTCTGGTGGTGGCCCCGACCGACAAGGCCCAGTTCTACCGCTCCTACCTGGATGGCAACCCCAAGGAGCTGACTCGCATCAAGGGTGTGCCTCCGATCGCGGATGTGAAGCTCTGTGGGCGCTCGGTGGGCACTACCTCCCCGAGATCTTCCATGTGGTGACTCTACCTGCAGAGCACCATGGACGACGGCCTCGAGACCGACCTCGCCGACTACCAGGAAGTGATGTGCGAATGGGTCGGCCAAGGCTCGGGTGGCGACAGCGGCCCAGAGGCCTACCTGGGCAAGGCCGCCAGTGAAGCGGAAGATTGGGAAAGTTGGCACCGCATTGGAGACGTAGCGGGGTCTTTGTGATAGACGTGAAGGCCCAGCCTAGGAACCACGAGCCGTGGAAGCAATTGCGAGCTCAGGTTCTTGGCTCTTCGGCGTCCCAGAGACTGCTGAGAAAGCGGCGTGTCGTGACGAACGCATCGGACGCAGTGCGCTACAAGGCGGCGGGCGAGGAAGGCAACCAGGTCTTCCTAGACGTCGTTCCCGAGGAGTGCCCGGTGATGCCGGAACCTAGAGGAGATTGAGCGAGGAGATGACGACGCGGAGGGCCAGCGAAACCTCGCCTCGTCTCTGTTGCTTCGAACCATGAGACTTCGTCCGGCGATCGACCTGTGATCGAGCTTGGTTTGACACTGTTTGAAAATCTCCTCTCTTTAAATGTTGATCCCGGCATCCCTTGAGGAAGACTGCACAAAGGGGAGTCTTCAAGACCCGAAGATTGTGCTCCACCAAGCATCAACACTCTTGGGTTTGGTAAGAATGTCAGCTAACTGGTACCCAATAGTAGGCACCCAGTAAAGTGGAGCTTTGTTGGGTCTTGGTTTGATATTTTCGGCCCCCCATTTGCGGGCCCGTGGATTGTCAACTCTTTGACTGGATGGTGTCATCGGGCAGTGGAGCTGCCGTCCGGATCACACGGTGGCCTCGAGTGGCAGTCGGCTCGAGTTGGCAAAGCTTGCCGCCCAGACTTGACCCTCGGAGATTTCTATGAAGTCAGGTCAACAGATCCCTTCTTCGAAGATTTTACGCACCGCAAACATGTCGGGTGCTTCCGTGGTCGCTGAGGCGGAGCTATATATAACTGTGGGCCCGAGATGCCTGACTTGTGATTAGGGCCTTAGGGACTAGTGCGGCGCATGTTGCGTGGGCCTGAGTTTGGGCAGCGTTGCTCCACTAATTCTCTGTAGTGTGAGGCTATACATCTGGAGACTGTCGCAGGTGGCGGCTTTATGTCACTGCCCGGTTAGCGTGAGGCTATACCGTGGTTTTCCGCGTGCTGCAGGCTGCGTGAGAATGCTCTCACCTTTCCCCCTGGAGTGATGCCAACTATGCCAACTTGTCGCTGTGGATCCACATGTTTCCTGTTTTAATTCCGTTGTGTGTTGCCGGCCGGATCTAGACAATCGGTGCCGAGAGAATCGTTGGGTATCTTTGCCTTCTTCTTGCTTCTTGTTTGCTGACATGGCCGGTGTCTGGGCAGAGCAGTTGTCGAAGTCGGGTCTGCCGGAGGCCGTGTGAGATGGGATTATCGCGCAAAGTCATGATTCACCAGGCATCTTTGCCAATGCCTTCTTTGACGCTAGTGCACTGGAGGGCTGGTTGACGAGGGTGCAACCTAGCTTTGGAGATGCAGTCAAGAACTTAAGCGGGCGGCAAAGGCACAGTGCTTTTGGTGCAACCAGTCGGGCCATAAGGCCAAAGATTGCAGCGAAATGTATAAGCGTGTTGCCTACCCTCAGGCAGAGACAGCGCCAGGAAACTGGCACGGCCAGATATTCTGCGAGTCGTGCTATGAGTTTCATACGGGCGACGCAAGCAAAAGTACCCAGAATGGGGTAACCATACGATCGATAGATGTTTCCATCTTGGTTACATGAAGGAAGTTCCTGAGTATGCACGAGAGAAAGTTGAAGAAGAAAAGGAACGAATGAAGAGCGGAGACAAGAGAAAGTATGAAGAAAGAAGCCCGAAGCCGCCGAATCCGGCGTGGGGCATGGAAGACATGAAGAAATCAAGTTTGAAAGATCCTGAGGCGAAGACCCAAGTGCATGAGGTCAAAGGAAGTGATGAAGAGAAGATCAAGGAGAAAGAAGCGAAAGAAGCAGCAGGAAGCTCAAAAGACAAGCCGAAGGATAAGAAAGAGATAAAGGAGGAAAAAGAGAAGAATAAGAAACAGAGGCGAGCTGATGATAGCTCCGAGATCGAAGCAGCAGCCGCTAAGAAGCGGAAAGATGAAAAGCAAAAGAAAAACGACAGCAGTGATCTGGAGTGAGCCATGAGGGCGAAGATCACGCACTCCATCAAAGCAGGAGTATAAACAAGGCTTGTGAAAAGATTCAGTACCCAGGAGTATAAACAAGGGGTTTGTTTTTGTGTCACAAAGCACGAGAAAAGTGCGAGAAAGGATTGGGTTTAAACGTACCCAAGGATGAAGCCTTAAGCTTGTGAGAAGGCTGAGTGAGGAAGCGGGAAACCACCGTAAGCAGAGTTTCTTTTGTGCTGAAGAGGACGCCACGTAAAGGCTCCTGAAGCATACGACAAAGCACCACGATGTGTTTCAAGTCACTTGACGTCAACTACATCCACGAGAAGCAAGGAAAGGGAAGATGAAAATTAAAGTCAAGAGTGCTCAAAGGAGCATGTGAGAAAGGAAGATTGCCCGAAGGATCATGTGGCAAAGGTGAAGTGGACTGTAGAAGAATGTTTGAAGATCGAGTCAAGTGCAACCGACATTTGAATCGATGAGGGCATAACAAACATTTCATTTCAGTGTGTATGTCCTTGTAAAGCGTTTCACTGTGTATTCTCCGTAGGTCGTACCACGGCTCAAGACAGGAAGGAGTCTTAGCGGGAAAATCCAAGTGCGCCCGTGCCGTGTGTTAAAGAAGTAAGTTGGTAAGAGGTTTTAAACTTTCATGTTTGGTTAGACGAGCCCAGCAGTCCCTACAAGGTCCCTGAGAAAAGGGGGGAGCGCCTGGGAGGTCCCTAACAGTCCCCATGCGGTGTTTAGGAGGTTCCGAATCCTCGGATTGCATCTTCAAAATGCCTCAGTAGAACAGAGTCCTCAAGCTGCTAGCACCACCCCGTACGAGGAGAGTGTGTGCTCAAAGTCAGAACGTGCTGCAACGGTACTCCTCAGGCTCCCTGCGCACTGCATGACCTTCACCGTGGTGCCTACCCTACAGTCCTGCAGTTAGAATGCGCTTGAAATCCCAGAGCCGGCACAGGCGGCACTGTAATCGGTCTGTTTTCAGCCTGAGGTGCCCCTTCACTGGCGGATACCTTGGATTGCAGGCATAGGTCTGGCCTGGCTGACCTTCCTTTCTGCTTTCAGAGGGGGAGATGTGGAACAGAAATTGGTGGAGTGAAGATACAAGCCTCCCCTTTTCCAATCGAGGCTCTCAGATGTACAGATGCAGTATTCAATTTGCAGTATGATCCTGTTTGCCTGTCAGAAGCGATTGGCTCAGGGCAACTGGCATGAACCCCAAGATGTGCAGCTGCACATGGAATTTGCTAGTACACCTGCGGCCAGAGGTGCCGCGCAAGACCTTGCGACAGCCGCTCTCAACGGATTCCAAAATACTTCACAGCCACAAAAACGGAGTCTAGTTGTCTGGTCTTGTCGAGTCTCGTCCCGGGCCGGGAAGGCATCTTTGAAAGCTGGGGCCTTCGCCTTCCCTGTCACAGGAGATCGTGGCACTGCAGAGCTACATCGCTCGCATGGAGGAGAAATGCCAATTTCATGTCTTTCGGCTACCAGTTCAGATCGCTTTAACATGCCTGTCTGCGAACTGCATGAGGTTTCATCCTTGCAGTGTGCCTTGCATTAGGCCGGGGAAATCAACCGGCGGAAGGAAGTCTTGAAGGCGCTGGTGATGGAGGCCGCGATGACGACCGAGCAGTTGGCAGTTGCATCCATGCACTTCAACCGGCTCCTCATACCGTACAGTAAACCTGCAGATGGAAGGGCTCTCTTCCTGCGCAAGCCACCTCACATCAACGTCTGATCGAAGGAGCGGCTCTGTGTCGCCGCCGCTCGCCTTGGCCACGAGGCGAGGCTTCACGGGGATCCACGGGGATCCCCTTCGGACACACTCGCCTTTTAAAGCCACTGCACTGCCGAGACGGCGCACGAGCTGAAGCGTGGTCAGATGGAAGAGCAGCGCGTCCTCGAGGACCGGGCCGGGGTTGTGCTGGCGGCGTCGGGTTGTGACACAGCGTGACGCAGTACGGCGCAGGCTCGCCTCCACGAAGAAATGGGCCGCAGGACTTCGTTGCCTGCGCCGGAAGCCATGTCCGAGGTACTGTATAGGGTAGTATGGAGTTTCGAGACTGTGTGGACAAGCCGTGTAGCGTCGCCGAGGCAAGCTAAGGCCTACGAACAGATGGAGGCCGAGCTGGCACTTTTCGCAGAGGAAGGGTTTAATTGGATCTCGCGATCTCAGGCTCATGCGAGACACAACCAAGAGCAGCTTGCTGCGCTGACTGCGTGTGTCAGGCGGGGTCCATCCCACGAATCGATCACATGCAAATCTTGCAGCGGGCAGTGTCCGATTTGAGCTCAAGTCTCCGGGACGATCTCTGCCAAGGCGCGTGCGGTCGCGGAGACAAAGGCCCGGCCCTTCCGAGAGCTGCTGCCTCTGGCTGCCCATGACATCATGAGCTCCGAGCAGCTTCGATGCGGCCGCCTGCGTCTGGAGACCTCCGCGTCCTTGGAATGGCCGCTGCTATTGGGCATGGCTCGCGCTCCTCTTTGCCAGATGAGTTGGGGAAGGTCCTTCTTGCCCACGTTGCAGGAGCTGGGGTTGCAGCGCCGACATCGCCACGCTGTGTACCTGCAAAAGTCCCTGGCTACGGAGTTCTGGGGCGGTTCCGGCCAGGATCAGGGCATGAGAAAGGTTCTTGGAGCGCTTGCCAGCCTTGGTCGGAGCATGTTGCGAAGTGGGGTGAAGCGACTGGCGGTGCTGGACATCGGTGCCGCAAGCTACGAAGGCCCTGACCATTGCCATGCAGCGGAGATGGCGGTGCTCCTGGGCTGTTCGGCCAAAGTTCAGATCCACGCTTTCGAGCCGCTCCTACGCGAGTTGGAGCGCACGCGGCGCACTGCGGAGCAGCGGCTTCGCAGGGACCTCTCGCTGGGCCGCCGCGCAGCACGCAGGCCACCGGGCACGGGCACGTAGCACGGATAGGAGCCGTGGCCGAGTGGCCATGCCAAAGGCAGTGGGGTAGTCGCTTCGTCGCAACTTCTCTGCAGCAAGGTGCATCAGCTGGCAGCAGCGTGCTGCGTCCAACGCCAGCGGCGAAGCTCGCCTGCGGGGATCCACCAACCAGGCGTCGCTCTCCCGACACATCCCGGCCATCACAAGGAGCGTCGAGTACCTGTCACGGGAATCCGAATCTGTGATGACGCAGCGTCTGGATGACTTTGCACGGGAGGTCGGGCTTGCGCCTAGCCTTCTGCTCAAGATCGATACCGAAGGACATGACTTGGAAGTGCTGCAGGGAGCCAGATCCTTGCTCGAGACCGGGGACGTTGCAGCGATCGTTTTCGAAGTCGCGGGGCAGATGAATCCGGATTTCTTTCGACTGCACAAGGAGCAGATACGCGTCTATAGTCGAGTCACTGCAGTCACGGCCCTCGCAGAGCCCACGCTAGAGAGCATGGTCCGCTGGCTCGGGGCTCTCGGCTACGTGACTTGGATCAAGAGTAACGATGGTGTAAGCAGAGTTCAGTGATGGATAATGGCTCCTGTTGCATCCTGTTGCTCTTGGTGTGTGGTGTGGTTGCAGGAGAGCTTTCTTCTTGGCGGTCGATCACTCATCCCTCTGAGCGGCTCGTGGTGGGACGAGAGCTTCGAAGTGTGCTGGAGCCGGCCGGAGCTCAGCTGCTGGTACGACGTCCTGGCGCTTCCACGGGTTGGCAGGAGATCTGGCGAGAGTGTCGTTGTTTTTAGTTTTGCTGCTTGTGGCCGTTTCATGGAATGTTTCCGGCGAGGAGTGGGTTCTGGAGAGCCTTTGTTCCACGAACCGTTCTTCTGCAAGCCTTCGCAGAAATCTGATCGACCATGGCTTCCAGATTTCAGGAGATGCGCCTGTCTTCACGTTGGAGGTGGTTTGCTGATCTTCAGACGGTTGGAGACGAAGGGCGCTGCTTCGGCCCTCGGAGGTCAGAGAGAATCGGAAGGCCCCGAGCAAAAGCATCTTCGCCGCTGACGACTTTCCGCGAATTGGGCAGAGGATTGAAGTTGAAGGAGCGTCTGCAACGCTCGAAGTCGAAGCTCGTTCGGCCGGGGAAGGTCTCAAAAAGCGCAGTCCTGCTCATTTAAAGCTCTGAAGTGTTTGTACCTGTCAAGTTTGCGGCAGGGAGGCGGCGCGCGCTATGAAAGATCATGGAGCCCACGTCTCCAAGACTGCCGTAGATGATGCTGTCGACAGCTTCCTCCAGAAGATGCGGCACCAAGGGGTCGGGAAGCCTTCGAGTCTGGAGCCCCAAAGCCCCAAGCCGCCCTGGCGACTCGTCAGGAGCTGGCTCCCCCAATCGTTCGCATGAGCTCGGGGCCGAGTCTGCGGGCTCTGCGGGCTCTGCGGGCTCTGCGGGCGGCGCCCGTCTCCCTTCCGCCCCGCCGAGGCGCCTCTGCTCACCTCGTCGCACATCAGGCCGTCACCTTGGAGCTGACACACGCTGCTCGCGCCCCAGACCAACTCAGAGTGGGAGACTCTACGACTCCAGGGTTTCAAGCCTTGCGCAACAAACTTCTGGATGCTGTTGATGCCTGGCATCTCTAACAGTCCCTGACTTTCGGTTTGCTTGCATTGTGTTTGAGTTATCGAGATGATAGAGCTCTGTTTCTAACCCAGACTGTGCTCGGAACATCCGTCTCTCCGTAAGTGTTTCTCAACCATTATGAACCGAGTGCGTCCGCTTCGTGGGAGGTCATCTGGCTCAGTCTTCAGAATCGACGACCGGTTCTTGTCTTTGCACATCTTGATAACATCGTGAAGTCTGAAGGGCACCCAACCACGTGGGCGGTGACGGAAAGCCGGACATTTGCCCGACCACACTGGCCACACTGCAAGTGTTCTGAACACAGAAAGCGTTTGGGACTGCATGCAATATTCTTTAGATTTCGTGTAACTTTGTGACTCGGCGTCGCTGGTTGTGGAGACAAGACATACAGTCTGATGGCATACCGTAGCATGCAACAGTTGGATTGTGCAATCCGGCTGCAGGGACAGCTCTGTGTTCGGGGCAAGTCAGGCCTTGTCCCTATGGCTGCCTGGATCCCAGTGAGTTCAGGCCAGTAGGTTTCTTCCATTGTGTCCAGCTGTGAAGGATTTCCTCCGACAACATGGCTTCATGAAGAAGCATCACGAAGGCCAGACAGCCCTCCATTCCGAACAGAGCTGTGAGTAGTCAGACGAGTTCTGAGAGCCAGGCCAACATTTGCCGAAGCATGCTGCCCACTCCGCAGCGGATGCAGCTTCCCACCCTTCCCACCCTTCCCACCCTTCCCACGCTTCCCACGCTTCCCACCCTGCCCACCCACTCTCAGCAGCGACGCAGCTCCCAGCGCATGCAGGCCATCCAGCTCTGCACTCACATCCAGCACACTTGGCACACCCAGCGCACGCAGCGCAATCAGGGCACCCGGCGCACGCAGCACACGCTCACCGAGCACACCCAGCGCACTCACACATCTCGTCTCATGGCCACGGAGCACAGCAGCTTCATCCTGCGCATCTCAACCACCCCCAAGTGCCAAAGAGCACTCTTGGAGATGCAAAGACACCATTAAATGCGGCAGCAGAAGCTCACCTGACGCCGCACAAGATGGTCGCTGTCTCGGTTGGGAAGAGGTGCCAAAGGCGTGACATGCCGTTTTGTCATCTCAGGTTCATCACCAAGAGGGGGTGACGATGGCGGTGTGATGAATCGCCGTATTGTCAGAAACAAACCTCTTTGCATGGTTTGTCGGACCAACCGCAGCCGATGTGAGCAGTTTGGGCTAGTACTTGGTAATCATTGACTGCAGCTTTCTCTCTCGAGCGAGTTCTCTTTCCATTGAATCCTGCAGAATTTTCAATGCACGCATGCGATCTGCCGGATGGCCCCATTCCCTGGAACCTGCCCTGCTTCGGCATTGGGCCAGGGGAGTTCGCCAGGCGTTCACTGGCTGGTTCCTTTCGTTGATGATTCTTTGGCATCACAACCGGCAGCAAGCAAGAAAGATCTTTAATTCCGGCCTTGCTAATTCTGGCCCGGCCTGAAGAACGAGTGAGTATGTGGAGGCTTTGGGAGCATACCAGGAGAAGGAGGATCAGCACAGCTGGAGTCCTTGGGCACGGCGCCGGAGTGCAGCAACGTCGTGGTATTCGACCCTGCATATCGTGAGTCTGGGATGAGATGGGCAGCTAAAGGCAACAGCACAGTCTTTGCTCTCCCGGCGAGGGGAGGGTTGATGTGGAAGGATTTGAACCATTTTGTCATCGAAGTGATCGCCTTTGGCAGCTTCGCTGTGAGCATCGGCAGCCTGCTAATCGAGGAGATGCTGGGCAAGGTGGCAAGACGTCGCGGAACTTGCTATTTCTGATGATTTCATTCTGGGCTCTGAGAGTTTTGGGTTGGATTTCGGTGTGTCGAGTGAACCTGGGGATGCTGCCTCCACTGCCTTGCGAAAGGCATATTTCCGTGACAGTTTTTGAGTCCCGGAATTGGAGGTTCTTGGCCGTGTCTTGCTTCAGCTTGAGATAAGCCCAAGATCTGTACCGGGGATGTGGTGGAGGTGACCATCATGCGAGCATGTCCTCCAAGCTCAGTTTCTGCAGATGTAAGGCCGCTTAACTGCTTAACGGCCCTGAGAAAGTCCCCGAACTTCGCATGGTGCGAAGCGCAGCAGCGAGTCGCGATCCCTGGACAATTTCCCTGGATGCAAAGAGCTGCCCTGATGCGTTGCCTTGTTCGGGTTTCGTAAGCGGTGCTCTGAACCGAAATGATCTTTGCAGTCGTAGTGGATCAAAACCAGTGCTGAAACCTTGCCTGGTGCTGCCCCGCCAATGGAGGCCGATGCATTGTTACTGGACATGTCTCTCTGCTCTCAGCGGTTCCCATCAATCAACCATGCAGATCTCAGACTGGAAACGGTGCGCCGTCGTCAGGCTGCTCAGTGTGCGGATGGACTGGCGGGCAAGATCCGGTCCCTTATCGAGGCCTGATAGGCAGCAGCCAGGTTTTTCTCCGAGCACCTTTTCCCCTCAGGCAGAGCTTGCAGAGAGGGTTGCCGAGCTGGATCGCCGCGAACGCTCGCTTGCGGCGCCTCGGCATCACCGATGGTATGCAGTCATTGAAATGCCGTTAGCCCCGTTGGCTTCGGGCCTATAGGTAGGGCGGGTAGGACCTGGTGTTGTCAAGTGGAGAGATGCTGACCGTAACAAGTATCTTGGCGACCCATACCTGTATAGTCCGGCTGATGATTCGATGATTCCGCGAATGTCAATCAACGCTACTCTTGTCTTAGCATCCTAAAATTTCGCGGCCAGCTGCCAGGAGCGCGAGGAACTGTTGAAGCAGCGTGAGAAGGCACTAGTTTTGGCCTCAGGTGGACCTGAAGCATGTGCTGTAGCGATGCCCGACTTCTTTATTCAAGGCAGCTGCTGAAGCACCGACGCCGGCGAGGTCGCTGTTCCAGGCGCCTCCTGAAGCACCGACGCCGACGAGATCGCTGTTTCAGGCGCTTTTCATTCCACTGTTCCTACAACCAGAATCCCTACACCGCACCCGTACAACGGGCCAGCAAGACGTGACAAGATTTCCAAGGTAGAGTGTGAAATGCTCAGGAGTTCATCGGAGTTGTAGTGCCGTTTTTGCACATGTTACCAGCAGTTCGACCATTCGGCGTGTGCGGAATGCCCGACCAGTCGACCGTCTAATGGGTCTTGATTGAAAGTCGCCGTTGCACAGTGCTTCCTGTCGAGTCAGCCTCTTGTCTCTCCCCAAGTCTTCGAGCATAAAGTCTTTCACGCGTGAATCTCGAGCTGCAGTCTGAGAAGTTTTCTCTTCAGTAGAGGGCCGCGAGCTGTGGTGATGACCATGTGAAGCATGCTAGTGGTTTGGGGTCGTCACATTAGGTTCCTACCATGCTAAGGTTCCCAATTTCCTAAAACCCCGTTCGTTTCACGAGTGCATGTGAACTTACTTCGGGCTTTACATTCAAGATTCTCATGGAATGGTTTTGGACGCAGGTTTTACGATGTTGCTAGGTTGTACAGTTGTCGGCAAGGGTGTCATTCGTGATGCACTACGTCAGCCGTTTGCACTACTGCTATGAGTGCAGACGTGCATTCTGCCTCTAAACAACACTTTAAGAGGCCTCAAATGCTTCCGAAACTTTGATGAACAGAAACGGCGACACAAGTGCATTGGAACGAACAACTGTTCGAGTCAGTTCCATCCCACTCAACAAATCGATCAGGCAAGAGCCAGCGGGGCTGGCCGAGGTAGCTTTGCTCTTGATGCTTGCTCGCTTACACCCTAGACCCTACTCCCAAACCCCCCTGGCTGCAAAAGCAGGTGTTGGCTTCAATGAGCTGGGAACCGAATCAAACCTCGACAAGTCGAAGTCAACAAGTCGATTTTGTTGCGTCTCCTTTTCGCGCTTTTCGAACATCAGATTGTTCTGCTTTTGGACCTCTAGTTACTCTAGTTGTGTTTTCCTCTGTGCTTTTCGGACTTTTTGTTAATGTTCGGCCTCCCAACACATACAGTTGTGGCAGTAAGCAGTATAGGGAATCTGCTGTGGACAGTTTTCTTCCCGAAAGTCTGTGCTAGTTGCAACGCAATCCAGTTTGCCGCTGGTCGGTGCGCACACCATGTAACAGTGTAATTCTTCCGAGGCGCACGGCCTGGTCTGAGCTTCCGATTTTTCAAAAGTCGCTGATGCTATTACCGACGCATCGGCATGCATGGCGCCGCTGGACATGGAGCGAAAACCTTTTTTGCAGGTGCAAGCCGAAGCTCCACGCGCCGGCGGTCGCGTGTACGACCCAGCCCTCTGCATTTTCAGTGGTAGAGTGGCGACCAATGTCTGATGTTATCTTTGTCTGTGTTCAGATGGCCCCACAGGCATGGAAGACCGATGGGGCTGCTGGGGAGGCCGGAACACCACTTTTGGATGCTTAGTAACGTTGCTTGAGTCAGTTGCCAGGACCGTGTCGAGCAGAAGGCGTGCTGACCGTGCCGTACAGTGGTACAGTCCTGCGGACCGTAGCAACGAATCATGCTGTTTTGTTTGCAGGCCACACCCTCTATGGCATCGAAACCATCGGGAGAAGGCCAACCAACTCTTCAAGCTCTTTATCACATGACATTCTTCATTTTTTTGTGTCCTTAGGCAGACGGCACCGACACTCGGCGTGCGCAGCTCAGGCAATCCTCAGCAAAGTGGGCTGTGGGCTGTGCCTCTGAGCTTCGGAGCAGCTCCGAGGCCCTGTGTCCGCAAGGAGAGTGCGGCGTCTGAACCACCCGAGAGCGCAAAGGAGCTGGCGCCCTGGGCCGTTTGGGTTTAGGGGCCTCCGCCTCCACCCCTGGTCTGAGCGCTTCAAAAGGTCGCCTGAAATCTCAGCGGTTTCTGCGGGCACAGCGAACGAGCTCAAGGACTCTTCGCAGAGGGGCGGGAGAGGTGGACCTTTCGAAGCCGAGTTGTGCCAAGGACCTCTTCGAACAGAAGGCTCCGGAAGAGAGAGAAAGAGAGATTAGGGACTTCCTCTTTTGAAGAAGTCGTCTTCTGCCCGGAGAGGCCCAAGCCCAGGTCTCGGCTCAGACGCCGGAGCAGAAGCGCTCCTGGAAAGCCGCCCCGGCCCCGGGCTTCCCCCAAGCGACGCCCTCCCCAGATATTTCTGCACAGCGACAGCTGCGCAGGTCCAGAACCGGCTCGACCTCCCGAACGCCGAGGGGACGGGCCTCTTCCGTGCACACGAGGTGCGAGGAATTACTCCGATCTCGAAGGTCACGGCACGAGCGTACGAGCGTGAGCGGGTGGTGAGAGTCTCTGAGGCGCCCTTCCGGCGCAGCGTGAAGACGGTGGGCCTCGGACAGCCCCGCGAGCGGCGAAGCCTACAGGAGCTGCTCAAGGCCCGGACACGTCCACGCAGCTCCCGGCGCTTTGGGGAGCGGTCCCTGTCTCTCTCTCTCTTCTTTTTTGTGCTTTGTGTACATCCGCCGTCTCAAGTCATCTTTGAAATTCGCACAGTATGCTTGTAAGAGTCCGCTTCTGGCAAATGAAGACGTGCCCTTCGTTTCATTTTCTCTGATGCTATTGCAGTGTGTTTTGGGAGTCCCACTGCACGCCATGAAGCCTGGCACGCTGGGCGCCATCGTTGCTGCCGTTGCAGCTGCTTTGTATGGAGGCTCTGCGAGTCATCACAAGTTGAAGGCAGCGAGGCAGCGAGGTTTCGGTTTAAGTGACTTCCTACTGTGGCAGTTGTCCTATCCGCTGCTTCTGTGAGGTGTGCTGTTTCCACAAATACCTAGCCCTACCGATCCCGATGTGGCGAAGCTCAGCAAGCGCTTCACGGACGTGATCGGCGAGTCTTTGAACCTGCGCATCAGCTGCAAGGGCCAGATGGTGCGAGATCGTCATCCGGCCGAATTTGGGCATATCTTGGTTACAGATCCCGCTCTGGTCTGCAACGGCCGCAAGCGGTCCCGTGCCCCCAAGCCCCAAGCATCCCCAGGCCTCCTCCGATCTCGCAACTTCTCCGCATGGCTATCTTTCTCTCAGAGAACGGTCTGCGAAAGACAATAAAAGCTGAGCGAATGACGCAGGCAAGGAATGTAGGCGTGCTGTGCAGATAGTAAACCGCTTGCACAGTGTAAAGCTCTGCATGTCTGCATTTGGACATGTTGGTTCTTTCGCAAAGCGCAATGAGTGGGCAGGGTGAATACACGGCAAAGTGGGAGAGTGGTCCTAGTGACCTAGTGGCCCAGTACCGTACTCGCTTTTCGCTGATGCTGGAACTCACATGTACAAAAGGTGACACCTTTTTCTGGTCACTCTTCACAGACAAATTTGGCAGCCACTGTTTCCTGTTTAGCACTGTTTTGATCAATGTTTATGTGGTTTGGGGCTATATGTACACGGATGCCTGCTGACTGCTGAGACTACCATGGCCCAGGCAACCCGAACACCCCTTACATGTGGAATGCGCTGCCAGCTTTCGGGTTTCTCCTGCCGAGTCCAATGTGGAACCTGAGGCAGGAAACATGTGTCTGCATAGGCCACGACCTATCGATACACAGGGAGGGACAAGCCGATTTACTTGCCACTCCTAACTGTCGAAAGCCAAACTTTCCGGACCATCCATGGGAGGGGCTCATGCACATTGCTGTAGCATGCTGTAGCCAGGCGCGACGATGCCGTCGTCCTCATCGCCCGGCGGCCGCCTGACGTCGAATACTTCTCCTTCACTACCTTTGCGCTGTGGATCCCACGACGCGGCCTGCAGTTCAGCAGCCTGGGTGATTCCGACTCTAGCATGGACTAGACTTGGGAGGGTTGTAGCGGCATTGTGGAATATTGCCACGCTAGCGCCGCAGCACTTCCGTTTTCTGTGTTGTGAGGTCAACAACTTGAACATTCGGGAGACTCCCGAGGGCTTGTTCGCCCACGTGGTGACTGCGAATCAGAGAACCTTCGACCTTGTCCATGCGGCTCTTGTCAGTAGCGGATTGCCCAGCAGCGCGATCAACCTTGCCGTGGTACCTTCTGACATTGGTGGAGCCCTTTCTGAAAGGCAGCGAAAGAGCGAAAAAGAAAGAGCAGATATTTAGGCCATGTGCTCGGTGCGGTGCTCGGTCCGATCTCTCCGTCCGGGTCCGGGGAAAACAGAGAGCTGAGGACTCTTCGAAGACTGGACGCATTTCGAGACCGTGCTGAGACTCTTTCGCTTCGCCAATCAGAGTGAGGGAGATGCTTACCTCCATTCCCACCACCCGGTTTACTACCTCAAGGCTCTGCACGGCGATGCTGCGCCTCTGCCCACACCCGTTTACAAAGGCCGTCATCACGCCAGGAGTGTCCGAGAAGGCGGGCTCCAGGCCGAATTCGATGTCTACAACCAGACTCCGGGCTTCCAGTGTGAGGGTTTTTTGATACTAGACTCTTGTACGCCGACCATGCACGGGACGAAGGGTGGTGGTTGTGTCCTCGGTGCCAAGGAAGATGCTTGCAGAGGTGGGCAAGACCGTGTCACGAAAGCTGCCAGCAGTGCAACCCACCCGCTTTGAGCCGCTTATGATCCAAGGCTTGCAGTGCCTGAGCCTCTCCTCAAGACAGCCGCGGCAACTGTTCGATGTGTGAGTTTTGAGTTGTGCTTGTGTTACTCGTAAAGACCCGAGGCAGGAGGGCACCGAGTGTCTTGGGGATTGCCCTGATGCGGCCTATTTTGGGCCCAACATCCTCGAGGACAGCGACGTAATCGATATGCTGGAGATGTCGGGGGATGAATTGCACCTGGTAAGTGTGGTGAACCATCGCCTTCTGAATGCGTCGATCTATGGGAGTGTGGCCGTGCTCAAGAGTGCACGCCCAACGCTGAGCAAGACTCACATGAGCATCCGTGCCACGAGCCTGGGAGTAACGAGCTTTGACTTTCCACAGGATCGGTTCGTTACGTGGGCATTCACTAGGACTCCTGCGATCTGTGAGCAGCTGGGACAAGCCGTGGCTGGTTGCTCAGTGGTTGAAGATGACCACGTACAGCGTGCTGGCCACCTCACTTACTGCGAAAGAGTGTATCTGAACCCGATCACAGGTACAGGCCCAGAATCTAGACTCTGGTTAAGGCAAAGTTGTGTTCTTCCTGCAATCTCTGTGCAGTCTGATATGCAATTCTTGACTTGCATCCTGGCTGCCCGAGGACTGGCAAGACCTGATCTCAGCAGTGCTCTACCGCCTGAAGCTCGATGAGTTGCCGAAGCTTGAACCTCTTTCATCAGACTTGCCCAGCATTCTGCCGCCTGCAGTTGCCGTCACAGTCTTCAATGGTTCGGCGGCGGCTCTTCATTTCTTACACGTTGTGAAAACAGGTGGGGAGTCACTGGAACTTCACCTGGCCAACCAGCCGGCGCCTTCCCTGGCCTACGGAGCGTGCAGGGCCGCTGCAGCAGGGGCCCGGCTGTGGCCCGAGACTACGGCCAGGATGCCCCTATGTCTGGCCTTGTCCCGGGCAGTGACGCTGGCACTTTGTGCGGCAAACTGTGAGTCTAGGTGGCGCTTGGGGAAACTTTTGTAAAGCCCCTTGATGGTTCCTATAGCGGCACCCATTCATCAATACTTCTACCGGCCCCAAAACTACAACCTAGGAGTGCTGTGCCCTGGATGTGCTGGAGGCGACGCCGAAGTCACATGGTCCGCTACTGAAGGGCACCATCCTCCGTTCGCCAAGATCGCACGTCCTATCTCTTTTCTCGCACTGTCACATGGCGCACCACAACACCTGGAAGAGGATGTGGGACGACCTGCCTCAGTACGCAGCCGAGGGGCTTTTGCGAGTTACCGAGGCTGCCTGCGACAGCTACTGCACTCACTTCAAGCCCGACCCTATCGAAGACCTCCGCAGCCAGCTCGAACATCTAAACAGCAGTGAACAAGCACAGGTGCAAGTCATTCCTTTTCTGCGGAACTTGCAGACGCATGCCTTGAGCTGCCGGACGTCACAGGGCAGCCTTGGGCAGCACTTTCGGGACCTGCACTCCGAGGAGGCTCTGCCGTCTATCGATGACGCCCTGGAAACGCTTCGGCGCTTTGACTGGGTTGGGCTGACGGATCTCTTTGAGCACAGCATCTGCCTTTTACATTATCAGTCCAATGGCAGCTTGCCGCGCTCCTGCGACTGTTCTAATGGCTCGGTCTCACGCCTGGCGCTGCCCAAGTTCACCCATGGGCAGAAGGCACTTGAAGCGGAGCGCTTGCACGTTGACCTGCTGGCCCGCATCGATGCCGAGACGGAGAAGGATCAGAAACTTTTTGCCGAAGCTCTGAGGTTGCTCCTGGGCCGGCTACGAAGAGTGGAGGAAGTCACCGGAGCGTCCTTGCTCCGCTGCGTTCCCTGGCGCCAGCTCTTCCAAAGAACGCGATACATCCCAGGCCTCTGGGCCTCGGACTCGCACGTCGCAGGCTTCAAGCTGTGACCGCGAATTGAAAAGAGCCGTTCTCCTCCCCCCCCGGTGTACCCTCCAAGGAAAGGTTTGCCCTTCATCTATCATTCCGCAGACCGCTTAGCTCAGGGGTTCAATTTGAGTTGACACCTTCAGACTTTGAGACCAATGATCATCTGCCTTGGCCTCGCGGTGCTGCTTTCGACCGTCGGCCAGGCAGTGTGGTGGGAAAGCAAGCCCGAGATCTTGAGCCATCTTGAACCCTTAGACCAAGTGCTCTCGAGATGGGACTTGTCTTCTGAGTTCGTATGGGATCAGCTGAACCGTTGCATCAGTTTCTTGGCATGGAGCTCGTTTGCACATGGAATGCTGGTCCTGGCACTCTTGCTGGTGACGATACCCTTCTCGTCTGCTCTGGGATGGGTGCTGCGCATTACTGGGCTGACGCTGCTGGACGGAGCCTATGTGCTGAGTGGCCTGCAGCTTGCGAAAGTCAAGTTCGCCCACGGAATCGAGGGACGGGCGAAGGACACTTGGGAAGGCTGGCTTTTGGTCCATGGTGGTCTGGACTACATGCGGAGTTTCGTCTCTGGAGGAGCTGGTCCTGCTTTCGTGGCTTTGGTTCATTGGCTGCTCGGTCATGCAGTGTCATATTGCATGTATTGCATTACATGCGGTACCACTTGCTCTGGCCGAGGTTCTTGGATGACAAGGCAGCCGTGTGCAACGGCCTGCGTATTTGGGCGAAATGCAAGCTTTTTCCTGAACGGAATCTCTGTAGAAGCTCTTGAGCTTCCAAAGTATACGTGATGCAGCAGTCGGTGACAGTGAGTGTTCCTACTGTTCCTTCCGAGGCATCGGTCGGCACCTCGTGCATGAGCTTGCGCGGGGAGCGGCGGTGAAGCTTTGTGGAATCCAGCTTTGCTAAAGACAGCAGTTACGTCGTATCCTGTTCCTTGCTCCGTGGTGGAGTCATTGCCCGAATGTCAGCGGCTTTGAGAAGCAGTGTGCGCGAGCTCATGAGCCGGTCGCCTGAGTATCGCGGCTTGACAGTACGTTCAGGCTTTGGGTTCGACTCTGCTTTTCGGGGCTTCTTTGGTTACCCGCAACCCCATATCCTAGCTGTCGCTGAACCCTAAGCCTAAGCCTTAGCTACCGGGCGAAGAGCTACAAACCCTAGAGGCCCTAGACCAGATCTTCACGAAGGAGCGTGGCCTTCCAGTTTCAGCAGCAGGTTCTCACAGTGATCAAAGGATTCCGGCTTTGCGAGAAGCACGGGCGGATGAATGATGATGTGTTGCAGCTTGGAGCAGAAGTCCCCTGTCCTGCTGCGAGTAATGGAGATGAACATGGCGTGGCTCTGCCTCAGGGCGCTTCCGCAATGAGAGTGAGAATCGGAGCCCTGTCGGGTGCAAGCAGTTGGGTGCAGACGTGGCAGCTGCCTGAAGGAGCCTCAGACAAGGCATCCTCCAGCCTTGGCTGGGCATTGCCGAGCACCTTGCGCGAATATGCTGCCACGGAGGACGACAGGAAATTGGCGAAGATACATTGGGTGTGCAACCATGGAAACTTGATGAATGAATCAAACAGAGCGGCCAAGCTTGTTCAGCAAAATCCACCCACGTGCCACTGGTGTGGACCCAGTGGCTCTCAGTCGGGCAACCGGCCTTTTGTGGAACTACGCCTATCCCCACAGGATCTCGACGGGTGGGCATCTGCATGGATGGCCGACATTCGTTAAGAAGCTTGGGGTGATGGACTGCGCTGCTTCTTGCTTTGCATAGGCTAATGGCCTGGATGACACAATGTGGTGCAATCTGCGCTTTCCTCCCCGAGCTCGGATCTAGACAACATGGAACTGGCCAAATTGCACCATTACATCATTCGGCTCCGAGAGGGCAGCGTGTCACAAAGAGCGGCGCAGAAAGACGCCACCGCACTCATGCTGCCCCTTGGGGCTTTCTGTCGTCTTGCCTTCATTGACTCATGTCCCATGCCCGCAGCCAAGTGGCTCATCGGTCAGACGCAGCCATGCCCTGAAACGCTTCCTCCCCTTGTCCCCACATTGGGGGAAGGGTGGAGAAGGTCTTCGAGGCACCGCTTGCTTGCAAGGGTTTCCCGCTGAACAGAAGAGTGACGAGTGGCCGCTGGGGCTTCCTGCGAGGGCGAGGCGTCCCAACGCACCCGAGGCATCAGCGAGGTGCCGGGGCCCTTGGCCGCACGCCCACGCCATCCCCGCTTCCTCGGTTCGCATAACTTCATCTCGCATCAAAGAAAGGCTCAATGCAGCAGACTCCATGGCGCCAGCGCGGAGTCAACCGGAGGTTTCACCCCAAGCCGACAACTCCGTGATTGCAAAAAGCGTGCCGCCTGCTGCAGGAGCTACTCAGCTGCCCTCCTTCTCCTACTTGCGACTCAAGGCCGGCGATGAGAGCGCACAAGAGGATCTGGTGAAAGGGGGGGCTTTTTTCGGCAGGTGCCCAGGGTGCCAAGGTCGCCCTGCAGTCCAAGCTTAGGCCAGCAGCCTGGAGGCTTCGCATGACCTAGGACCTAGATGAGCACGAGGTATGCCATGGAGACGGACAGCGCTCAGATGTCTGCCAGCGCCGCTTGGGCTAAGCGAGCTCGCGGCCTTGGCAGTGAGCACGAGCATGGCAGTGTTCTGGTTCAGGCTATGTTTGCAAACCTGTCCTCCCTGGCCTTGTCAAGTTCTTTGAGCATCGGCCAGAATGCCACTCAGGACAGACAACACATCCTTTATAGCCAGTCCAGTGTAGCCCGTGGTTCCAGGCCAGCGATTCCCTCAACAAGATGGAGTCCTTGCTCCTGAGCCTAGGGCGCCAGCCGACAACGGACAGCAACATGGTGGAGGCTGCAGACCCATAATGCTGCTGGTGCTGTTGGAGTTGGCCTGCGCTTTGCTTGCGCAGACTGCAACCATGATCGGCAGAATTCTCGAAGACAGCATGAAGGCAAAGCTTTTTCGAAATGAGTTTTAGTTTAGACAAGAACTGGCCCCGCCGGTCGCAAGTCGCCAGGCAACCATACGAACGCAGCTGGCGCTGCAGCAGAAGAGCCTGGAAACTGCCGTGGGGACAATCAACGCATGTGCTTCACATCTCAAGTACGATGAAGCCAAAGTGCTTCGAGCTCCTCGGCTGGAGACTTCCGACTCTCTTTCCGAGCCCATCCCATCGCTCGCCAGTGCGCAGGAGCAGCTTCCTGCTCTTGCCGCAGCACACCAGCAGTGCCGAAAGGAGGAGGGCATCAGGGCCCAGTTCGTCGAGGAATGCGAGCAATCGCTTGCAGATCACAAGGCATCCCATGCCACAGCCACTCGTCAGAAGCCTCAGCTCCAGAATTGCCCTGCTTGGCCGCATTGTCGAGATGAGGCTCGCGTTGACTGCGATGCAGTCGTTGATTATCCAACTGGAGGCCGGGCCCAAAACGGCAGCCTTCGGTCACGACGAGAGACTAGAAAAGGATCGGATCGATGAGGGGCCTAGGCTGAGCTTTTCGGTCGAGTCGGAGAGGCCCCTCCCCCTTCCCTTGTTCCCCGTATTGCATTGAACGAAAAGTGATGTATACTTCGAACCTGAGCAGAAGTCTTGATGCTCCATTCATCTCCATTCGGTCAGCGGAGCATGTTGGGCATGTCATGTCCAGGCTGTGCAGGTTGCTCTTCCCTGAGGTCGTGGGCTTTGCAACAACCGGGTGGGCAGCGTTGCCGACCACTACCGCAACCTCCACACTTTCTGGGACCGAGCTTGTGTTCAGAAGCGACGTTCCTCGAGAGTCCATGGTAGAGGGTCCCAGAGTGTTTGTGCTTCAGGATGAATACCTCAAGTGGTATGAGTCTTTGGCAGCAAACGACCCCTTGCATACTGTTGTTGCCCTTGTCCCACAGCTTGTGCTTTGAATCGAGCTAAGGATGGTAACATGACCATCTGCAATGCCCTTCAGGTAGTTTTTTTTTTTTGCGTTGCTGTTTAGAGTTGACATCTTGCCGCCTTGTCTTCTGGTGTTCCTGGCGCAGGCAAAGGTGGAGAGCACCACTGCCAACTGCTCCAATCTATCCGTGGCTCATGATGCGCAGCGCCGGAAATGCAACGCCCAGCAAGCCCTTTGTTTGCAAAACGGGCGCTACAAAGGATTGTCTAGGCCTAGGCTCGAGTGAGATGGCAATTTGATCATGACCTCCACAGCCACAACCCGAAATTTCAGGCACAGCTGGACACCACATCTTGTGGTTTTGTGACCAATGCAGAGAACGGTTGCCGCCTTGGTTGCAGGGCATGTGAGAGTGGCTCAGTCAATGCAAGGCGGGCCACGTCTGGGAACGTTTCGTGCCCTTGCAAGGCTGTGCAGCCTACTCACGGTGTTATGACCAGACACTGGCAAGTTTTATCACCCTGAATTCGACCGTCGCCGAGGAGGATGCAACGGCTGTGAGGGCTGCGAGCTTCAGGGGTCCTGGCTTGAGCCCCGGCAGGAGCGAACTTTGCGGCAGGAATGGCGCGCCGTGCTTCGCATCGAGTGCTCTCGGCAGGAAATCACGTAGATCTTCCATGTAAGCCCTTGCAATACCCTGAAATATCCCGACGAGCCGAAACCAGGTGTCTCCTCAAAGCGCTCTTGAGTGACAACAAGAATGCGGCCATCGACCGCTGCATAGGCCGTGCGAAACATATCTCCGTGTTGAGGGTCTGTTTGGAGCTCCGAGTGTCTGTCTGGTCTCAGCGGCGGGCTTTCAAGCCGAGCTTGCTCCTGAGCTCTGAGACAGGCCGCGTGCACAGCCTCGATGAGATCAGTGTCGATTACTCGGCAGTTCCCAGGCCACTGAATGCTGCTCAGATTGCATTCATCTAGGACCTAGGACTTGCATGTTGAGTCGCTGCATCCTGAATGTCTCAAGGAGACGTATCCACACGATACGATGTGCAAGAATTTGACTGAGTACGTCCCTGTCACTGAAGCTTATGCCAAGCGATGGTACGATGCCACGAGCTCGGGGCTGTCAAGGCTGAGCTGCAACGGTAGCAGAGTCTCACTGTTCTGACCAAGGGGCTGCCATCCTCGGCTCAGGCGACTTGTGACTCTGACGGCTGACGCAAAACATCCCGGTCACATGACAAGTCCGGTTTACAGGAGGAGTCACGCATCGTGCGCTTTTGCCCTTCGAAGAGCGGCGGCTATCACCACCAGGCAGGTAACCGTAAGGCAAGAGATGTATCTGGACTCCCCATGCATCCGGTGGAGGCCCAGGCGATGCAAGCTGCCTGTGAAGGGAAGGTCCTAGTTCCGACCAGATCTCAGGCGCGCGCTGCGGCCATGACGGTCCCTGAAGCGGCAGCGCCTAGAGTATCCTAGAGTCCTAGAGTCTAGAGACACACCCTTGTGCCTTGTGCTTTTTGGCAGGTGAGCTTCAGCAGCTCCAGCGTGGCTGAGCCGGGCCCTGGCCTTGATGCAGAGACGTCCTGGGCCCCTGCAGAGGCCGAAGCTGAGCTCCACCGCCACACACAAGAAAAAGAGTGGGCACCACTAGCGGGCGCTTCAGCGCTTCGTTCCGCCCTCTGACGCGAGGCTCGTGCGGGGGAGTTTCTCACAGTGGACCTCGGCGAGGAGGCGGTTGTCATGTTGGAAAGACGGCGTTTTTGATTTGCCTTCCTGACGCAAGCAGCAGCAGGTGCGGGTGGGTGGCACCTACGTTCAAGGAGGCTCTCTGGAACACAGGCAGGAGATGGCAGGAGCAGACTGCCATGGTGAGGGAATGCGCCGGGACCCGGGAGCGTCTCGGAGGTGCTTGGACAGCTGGGTGACAACTTACATGATCCAGTACAGCGTGAATGGCTCCTACTCCAGCCTGTCAGCCCTCTGAGACCAGATGTCCGGTGTCTGCTGGTCGCAGCTTTCCGTGCTTTTGCGACTGAGGCCTGAGGCACTGCGAGGTAGCCATGACTGCTCGGCCAAGGCATCTGGGTGAAAAAGGTCATGGCCTGTGATAGAACGCATCCTTTCAGGTTGGCACGCGCTTCGATGTGCCACTGCAAGCGCGCTTCCTGCGATTCGTCATGGAGTCTTGGCACGGACACGGCTCAATGCGAGTGGGCCGGGGGCTCTGTGCCGGCGTTACAACATCGTCGCAAAGTGCCGCACCGGTCTTTCAGGTGTTCTCGTCTGTGACTGAGATGTGGCTACGAGAAGCCGGACTTGACTGTTTCCTTCGCAGGGTAATGTGCCATTCTGAAATCGGCCACCGCCAAGCCGATTTTCGGCAAGTACACGAAGCTGTCGTGCGTGGTGAAAAGAGGATGTATGCAACGGCTGGTCGCTTTGCAAGGGGTAATACTAATATCCGAGTCGGCATAGATGTAGTTTCTCCTTGATGCTTGCCTGCACCGTGAAAAGCGATGCGCCCGTTGCTGCCCTTGCTGTGCTACGTGTCTGCGAGCCTTGTAGCTCACACCCCGCATGGCAAGGCAGACGAGTTGAGCCAAATGGCCCGGTGAGCAAAATGTCCCGCATTCTCTCGTCACGCATGTTGTGTGCGAGCGTCGCCCGACTGGTGACGATCATCCATCGCCTCAAACGCTGTGCTTATGACATGGTGTGGAGAGAACTGGTGAAGTAAACTAGGCCTAGCCTTATTACATCCTCATCAGTTTACGTCAGAGTTATTGATGGTCGCTTGCTGTCAGCATAGTCTTGCGGCCAAGCTGTTGCAAAAGAGTTTCAACACTTTAACGAGAATCAGCAAGTAATTCGGAGGTGGCTTCGGTGGAAGCGCTTGATTCCTGAAGCCACCAAGCTAATGTGAAATGTCTATCAGCGCAGGCGAAAACGTTGTGTAGAGCGCGAGTGATCAGCTTTCTGCCTGCACCTTGTTCGCCGTCACCGGATTTGACCAAGTTGCAGCGGTAGACATGACAGCAACAAGGAGCCCAAACATTCAAACCCTTGGACGGGACTCAGTGCCTGAGCCATTCGTATCAGGACAGCGTGTGGCGAAGTAAAGATAAAGAAGAGGAGGTTAAGGGCACTGACGCCTGAGCATCGCCTGAGTATCGCGGAGGAACCAGGCCGTGCCAGCCACAGGTTAGCTCTCCTTTGCAGCTGCGCAGTGCAAGTTGAACTGAGGTGTACGAGCCGGCCATGGTGATGGAGAAGAAGGTTCGGTGGGGTAGGCAACGGAGGTGGAGGAGGATCTTAGGCGGTTTGCTGCTAGTGAGCTAGCGGTGGTGCTACTGCTACTGAATGCATGACGATTTGCAGGGGAAACGTCCACTGCTGAGCAGGACTGGGCGACGATCGAGCGGGTATTGGCGGCCAAGGAAGCCGAGCTGCTGCAGCAGGTGCCTTTTGAATGCTTTGACGGCTTGGCGTGCTCTTTACTGCAATTGCAAGTGCCCAGGAAGGCTCCAGCCTCGATGACAGCCATGTGAGTGGCTACAGGTCGCCCTGCGGATGTTGCACGCTACCGCTATCGTATGTCGTCCCGTCGTGGCTTCCGTGGTGGTGGTGCTGGTGCCGGGAGGTACGTGCCAACGACAAAGGTAGTTGACAAGCAATCCTGGGAGACCTTTGCTGTGCCTCACATCCGGCCAACCTGCGGGCATTATTCTCAGGGGTCTCGCACATCTCTCAAAGGCAAGGGTACAGAAGCCATGCTAACAGTATTCTCGAAGGTCGGAAAATTGGCACCACAAGGATGTGCTCTTCGAGATTGGCGACGGCATCGCCTACATCACACTGAACAGGCAGGCGTTAGTCGAAAAACCATGACGGGAGCGCCGTGCCTGTCAGCACTCGCATTGCATTGTGTGGGCAAGTTTCTCGCCCCAGGCCTGAGGCGAACAACGCGCTGAACGAGACCACATCGCAAGCTCTTCAAGATGCGACATGCGAGCTTCACATGCGCCTGGCGACCCAGGAGTTTGGGCGGCATCTGAGCATTTGAGCAACATGCTCTGTTGGCGCTGCAGGCCGGGACATCCGCATCGTGGTGTTGCGAGCCGAGGGCAGCATGTTTTGCGTGGAATGCTAAGCGGTTTGGAACGGGAGCGGTGCTCCGAGAACTCGGAACTCTGCGTGGTGCTGAGGCTGGCGGTGACCCGAAGCACTTCTTCGATGCTTTAGCCATGTCGGAAAGAGATGACCGGAAGGCTTCCGTGGGAAGCTGCCGCCTCGCTTGCGTCGCTGGGCCTTGCAGTCTTGCAGGCAGCCATCGGCTTCATGAAGTTCCTCTTCTGGTTCCAGAGCCTCCCGCAGTTCACTGTCGGCCTTGCGCAGGCCAGAGCCACTGCAGTCGCGGCCTTTTGCTCTCCCCATCGCCTGCACAGCGACGAGGGCTCTGCCATGGGCAGCGGGATCGGCCTGCTGTGTGCATGTTTGGGACTTGGGCCCCAAGAAGAACTTGGTTTTGGCAAGTCGGCACATGTCGGAAAGACGTGTCTATGGGTCGTTGAAGGTGACATGGTTCTGGCGACGAGCGCGGCTCGTTTCACTTGCTCAGAGGCCCTTCGCAGCATCGCATTGCATCGGTTCTTATGCGCCGGAAAGTGGATCTCTTGCTTCCTTGCTTATGTTGATGATTGTTGCGTTGCTATAGGTAAAGTTGGGCTTCTGCCCGGCCGCCCTGGCACCGTTCATCACCAGGAAGGTCGCTCGCCTCGGCCAGGAGGGACGGGACTTGAGACTTGAGACCTTGGCGTGGGAATCCGATGGCTTCGGTTTGGGGATCCTCCGCTGAGGTCGGGCCGGCATTCGCCAAGCGTTTGCTCTGCATGGCTGGCTGGCCGAATTTGCTTTGAGCTGCTTGAGGAGCACAGCAGGAATCATGATATCGAGCAGCTTTGAGCATGTTGACAGCCAGTTCCCAGCAAAGGCCGAAAACATTTCTGCCGAGCAGGCAAAACGGTGCAGAGCTCACTCCTGCTTGCATACCGCAAAGACAGCATCCCTCCGTTTGTGGGTCTCCTTCACCTCAGGATGGGCCTCATTTCCGATGCTCGATCCTGAACACCTTATCTGCTGTGTAGTTGGATGTGCTCTAGCAGCGCGCGAGGTGGTGGAAGAAGAAAGCGAATTCTCCGACTACATGAAAGATATCTGCGAGAAGGTGACGTGGGGGACCGAGAAAGGAGCAAGGCAGCGTTTTGCAATGCGCATATGCGCCCACTCCCAGTGGATCCCGACCTGAGGCTCTGCGCACCTACGGCCGCTGGCCGCGCCAAGCGCTTGGCGCAGAACGTCAGCCTGCAGCCGCTGACCCGGAAGTTGCTGCGGCCCGAGCGACGAAGAGCTCTCTCTCTCTCTCTCGCACTCTCTCTCTCTCTCTCTTCTCCTGCCTCCACGTTGTGCTCAGGTTGGAATACACAGGGGACGAGCTAGCAGACATCCGCATAGGACTCCTCACCATTATCGCCGCAACTGCATTGCTGGCTTTGCTAGCGGTTAGCACCCATGCCAAAAGAGCTGTCGAGGAGAGGAGGCCATCAAAGGCATGGTTGCCGTTCAGGCCTTGCACTTGCTCCCGAGTTTGCGGCATCTCCTCGTAATTTCGTGGCCTTGTGAGGCGCGCGTACAGCCCTACTGGGCCGAGCCTCCCATCAAGCCCTTGTACTGATGGCATGCTCAGTCCTACTGAAAGAATCATATTGCAAGTTCGTGGCTACCAGGCTACCAGATACCAGGGGCTGCACCTTGCCTTTGCATGCCGTCAGATCAGAGACAGGCTGAGTGTAGGTGATCTTCCATGACTGCTTGATAGCAGCTGTGTCGGTAATCCGTGCTTATCGTTTTCACTCAGGGCTGTCGTCCTACTAGCATAAAGTTCTTCCCTTGACATTCTCTGTGGGAGTTATACGAGGTGTTTGCATGGCTGAGTTGTTTCCGTCTGCGCCTTGGCCGCGCAAAACAGCATGATCGTAGCACCTCCCTGCGTGTCTCCATGACTGACAGGTGGATAGCAAGATGTCAGTGACACAGCTCCGGTCCAGTCATTTTGTAAACCGGCAACGGAGGTAACAGATGTCTGTGCGAGCTTCAAGGCTTACCAGTCAACGCTCAACATAGGTAAGCTTGAATCTTCTCCTGCCATTGTTAGCAAACTTTCGCCTTCTGCCTCTAAAGTTTTGAAGACGACAACCGCAGTGAGCACATGCCAAGACACTTCTGGGAGAGCGCGTGGGTCCAAGTGCGTTCAAAGCCCGTGCGGGGCGCCATGGCTTCTGGCCACTGGCTCAGCTCAAGCGATCCTGACTGGAAACCTGCTTGTCGTGGTGACTCGAATGCCGCGTAGGTGACGTTGTTGCGAAGCCACCAGAACATGTTCGATGTAAGAATTTCGGATGTAGCCAGTCGGGTTCCCAGCTGAAAGCTGGATCCAGCCGCAGATCTTCGAGCTCCGGTTAGCCAGCGAGCGAGGTTCTTCGATCCGAGATACCCAGAGCAAACGGTGTTCATCACTCGGCGAACGAGATTAGCGTGTTTCGGTAAGGTGCTACTTTGCTTGGCCCAGGTGTACTCACCACCGGCTTCCACCGGTCTTTCACGAGACCGCGAAGTACTGGGCCTGCTGTCCAGACAAGAAGGCCGGAGAAGGTCGAGGGCGTGACCAGCCCTTGTCCAGCTTCCAGCAGAGCAGAGCTTGTTGGGCCGACTGCCGCTGTGACCTCTTGCTCGCCATGTAGCAGTGTGACGGGAGTCCATCAGGACAGCTGGTAGTGCGACCTCGGCCCAACCCTGCAGGCCTACGATTGGGAGGAATTCATGAAGATCCCGGGATGCCAAACAGGCCTTGCAATCCTGCGACTTTTCATGTGGATCCATTATCTGCATGTGGCATGTCCGCGAGGACACTGCACCACCGTCGCCAAGGACAAGAAGTTCTTGGGAGGCCGGGCGCTCAAGGAAAGTGCAAGGTCTTCGTAACTGAGATACACCGCCTTGACACGAAGAACTTGAGAACTGGAGGTGCAGATATTCGGGCCGAGCACGCTCCCAAGCGCTTGGATGATGAGGTGCCCGTCGATCCGAGAAAGAAGCTGGACTCCCCGCTGCCCATCGCTGCCCTGTCTTCCGTCTTGGCTTCGAGCTCGTCTCGAAGTTTCCCTGGCAGGACCGCTTGCGGGAGGGCCTCGTGAGCCTCGGAGTGACGCCCTTAGGCGAACGACGGCATGGTGACGGAGAGCTGCAGTTCGAAGTGCTTTCGAGGTGAGTGCAGACGACTTCGATCGTGCTTGGGGTCGCCTGGGCGCGAAGCTAGGGGACCTGTTGATCTCGAATGTCTGCTGTCAAGCGGGATTTCAGAGGGCCTTTTTCCTGTTGGACGCTGGAGGACTTGAGCTTGGTCGCACAGAAGATGAACCAGCTCTTCACGGAGACGTTGCAGACGATGGACTATTGCTGATGTCATGTGACGCTTTTACACGGCACTTCGCGTGCATCGCACCATCAGGATACGGATGACATGAACCTGCCGGACTGAGCCGCAGCGCAACTGTGGCTGAAGCCGAGGGCCACTGCCACCAGTGCACCAAAAACCCGCGCTGAAAGCTGGAAAAGCCTACAGAAGGTGCCTGCGGTGTCAGTTCAGCTCATACTCACGAGGAACTCAATTCTTGTCAGCACTGCGTACCTATCATGCTAAAGTCCACGCAATTAGGGCCTGCTCAACCGTTGCCTTCTGTGCATGTAACATGATGTCATGCATGGGCTGGCAGCTGCCCTGGGACTTGAGTGGCCCAGCACCGACCTGCTGGCATGCCCGGAGTTTTTCTTTTGCTGCTCGCATTGGCCTGGGCTTGACAGAAGCGAATATCGCTCTCAGGATCCACGCTCGTGCATTTTGTAAGCTTTGCTGGTGCTGGCAAATTTTTTAACATAACCACAAACAGGATGCAAGAACCCGCGTGGTAAGGGGACGTGTTCCGCTGCCCTTCCTCGAAGCGTTGGAGGCATCATGCTTTTCCAATTTGGCGCTCTTGCAGGTCGCCACCGATCTCGTCGCTCGCGCCAGTTGGAGCGTTTGGGAATTTTGCCCGTGGGAGCCATGTTCGAGGGTGTTGGGCTCATGGCCCGTGCTCGCCAGTTCTCTAGCACATCATGGCACCTCGAGGAGGTATTGTAGATACGGATTGACGACCCAAGGGTTGGTCACGAAGTCTTCATGGAGAATTACATCGGGGTGTGTGCACTTTGTTTGGTTTCTCAGTCGACCCGCGTCTGCAACGCTGGCGGCGACGAGCCACCAAACTTCGCCGCGCTCCTGTCCGACCCCGCGCGGTCGCATATCTTGCCTTACAGCGGCCTGACATAAAAAGTGCGGACGGCAATCAAGCTTTTGTCCCGTTGCTAACGTGGTTTCCGTCGTCCAGCAAGCGGTCCACTCAGGGCGCGCTCGGGCCATGCCGGGGCCGGCGCCCTGACCGACCCCGAGGGTGGAACTGTTTTCCACTGCGCTCACCTTGGGTTGGCCGCACGGCCCTCAAGCCGAGATGGAGCTGCCTCGTCTTCAACTGAGCGGACGGAAAGAGATGAGAGAAACATGTGTCCCGAGCACATTCTCTCGCATGCTTCCATGACACCACGACACCGATTCCCTTTCGTAAATCCTTTTCTGCGGCAGGCGCTCGGGATGCTGAAGAACGAAATCTTGAGCACATTTGAGCGCACAGGCGAGCCCGTGAAACCCACCCGAACGTTGCCTGGCAACCATGCTGCGTGCCACAAGCGACGAAGACCCTTATGGGAGCACCCTGGCGCGCTCGACGAAGATTGGCGAGCAGTGCTGGGAGGTGGAGGGCTATGGGGGCATTCGGAGCGGCTTCAAGTAGATCTTGCGGGAGCGTTCGCTCCAGCCGGCGAGATCATCGGCAGTGTTTGAGCCCCGACCGGCTCCGGTCGGTGCCCGTGCTTCAGCTGCGGGCATCCAACGTGCGCGCAAGAACTTGCAGGAAGGGTGCATCCCGAAAAGACAAGACGGTGAATGAGTCAGCCCAAGACGCCCAAAAAGCAGCTGGCACGTGCAACGTGGCACTACGCAGGCCAAGGCCACCATGACGCAAAGCTAGTAGTGCAACACGTGAGGCAGCACTTATCAGCACAAAGCAATGCACGTAAGGAGCACAGCAGCATCATGTGCCACGGCAAACTCAAGTGCGAGCCTGGGCGCAAGCGTTCGCAACGCAAACTGGGCTCGCGGGGCCGCAGTGTATAACCGTAACAGCCATGCGACCTGCGTGTCACCAATTCGCGGCAACACGCGCAAGAGTTCCCTGACGGGCACTCAAAGCCTGGAGGCGACTGGCGAACCGAGGGCCGTGCCAAGCAACACCAAGCCGCGGGATGTGGGTTCAAGCGCCTGGTCACCGAGCCACATGCGACCGTCAGACTGGATTTGTTGCAGACGCCGGCCTCATTCCAAAGGGCCGATTGAGACGCAACCGTGTGTGGCGCGCAAGGTGGGACTCAAAACGCCGGACCAGGTGCAGCGCTCGCTGAGGCGACGCGGGGATGGTGTGACATCGTCGAAGTAGGCAACGCTGCGTTCACCTAGATGAGATCCTCGCGGGTCTCCTGCTGGAGCGCCCAGGGTGCAGGCCGCAAACCCAAGCAAAATAAGCAGGGCTGAGGGGGTCGCCTTGTTCGGCTTCGGCTTGGATATGCTTGGCTGATGATGCTGATGTGTCGGGAAATGTCGGGAAGCTGGGCCCTTTTGCCACACGAACGAAACGGGGCGACCTAACCGGATCGCACCGACGATTATACCACCGGCGGGCTTGCGGAGCGCGGCTATTCGCCCAAGTCAAACAGTGGCGAGTTGCGGAAAGGGCCTTGCGAGCCAGCGCTCATCGGCGGGCAGCGTCGTGAACACAGGAGTTCTGGGTGGGCCTCACGTCGTTTCCTACGTTCAGCTCGAGCCAGAGCGACGCCCGTTCGTGCTTCAGCGACTGGATGAGGGAGCCCATCGCGTGAGAGCGGCGGAACGATTGTAGGATCCACGGCTAGCTGCGCGGCAACGCGAGCCGGCGCTGAGGTGCTTGTCCACACCCCGCAAGCTCGGACCCAGGCCGATCCAACCCTGACAGTGTTGTCCGTCGACGTTGCGGCCGCCTACGATGTCAAAATGATGTCGTCAGTCGAGAGGCCATGCTTAACTGCACCTGTGCGATGCGCCATCAGTTCCGGCGGTCCTTCCGTTTGCACGCATATGGTACGCGAGGGAGTGTCGCTCTAAGGTGGGAGCAGGGCGACCTGCTCATGCCGGCCATGTTCCCCCGCACGTTGCAGCCCGCATTTCGCGCGATGCAGTCCGAACTCCACTGCGGAGAACGAGCCCTTATTTTACAGAAGGGTCGATCCCGGGGCCTGCGTGTTGGCAGGAGGACCTTCCGGTATATACGAGTTTCTTTCCAACGTAGTGTTGTTCAGGCTTCATGTTTTGCCTCAGTGTTCGCAGTCATGAGTGATTAGATCGCTTTGTTGGGGTCTGTGTGTGTGTGTGTTTATAAACACTGTCCTTGATAATAAACACGGCTGCTGTATATAAACACTGCTTATGTATAGCTAGGTGCAGGGGAGGGGGGGGGGGGGGGGTAGTCTCGAAGCAACGCCCCAACAGCCAGACCCGCAGCAGGCCCCCCCTTCCCCTCGGCCAGCTGCTTGCAACTGCTGTTGACGCCGTTGCCGTCGACGAGTTATGACGAGTTCAGGGTTGTTGGTTGTTGGTTTTGTTTGGTTTAGCTAATACTATACGGTTGATGATACAAATCCTGCATTGCGCATAATGAGGAATATACCATATTTCCCGTAGTCTAGGGGCATGAGTCATGAAGGTGATGCAGGATTTAAATCATCAACCAGATGCATATGCCTGAAGCCCTCACCCTTATAACCTGTATTTCGCTTCAACCAGCACCAATTTTATAAACACCACACCTGTTTATAAACACGCCCCTGGTAAGCACAGCACCTCGGCAGCAATAGTTCTGTTTTTTTCGTGGCTGCTACACGCACGATGGTAGGAAGCAAGAAGAGAAGTAATCATGCGGAAATGTATTGAAGTCCTTTGCTTCAAGCAGTTGGTAGACCAGGAGAAAAAATTAAAAGGACTGCCTTTGTAGCTGGGTTTTTGCACGTCGAAACCGGTTGTTGCCGACTCGAGCTCACGGATGGGAGCGATGTGCATGCAAAACCAACTGTTTCACCTGCAAGTAGCTCATGCGATATGTCCCACACCCTGATGGCCACCATCATGTCGGACATAACCGCTTCTGCTGATGTACATAGTGCAAAGCGATCTCTCCAGCTCCGCCAGGTTCCGTCTTTGAAGGTTTTCGGTGCCTTGCCTCTGTCGTTGAGTTTGCTCTTGTTGACTCGGGCCATTGCAACCCCCTGCTGATTGCACGCCTTTCTGAGCTCTGTGCTTTTGTTGCTGCCAATCCGCCACGAGGGATGCATACGCGGCCATGCTGTTCTTACGCACAACGATGCAGCTCCCTGGTTGGAGCCTTTCCGCTCCCTTCAGAGATGCGGCCCGATGAGCTTTGCATGGCCTTTCTTGAGCCCAGGTCGCTGTTGCATCGGATTCCATCTCCAGCGGTTTGATCCCGGGAGGACCCGCGCGAAACGAGGGCTCTCGCCGAGCTCTGGGACGGCCTGGGGCTTCCGTCTGTCCGCCCCGCTCTGCTTGATCAAGGGGACAGCTTCAGGCTGGCATGGGGTTTTTAGCTGCTATAAGGCGGCCGGTCGCGACCGCATGATCATTGACAGGAAGGGACAAAATTGGGCCGAATCACGAGCGGCCTTAGCCGCTTCATATCCGTGCGGAGCTTGACCACCTGGACACGGCGTCAACGTGAACCATGTGAACAGTTCCCAAGTGCGTGAAATGGCGGCAAAGTCTGCAACGTTGGTTGCGTTGTCGTTGCGGAAGCATGAACGCACTCACCAACATGCCCCGGACCGCAGCTCGAATGAAAGGCGGGGCACGTGTTGCACGATGGTCACCGGTTCAAATCCACTATAGGCTTGCCCATGCCGCTGCGCGGGTACTCCAACAGGCGTCGCCGTCGCAGCGGCACCTGGTGTTCAGCTCCACAAGAAGAAGTACGGACGCTACCCTCGTCCCACGTCGTTGGCCGGTGGGGGCTCCGCACGCGTTGGCAGTTGGAGCAATTGGGGCGTCGGCATGTGCGGGCTGTGCTGCCGCAGTGCCACAGCCATCGGGCGCCATGTGGCTCAAGACTTTTGGCTCCAGTCCTAGTGGCGCTCACCAAGCTCTTAGGTGTTGTACGAGCTCTGGTCATGGGGGACGCGCTCCGGCGCGTGGTAGCACGCACGCTCGCGCAACAATTCCATGGACAGTTCCAGCGTGCATGTGCCGTTCCAGTACGCCCTCAGCACCGAAGCAGGCTCGGAGGCCCTGGTGCGGGCAATTCGGGCGGCCACCGAGAGTGACCCGCGGACCACCGTGTTGAGCGTCGACGGAGTAGGTGCCTATGACCACATATCCCGACAGAGCATGCTGTCACAGCACTTGCGGACCGACCCGAGCATACCCTTCGCCGCACTCTTCTATGGCACGCCGAGCACGTACGTTTTCTACGACGAGGAGGGCAGAGCGCACGACGTGCCACAAGGCGAGGGAGGCGAACAAGGCGACCCAGTGATGCCATCATTGTTCGCTCTGGGCCAGCACCTTGCAAGCCCTAGTTGAGGCCAGGGCCCGCCTTCACCCGTCCAACACACTCTACGCGTTCCTTGACGACATCTATCTCACAGGGCCCCCCGAGCACACAGCAGGCCAGTTCGCCATCGCACGGGAGGCCCGCGCGAGGCACGCCAACATCCAGGTGCATCTGGGCAAAACACGCGCGTGGAACAGCGCGGGGGGGGAGCCCAGTCCTGGGTAGCCCCATCGGCAGCCGCGAGTTCGTAGCCACGAAGCTCGCGCAGCGCTTGGAGGAGCAGGACCGTTTGCTGAGTCGGATCCCGCACGTGCCCAACCTGAAGTCGGCGTGGCTACTCCTCCTGTACTGCCCAGCTCCCCGTAGCACGCACCTGCTGCGAACGCTGTACACCGCTGACTTCGCAGCTTCCCACGATGCCGCTATCCAACACTGCCTGGCTCAGATGCTGGCGGGTGGCGATGGCGACATCGCGCGAGCCCAACTCCCCCTGAGCATGCGAGGCCTGGGACTGGGGTCTGCCGTTCAGCAACGCCACGCCGGGCGTTCTGGCCACCCTTCTCCGCCCGCCGCTGGACGCGACGGCCAGTGGAACCCCCCCCCCAGCAGCGAGCAGCAGAACAGGCCTACGCTCAGAAGGCTTCCCTGCGCCAACCTGGGCACGAAATGTTGCTGCAACGATGTGCGCAGTGTACAGTAAGGCACAACGGGCCATTTGGCTCAAGACAAAAGAAATGCCTATGTTTGCCATGCTCTGTGGTGTCTGCCGACTGAATAGGCAAACACGTGGTTATCAGCCGTAGGCTCTCTGTGACGGGTCTTGGCCGCAATTGCTTTGTTCTGTCACCCTTGACTGTCGTATGAGTGGCACGCCGCCTCCCAAACGTGATAGCACAGGTGAGATCTTTCGTGTGCGTCAGAGAGGTGGCAAAAACGCAATGAAGCAGAAAGAGAAAGCCGACAGAGTTGAAGAGGGATCATTTGTTCCAAAGGTTTGGCGGTCTGAGTCTTCTGGTAGGGCTCTGTCTTCAGGGTCGGGGTTGCCGGTTGTAGAAGATAAGAAACGAAAGACGCCCCCACCTGAGTCACCCGAAGACCCCCCCGACAGTCCACAGAGAACCTCAGCCGAGGTAAGCGCTGCTGCCGAGGGCGGCAGTGGATCCCACTCGGCTGCAAGTTCAGGGTCAGGGTCGCGGTGTGTTGGTTCAGGCTTTTCGTCTGGTTCTTCGGTGGTTCCCCGGATCCCGTGTGACCCTAAAGCTGGCTCAAAACAGTCTGCGAGGCCAGAGGCCGAAACTCAGAAGAATACTACTCTGGACACAAGCTACAGAGTTATCTTTGATTACCACGGCGTGTTGGACGATCACGAAGACAACTTCACCCAGACCTCAAGGAAATTCATTCGCGAGCTGTTGAACACTTCAGTGTTTGTTGAGGTGCTTATCCTGTCGTATATTGGAGTACACGGGCCCCATTCGCAAACCAGGAGAGAAAGCCTTCAGCGACAGGCTTTCGAGTTTCAGCGTTCTCTGGGACGTGCAGGCTCAAGGTTCGGTGTGCACATTGTTCCTTTCAAGAGACTTTATAAGGCTATCGTGTGTAGAGACACTCTCCCGGTGCTCTTTTGCGACGATCAAAAGCCTCTTGTTGATAGCTGTAGGCCACATTGCAAGTTGGCGGAACAAATTGGCCCCCAAAATTCGCTGGAACAGGCTGTTGCAAANTCTTTTGCGACGATCAAAAGCCTCTTGTTGATAGCTGTAGGCCACATTGCAAGTTGGCGGAACAAATTGGCCCCCAAAATTCGCTGGAACAGGCTGTTGCAAAGGCAGAGGCTTTGAGAATTCCCCCATCAGTCACTCCAATGGCGTGGAGGGAGCTTATTCAGGCACCCATCGTGTGAAGAAGGAGTGTCATCATCATCTTTGGCAGCAGCGTCTACGGGGCTATTTTCGCACATCGGCGTGCAGCCTGTGACATAGGCGATTCTCCAGTGCGCCGCCAACCATGGACGACGCTGAGACATCATTAGAGGTTTCTAGTTCCACTGTTGACGGTCTCGTGGCACGTGGCGGTTCGCGTGCTGGGTCTTCGTCTTCGTCGTCCGTAGTGCGCAAATCTCANTGAGACATCATTAGAGGTTTCTAGTTCCACTGTTGACGGTCTCGTGGCACGTGGCGGTTCGCGTGCTGGGTCTTCGTCTTCGTCGTCCGTAGTGCGCAAATCTCACATCAGAGGTCCGAAAGAAGGTTTGGGAGTAACAAGGGGTAGGGCTCTGACCATGTCTTCGGCTTCGGAAGGGCCTCGCCAGCTCCTCAGCCTTCCTCGGTAGAGCGAGGGCCTCAGCCAGGACCTCAGATTGCAAGAATCTCGCAGCTAGGCAGGGTGATCAGGTTGAGAACACTCAACAATCAGAGCTTCCATGACGGTAGGCGTGTTGATCTCACACCAAAACATTCTGCAGCAGGTAGATCAGCGTCAAGTTCATTTGCACACTGATCACAATGCGGCCTTGGAAGCTGCAGCGGCGGTCACGGTAGCAAACGAGCGAGTGGCTGCAGTAGAAAACCAGGCGTTGCAGGCAGTCCTTCAGGCCAGAGGTCAAGCAGAACAGACGGTAGCACAGGTACAAGCACAAGCCGAGGTGTTGTCCGTGAGATTTGCTGCGGAGCTTCAGTTGGCACATCAGAGAGAAAACGTCTTGAGAGAGCAACTCAAAAGGACACGGCAACAGCTAGCAACAGTGCAAGAGCAGCTGGATGAGGAAAAGATGCGAAGGTTCATAGCCGAAACCGAGCAGAACAAAAATCCTCACAAGTTGTATGCACAAACCGCCNCCGAAACCGACCAAAACAAAAATCCTCACATGTTGTATGGACCCCAAAATGGCGCGGGAAATTCTGAAGATCACTCCTTGTTGCGTCGGTTGGAAGTGGTTGAGCGAGAACAAGTTCAGGTGTATGACCTTTTGCAAGAGTTGTGGAGCGAAGTCGTTCAGTGGCGAGGTTGGGCACCGACGGTCCAAGTACCGTCAGAACAAAGACCAACAACAGAGCCCCAAACCGCAGCTCCACAATTCCACCGCATGCATTCGGACACAGATGGCGATGAAGATGTGTTCGCCACACTCGCGCGTGCAGGAGACCACTCACCAGGCACCACATCCGCACATGAAGATGTTGAGTCGCAGCATGTGAAAAAGAAGGATTTGCATTACTTGAAAGTGCCGTCCTTGCCTGAGTCTGCTGGTGCTTTTCGTGCGTGGCGTAACAGCATGGTGCCGCTGATGGCTTCGTTTGACCGCTCGCCCCATGGTTCAGTCCACGATTGGATTGTGGAAGCGTTTCGTGCTCGGTCAGATGAAGAAATAGCACGGTTGCAGCAGTCATCCGGCGATTATCCGCGAGGGGCCCGGTGACCCAACAGACGGCCTTGAAGTCCCACTGGGGGAGCTCCTGGCGGGCCACCTGCCAGCAGGAGAGTGGCTGGCAGCGCAAGTTCCAGCCTTCAAAACATTTATTTGTCCGCGGCCTCAGCTTGCACGGTTTTGCTCCAAGCCTGTTCGCTTCTTGTTCGTTACAGAGGCCTAGCGGTACACAACAGCACTTTCTCCTTTTGGACTCCCCTTTGCCGCGGCGCCCTCCGGCTGCCCGTTGGCGCAACCCCCCACCACTTGCCTCTCAGCAAAAAAAAAACCGGAGCGCCGGCAGGTGGGCAGCTCCTGATCCCGTACCTTGTGCACGAGTTATCGTCGCGGCCTCAGTTTGCAAACCCCCTGCACGCAACAGGCTGCCCCCAACTTGCAGTGTCGTTAGGCCAGCCCCCTTCACACTGACTGGCTAGCCTGCCAGCATGTCCCGCGCGTCACGCTCACACACACCTGACCGCGGCCTGCGCGCACCCCGCTCACCAATGTCAGTTGTCAGTCAGCTCCACCTCCACGCCTCCGCAGGCTATGCCGCCCCCTGCAAGCGCTGATGCTGAGCACTGTTACTGTTGTGTCTGCTTTGAACGCCTCCCTCCGGCCGCTCAGGGTGCCCAGCTCAGTGTCCCCTTTCCCGCCTGCAGCCGTCACTCAATGCATTTGGAGTGCCTGGCGCAGTATCGTGCACAAGCTTATGGTCCGCCAATGCCCGGAGTGCGTACATGGAGGGTGGTCTGGTTTGCATGACGAAGACCTGCGATCGCTATGTCGTCGTGAAAGCGTGCCCATGCCGGAGCGAATTTCGGGCGAAACCACCGTGCGGCAAGCTGTCCAAGACTACCAGCTCCGCACGTTCACCTCCAACGATGCGCCCGAACCCCGAGAGCCACCAGGGGTCGCTGTATAGCTTGCGTGAGTTGTGAGTAGTGGAATCAACGAGTCCCCATGTTGATGTATGCCTCAACTTTTCGGACAGTGCGAGTTGATGGTCAACCTTAGCCTTCGTGTGGTAGGACTTGTAGTTGCAGGCAGCCATCTTGTTCGGAGTTGGCTGACTCCGGGAGTTCCTGAACTGAATCAACTTGACGCTGACATTCAGGCCTTCAGGGTCGAAGTGTCACGAGGGCAGAGGTTGCTTTGGGTGGCGAACTCTGCTTTGGAGACGTGTTCGAGAGAGACTGAGATTCAGAGGTTATTGGTCCTACCGGGCATTTTGTTTCTCCTTATCTTCTGGAGACGAGATCGTTACAGACTGCCAGACGCGGTCACGGACGAATCTGATAGTTCTGATATCGAGGAGCTGGATAAGCCTGCAGTGGTGCCGCATTCAACCACTTCCTTGAAGCAGATCTTGGATAGGGGACCGGTAACCCCGTCGGCGTTGAGACTCGGGGCAGCTGCGGATCAACATGGCGGCGGCTCCACGAACATTGGATATTAGAGAGCTTCAGATCCTGAGACATTACCCTGCTGATGGAGCAGGTTTCTTCTGGCATCACCGTGTTCTTTTGGAGAAAACTGGGCCAGGGATCTGGATAGGAGTCTCCCCGGATGGCGATATCAAAAGGATTGACCTCAACATGGTTGCGCATATCCCCTTGGACCGTAGAGCTAATTTCCCTGCGCCTCAAGCACCATTCGTTTACGCGTTTGACCCGATCCCTCGTGCTGATCTGGAAGGATACCACCGACGGGCTAGAGTCATGGCGAACCTTTTCAACGATGCTGGAGGTGCCGATGTTGAAGCATTCGAATGGCTCATCGCTGATACGTCTAGGCTGATTGCGGAGGAGTTGTCGGGGAAGACGACGTTGATCACGGGGTTGTTCTTAGGGATGCCGCCTTGGTTGAGATTGATGGAGAAGAAGTGTACTGCAAGCGGGTTCCTTCGGCCACAAAGATCACAAAGGCAGCATGGATTCTGTCAAAAGAGGCTACCAAGGGAGACCTGCGATTGCTTGGGGACTTCAGGGATGGCCAGGGTAAACGCTTCCTGGCATTTCGGAGTGCGGTCACCAAGATGCGCAATACCAAGCTGGAGGATTGGCCACTGTATGGACCGAGGGCCACTCTCGAGTATCTGCAGGCCGTTAGGGACTGACGCCGAAGCTTGCGGCCCTTTGCCTCAGCGCCTGTATAGTTCTAGAATCAGGTGCCTGTTCCCCAGCAGCCTCGCAGCTTCGGCGGTGCGAGAGGGAAAAATTCCACATACATGATATGCGCACATGGATCTCTCCACCGAAAACAGTTTACCAGGTGGTTGCCTGTAGCCCACAATGCAAACTGAGGATATATGGGGGGTGGGGACCCTCATCGGGTAAAGCCTGCCTACATACTGTGCGGTTGCATGTTCTTCCTGTTGCTCCGGTTTGCATCTCGCTGCTCGCACAGGCCAGTCAGACGGCAACGTCGATGGAACGTTCCCGAAACGACACGCATTCGTCGGAGTTCGTGGCAAACAAGAGACCTGGGGCATGGGGAGAACTTTTGGGTTTGGTTCCAGTATGTTGTTGTCGAAATCTGCAGCTCAGCAGCGCGGCGCTTCTGCTGCAGTTGATGTTGGACTGTGTGCGCTGCGGCTGCGCAGCTTGCACCTGTTCTATTGCTCATCAAATTGCTGCCGTATTCGCAGTTTCATAACTAATGCCCGCTCCTATTCGTGCCGGCTCGTCGTGCGTTGTCATGCATTTGCAGTTTCCCCATGCCAGCCACAAGGTGGTTGCATCTACCAGCAGATGCCGCTTTTTGTTAGCGCTGCCGCGAGCCTTCAAGCCGGAACAGTAGCCCAAGACAACCTAGGCCCCGAGAGTTCAAGCTCAACCACTTCAACACCAGGTGGTTGAAATGAAATGCAGCGGCTACTCATGTTGAGAGTGATTTCAAGCGAACCTGAACACCAATCCTGTGCTCACTACGCGTTCGAGAATTCGGGATACGCGCCGTGTCGTGTGTAGAACTTTAGGGTTCAGCACCGCATGGCATTCAAAGAATGTTCAGCTTTATTTTCGGGGCCTCCACAGAGGGGAGGAGCCCACCCACCATTCAGGAAGGGCACAAAGCCGTGGAAGTGGTCATCGACGGGGAACGCCTCAAAGTTGATGTAGATGTGTTGGCAGAAGTTTCCGGGTTATTCCTCCAAGTGCAAGTCACTGATCAAAAGGAATGTCCTTTGTTGGATTTTCCTGGTGGTTTAGAGCGATTCCGGGACATTGTTGGGTTCCTGGTGGATCAAGAGCCACTGGCGGTGACAGAGGAAACGGTCCTGGATCTGATGGAGGCAACTTGGCTGTTGGAATGCCCACGGCTGCTGGAGGATGTCATGGAGTCGGCCTATGCGAAATCCCTTTCCTCCAGAAGGCGAGCCGAGATCTTGGAACACATTTTGCCATACACGGCTGCGAGCAGCCCGGCGGATTCAGAGCATGCCACAGAGTTGCTGGCTTCCATGCCGAATGAGACTGACGTTTTGGGCAATTGGACGGAACATGGGATGGTGAGTTCTATGTCTCCGTCTGTGACTCCAGCTTTGGCGTGTGGACAGTTTCTGCGATTGTTCCATTTCGAAACGCTTATGTGGCAGACAACAGAGCGTGCAGCAATCAAGCTTGCCTCGCAGTTAGATTCAGGTGATTTCATACTTGGACCGCGGCTGGCAACTGGTAGCTTACGGGTATGTGCTGAGTTGCTCCGCCTGCAGCGTTTGCGGGAGGAAGAATCTGGCTTCGTGACAACAGCCATGCAGCCGGTCAGCGCCCTCTGGAAGCGACTTGGCTTGCAACACCTGTTATCAGGATGCTGAACAGAGACGCGTCAGAAAGTCGTTTTTGTTCCAGGCAGGTGGTTGGATGGATGCTGTGCAACAGATACGTCCCTTTTTTCCAGACACGGTTTGATTTATTAGGCCGTCGGCTCTTGTTATAACAGATAGCAACTTGCTCAGGAACCTCATGGACAAGCCACTGCGGGCCAAAGTGTCATGGGACTCGCATCTTTTTGCATTGCGGTGCATGCGGCGCCGCTTGGCCGCAGCAGCACCTCCTTCTATGGCAGCTCGCACCAGTGCTGAGATGGCCGGGGAGTTAAAGGAAGATGAGGAAGCCCAGAAGGACTTGCCCACTGAGCTCTGTGAGGCGGCGCAGGACTCCACACTTATTTGCTTCGTGGAGCTGGTTGCTTTCGTCGACGTTGAAAGGTTGTATCCAAACTGGTCAGCTTTATTGATACGGACTCTGCTGCTTCTGGACGGTCCTTCGGAAACTGGGAGCCATTCCGGCCTCGCCCGGAAATTGTTCAAGGCAACGTTCGCCTCCAGCATCTTAGTGCAGCGGCTGGCCTGGTGCCCACCAGCACCAGTGCCACCGGCATGGCTGGCGGATGTTGTGGCGCACTCGGATTCGTCGAAGGCCCTGCTGCGCGTTCTCGCCGGCTATCGGTCAATGGAAGCCGAGGAGTTTTGCGACTTGGTTGAACATGTCCTGCTCGCACAATTCCTTTCGTGGGACCATTGCAACCACATGATCCTCCAGAGCGAGTTGGTGAACGAGCTTGTCGGAGCATGCTTGGATGCTGGCCGAAGAGCTGCAGCTCTGCCTGGGCATGCTATTCCATCTCTTGGCGAGCGACGATGTCCTGCGCACTGGGCCGGGCAACATGTGCTGTGGCGCTTGGAGCATCTTGGTCGGAGACTCTTCGATGTGTCCTTCGTGTTCCAGGAAGGCTTCCTCCCGCACCAATGGCCTGATTGCCTCGATGGAGACGGCCGGGCAATGCCAGGGCCTCTCTTGCGAGTCATGGCCGCAGAGGATGATGTGTGCTGTCCTCAGCCACAAGTCGTCGAAGTGCAAGGAACATGTCTGTGGGACGAGGGGCTCTTGACGATCCCATTGCTTCGGCCGACCATGATGGAGGGTAGGTCTGTGACTGAAAAGCCAATTCTTCATTATGGCCGTCAAGTGATCATGAGGCATCTTTGGTACAAGCATTCCGGAACGTACTGCGATGTTCTGAAGCTCAAGAGCCTGTGGGATCTGGCGTGCTGGTCCCTATGCGAAGATGCTGGCTTGATTCGCCAGGCACTTGAGTATTTGAAAGGAACATACAGGGAGCTCTGCAGACCTCGAGGCAGTTGGACTGCCGACAGTGAGGAAGCCATCTTTCAGATGTTCTTGGCCATTGACTTGTCGGTCTTGCCCATGCAGGCCTTGCAGTCTCCGTGGGTACCGGTGCAGGTGCAGACCGTACGTTTGTTTGTGCAGCAAAAGCCAGCGGACCAGTTTCACGAGGAACTGCAGCAAGAGTTTGGCAGAGCCACTGAGCACTTGAAATCTATTGATTTGCAGTGCGCAAAGCTTAGTGAGAAGCTAAATGTTGTAGAGCAGAGAACAGTGATGAACAAGAGCCAGATCAGCGAATCGAGCATCGCTCTTGAAGAGCATCAGCGCCGCAAGCGCGAGGTATCAAAGTAGCCCGCGGCAGCAATCGCTTTCACCTTTCCAGGCGAAAAAGCAGTTCGCCAGATTTCTCGTGCCATGGATTGATGTCTGCATCTCCCAGAGCTTGCAGCAAGGGTGCTCATAGCTGAGTAGAGCTGTCAGCTGTCTTGTCCTGAAAGAGACCCTCACTGCCCTCACTGGCCAGTGGAGCAGAGCAGAGCGAGCAGAGCTGTAGAGCCTGGGCTGAGCATCAGATTCACAGATTCAGCCTGGGCTTTAGCCTGGGCCCTAGGCCCCTTGGCACTGTATCCACAATGCCGCAAGTACCAGTAAGAACCCCAAAAGGAAAAACATGCCTCAAGCGAGGAATTCTGGAAGCCATGCAGTTTTCCCAGTGCCTTTGCAGTGCCTCGTGCCTTGCATGCACGAGTTTGAGCCCCTTTCTGTACCCGTCGCGGAGCTGAACTGTTAAGGCCATTGCGGCGGCCAGCGTTGCTTTCAGGGAGGTCTCACAGGCGCTGGAACGAGAGAGTGGCATGGAAGAGAAATGCACGGCACATGCCTTCCCAGGGATGGTTGTATCCACACCTCCATTTCGGTCGCCGGGCCCTCGATGCAAAGAAGCTTAGGCCATAGCTTCTATGTGAGTCGCCACGCGGGCTTAGGACCAACGTCCCTGTCTCGTGCGACTCGCAAGCCCGGAGCTGGCTTCGTCCGCTCTTCGCGAAGAGCTTCGCAGCAGGTCGAACAATCAAGTGGACGCGCTGCTCTGCATGCCTCCTGTCTCTGTCACCATGCGAGGACTCCGTGCCGAACTTGTGGCGAGAAGCACGGGGCTTCTTGAGTGATTTTGTTTATCGTGATTGTCATTCTTTCGATGGCGGGCGAGGCACCGGAGGAAGCGTTGAAAGACGCTTTGGCGCAAGCTGACGCCAAGTGGCTCCTCCTTCAAACCGAGGCGGGGCAGCATCGCATGCGGCAACGCTGCCCCGCTTGTCCCCTGCAGGCAGATGCCACCTCGACTGACAGCCACTCGGCCCTGGAACGGGAGCTACTTACGCCAAAGACAGAAGAGCTCAGATAGCATGGCTTCGAACGGCTCAAGTCTCAGCTTCCCGAAGCTTGAGCCACATGTCGGTGCTCTTCCTCACACAGGCCCTCCCCGGTCGCCTTCGTGCACTTTCGTCACATCATGGGAAGTCGCCTGCGCAGGCACTCACCGATGGCATAGAACGATGGAATATTTCGGGTAGGATCAAGCACTTCTCCATCCCAACTCGCTTCAGCTCAGTCACATTGTGGTGAGGGCAGAAAAGGCTGGGACTGGAATCAGATGCTGCATCTTTGTCGCGATGCACAGCGGCGGGGGTGCAAACCGGGTAACCTCAACCGCCTTCACCCCACAACTACGGGAGGGGTTTGCGCTGTTTGCAACAGCGCAAATGAACCCATTTAGAAGTGGTCTTTCGAGGGCCAAGCTCTGGGAGACTTGAACCGGGAGCGTTTGCATTGGAGGGCAACACCGCGCAGCCAAGAATACCAATGACGACATTCCAAACGCCCCGCAACCAGCCGAACTGAGCCAACACAGAGCACAAAGGGAGCAGACCCTATCAATACCTTGCATGCTTTTCGACGCGACACCACCACGTTTGTCGTTGTACTGGACCTTACTTGATCTTTCAGTGTGGGAGTTCCTGGCATCATGTCCGGAAGTCGATACGTTCGACCAGATGTTGTGCACACGCCTTGAATGCGACAAGATCAACCTTTTACTCCAAACGGGCGGGCTACTTGACATTCGCGCTAAGCCTGAGAGAAGAAGAAGAGAGCGAGTGACCCCCCCACCCAGAAGCCGGCGGGTTTTGTTGATGTCTTCGGTGCGTGCTGCAACTGTGGCATTCCCAGGGGGTGCCGCTGAGCAGGCAAGGGGTTTCTGCTTACGCTTTCTTCGCCCATGCCCCATGTTTGTGATCCGAAGAAGTCTTATTCTCGGTCTCAAGTTTCATTTCGCTGCAGCGCTGCTGGAGAGCAGCCGCGCTCATGGCAGCCAGTGCCCTAGACAGGCCGGGATGCTGGAGAGGGCGGAAATGCGAGTTCCGATTCGACTGACGCAATCGCTTGGTCTTTAGTCGAGATCTGCAGCCCTTTCATCGCGAGGCTACGCCCATACACGATCCCAGCTGTCTACGTGGACATACCACCCCTTCGTGGTGCAGAGGAGCTTCAGTTCGATGGCCCAGGACAGAAAAAGCCTTGCAGCTTGCAGGACGCTTTGCTTGCCTTCCTTGGGCCAGAGGTATTGCGGCTGGTCTTCAATTTTCTCTCTGAGGCAGGTTGGTCTCGGACAATTCGTGAATGGACACTTTAGACTGGCAGATGCAAAGCAGCGAGGTCGAGCAGCTGTCGAGTGCCGGCAGAGCCTTTTGGCAGGCTGCGCTTTTCTTGCCTAAGCATGGCACATGTGCAATCGCAGGAAGACTCTGTGGTACGAGTATCACGTAGTTTGACGTCATAATCGACCACAGGGTGGGTCGATAAGTCCAGGCGGAGCTGTACCTGCGAGAGTTGGATGCCGTTGCGGGCGACACGGAGGCACGTGTCGCCCCTTCTCAGTCCCAAGAGCTCCTTGGTCCTTGGGCCGGAAAGAGGTGAAAGAGGCAGCGGCGGAGGCACAGGAGAAGGTGGAGGCTGAGCCAGTGCCGAGCTCGGTGATGGCGTAGGCAATGAGAGGCAAAATCCAAACGGCAAATATTTTTTTTTCGAAAAGTCGCTGCCTCAACTTACCAAGCGGGCGCCAGCACTCATTCATATGATCCGTGCAGTTCCTGTGCTGTGTCAGCTGTATCACGGAAGCACTCTGAGAGTCAGAGTCTGAGACTGCACACCGAGGAAACGCCAGATCAGGTTGAAGTTATTCGATTCTTTCGTTTATCGGTCATCGTGTTTGTGCCATTGACATCTGCATGTTTGGCACCTTCGTGCACAGGGTGTCATAACCACGAAACTGTGAGTCCGATTCGTGCGGAGGAGGAGATGCAGAAGGCGCTGCGAGGGAGCGCTCTGGCCTTAGACCTGTGCTTGCTGTCTGCTTTTTGCACTTCTGTGTGTCTGTCGCAGTGGGACTGTCCTTCGAGGGCTCCCCTCGCTTCTGAGGTCCTGCTTGCCCGGCAAAACTACATCTCAGCGGCTCGCTTTGGCTACTTCCTGCGCAGGGGGCTGCAACGCTTGGGGCTGAGCACAGGTCAGTAGTTCTCGCCCCGACGTACGGATTGGCAGGAAGCTCGAGCCCCACTCGCAACCGCAAATCACGTCGAAAAAGAAAGCCACCCTGGGCGTCGAATTTCAAAGTGCTGATTTGGGCTGAGTGTTTGGAAAGACGAAAGATCCCCAAAACAATCGCAACTCGTGAAAAGCGTAAACCTTTGGCTGGCATTGCGTGGCACAGTGCTGCTGACTGCCGTGGCCGACCCTGTGTAGGCCTGGAGCTAGAAAAGTCTTTGGGCCAAGGCGAAGGGGGAGCACGTGTCGTCATGCGGCTTTTCGCGGCTCTGTCGATTGCGCCATGTGCGGAGGTTCTGCAACAAGCCTGTCCGATTGGATGGAGCAGGGCCCTCTGAGATCTCTTACGTGCAGTCCGCAGCCCCCGCTGCTGGGAAGTGATTTTTGACGAGGAGGCTCGCAGCTGCGGATGCAGTGGAGCTGGCGCGGGCGGCTCGGTCCTTGGGACCTCCCAAGACAGGGTCCTTGCTTTTGCTTGTAGCCTCGTAGAGGCCACACGGGAAGCCCAGAGAGCTGTGCAACATCAAGCCACTGAGCTTTTCGGCAGCGAGGCGGAAGAGTGCGTACTCGTTTGTAGACAGCTTTGCAGTGTTGCAGCATTACGGCTTATCGAGAGGTCAAGCTCATGAGGCAGCTGGACTACGGGCCCAAGGCCGTGGACCAGCTGCAACTCTCAGGCCTTGAGCGACAGCAAAGACAGGATTGACTTCGCAGCAGAAGTGTTGCTTGCTTCCGTACGTAGGCGAGGGTGTACGCCGACTGAAGTTGGAGGCGACACTCCAAAACGCGAGTCTTTTGCTTCTTTTCAGCTGTTTCAACACTTCGGGAGGCAGCGGCCTTTGGCGCTGCTCTCTTCGATGCGGAGGCCGCTGCGGCAAGGCGCTACAAGTCGCTACCTCAGATTCAACGACATGGATTGCCGGGCACCCGAGTGCTGGATTTGTGTGCCATGCAGCATATGACCCATCTCAGGGGCCACAACTCATTTCTGGTTCAGGTTCCGGGTCCTGCGAAAACCACTGGTTTTGCGTGTGGCCTTCCAAGCTTCAAGCGTTAGTTGAGTTGCGAGGATGAGTTTGCACGGATGGTCGCAAACACACCTCTTGACCTTGGCACTCACTTTCCGGAGAGGGCTGGGCGACGATTTGGGCCCTTGGGGTCCATGGGCTCAGACAGAAGGCGAGGAATGGCGGTCCAGGCACCTCTGCTGGGGCGGTGTGTCCCCGCCCGCACATGCGCTGGGGACCGTCTTTGAAGTGCCTGCGGAGGAGATCAGCTGTGAGTTCCGCAACATCTGCTACCGCACCGGAAGTGAGGAGTTCATTTATTCCGAGGACGAGGAGATGCGACCGCCCCCAGTCAGCATTTGGAGCGGGAGCGCCGACACAAACTTCGGCGGCTACGACCCTCCCCGCAAGATCCTGCCCATGCGGATGGAGAAGGAGAGCATGGAGTCAGAGAGGCCGCGCCGTGTGCTGACGGTGCCGACATACGTGATCCTGCGCGGCGACAGCTCGAACTGGGGACACATGATCAATGAGATGATGCTACCACTGACTGTGCTCATTTCCCAAGCCGAGGGTGATATCAGGGGCGAAACAAACGGCCGCGTGGTCTTCTTCCTTGATGACTGCGACCCGCTGAGCATCTACAACAGCCCTCCAGCCATGCCCAAGATCATCAATAACACACAAAGGCGGAACTGCGAGCGCATCAGCGACATGCTAATATCAATTGTCTCCGACTGGTCCTGGCTCGATGTGGAGCGCCTGGGCCTGGAGGAACTGTGCTTCTCACGACTGGTTGCAGGTTCTGGTCGCTTCGGCCTCTTCTCCGGCTATGGCAAAGATGGGAAGTTGAGTGGTTTGCATCATGACGTGATCGCCAGCGGCCTCTTCGGCACCCACATGCGCCTTTTGCGGGATTGGGCCTACTCCCGACTTCTCGGAACCACAGGCAGCGCACGAAGCCGGGCCGACGGAGCGGCTCTAGGCTTCGCTTTGAAACCCAAAGGAGTCCGCAGAGCCGTGGCGAACGGAGAGGAAGTGAAAGTTTGGCTTCGGGACTGGGCAAAGACCAAGAATCTCGAGTACCTGGAGTTACGGCTTTGGACCCTCAGCCTTGAGCAGCAGTTGCAGGTCCTGCAGAGAATGCACGTCTGGGTGACGCACGGGGGATCCACGCATACCGCCAGCAGCATCTTCCTGCCGGATTGGGCCAGCGTCGTTGTGATACCTCAGTGTGGCGGGTGCAAGCCAACGGAAGACATCCAACAAGAGTGCAGCGAAGACAGTCTGTATTCAAGACCCTGCTCTGTTGAAGAAATGACCTTTGACCATGTGTGGCCACGCCCGTTGCTGAAGATCCTTTGGTATCCGGCAAGTTTGCAAGACACGGAGGAGCGTGTCGGGCACCTGGATTTGAAGATGCGCCACGAGCTGCTGATAGCAGTGCTGGAGAAGGCCACATTGGGGCAGTAGCTCAACGCCGTCTGAGGCAGACTGGGTCCATCTGCGTGTTCAGATTCACCCCCCAAGTGTCAATGCTTTCCCTGCTGCGGAGCCGACTTAGACTTAGCCAACATCATCATCACCGGTATCGGCTACCCTCGCAGCGGCTTGAAGAAGGCTAGTACATGTCCTGTTCTATTTATCGGCGCAAGCTCTTCGAGCACACCGAGCAGTGTGGCGGTCTTCGCCCAAGAGCTTGGGCCCCTCAGCCAAGCCACGAATGCTTGCAGACCTGACAGCAAGATGAGAAGGGCCGGCATGTCTGTCTGGTGGTCAGAAAAGTATGAGAATGAGAAGCATGTGATGGCCCGAATCAGGATTTCCGTTACGGGAGTGTTTTTCATCACGATCGCTCCCTCATACTGAGCGAATCCCGTCGCTTCCCGCGAGCTCAGTCCCCACACCCTCTGATCTGTGAGTTGGTATGAAGCTATCGATGATCTCAGGTTTGTGGATTAGGATCTTGACCGAAACCGCTGAGCAACAAGCCGGTGAATTTCGTGCGGAGGTGCGCAGCTACCCAAGACAACTAGGTGAAGCAAGGAAAGGACTTGAGGATCTTATGGATGTAGCTTTTAAGTCAAAGCTGATATCCAAGCCCTAGCCGCCCTAGCCCTAACTCAGCCGCCGGGAATCCAACAGTGCGAAGGGAGAAAAGCACCATGCAAGCATGAGGACTTTCAGCATGTCAGCGCGGGTAACGCCAGCATTCTACTCTGTCTCGTGATTAACCAACCACCTGCGCGAATTCAATCCGCAAGCAAGGTAAGACACATAACCCTTGCGCTCTGCTGGGCTTAGCCCCTACCTCATGCCCAAACAAATGCCTGGCCTGTTCAGCATTTTCGTGTTGAGAGGCTAGAATCTGCTAGAAGCCGCTAGAAATGGTTACAATTTCGAGTTTCGAGTGAGTGAGTGCACCTTCCGGATCATGAGTCGTTGAAGGAACCCCCTTTTCTGATTGTTCGGAGTGGCTCAGCATGGTCATTATAGTGTAACCCGAAATCACTGGTTGCCTTTACTCGCTGGGATTCCTTGCGCCAGGCTTGACTACACAGCTCCCGGGAGCCGTGCTGAGGGACTACTGGGCTGAAGCAGCGATGCCTCGCTCGTGCTCTTGCTGTGAAACAGCGCAGCCTCGGCTTGCTGCCGCCGAACACGGCCTGTGGGTGCCTACGGGCATGGTTTGCAGCCTGTTGGTGCATGGATTGCCACGTGTCATGCTTCTTCCGGCGTCGATCTCTCGGCTTGGTGAAGTACATAGACCAAGACCCGGTACATGAACAGGAGGCAGATTGGATAGTAGATGCTATGTGCAGATGCGTGCACAGGGGTCTTGGAGATTGGGCTTATTGCATGCGGGGAACAGCTGGATATGCCTGAGTCGCCGATGACCCTTTACACATGCTTGACTCCCATGAGCCCTCTAAGGGTTTTACGCATTCCAGCAGCATTTGGGATTTTGTATTTCGATCTCCATCCGGGATGTGCTGGACGCCGAGCTCATGGAAGATGCCAGAGCACCAGAACCGGATGGCAGCGCGGACCCTTGGCAGCAGACATGCGAGCTTCGGAAGTCAGTCCCGTGTTTGCTAGCTGAGCCGCCCGAGAACTGAAAACTAAATGTCAATGTTCAACTTCAACAGAGCCGAGCCCGGGAATTACTCGCTGCATGTATTCATGTTTTTTGAGGTGTCACTATATATCTGTCTAGCATCATCTTGCTTTCGAGACACGCCTTTTCTCCAAAAGGGACGACAGGTCAGTCTCACTTTTTTGCCTTGCCTTTTTGTGCTGACTTCTGTGAAGACTGCCAGGTGGCGGAGCCCCTCGAGCCACTTCAGCGTGGAGAGGCTCGTTTTCTTGCACCCCTGGAGTTTCAGCAGCGCCTCGAAACTGCAAGAAGGACTGCGGATTTGCATCCGATGCATGCTGCAGGCTGTCGTTTTTGGGGAAGGTCGGCAAGGTGTCATCACGCGGGAAGCCGCCCCAGACGCCTAGCGTGACATGTAAGTCCCGTGCCACATCAGTCTTTCGTCAGTGTCTAGTCCTGCTGGATAGAGAGCCACTGGACTGATTCCCGAGGCCTATGTTTTAGAGGACAAGTACGCTATCAGAGCAGACGGTGCAGCCAGAGAGGCATGCGATGGAGGGCTCTGGTTTCTGTGGCGATCAGTCCTCTGCCCATCGGACCAGGTCAAAGGGCCCAATAACAGCTTCTTCTACTTCAAGCGCTTTTGCCTCGGATGCCAATTCTCTTTCCGATCACTGTCATCGAGAGTGAAGATTGAAAGAGGTCAAGACCTGCAACGTGTCCGCGGCCCAGAGCTTCAAAGCCTAAAGCCTGCGACTGGATCCGGGCCTTGGCCATAAGGTTTTACCGCTGAACGGAGGTGCGGAGCAGTTTGCCGAGCTGGAAACCAACGGCGAGTTACGGGCCCCGGGTCGCTCCAAGTGGGCCAGCGCGGGAGCGAAGTGGGCTGCGGGTGCTCGGCTGGAGCCCAGGCCTCCCGAGAAGAAGCCGCGGTTGGAGCCCAGCGAGGCAAGAGCAGCGGCAGCAGAAGCAGAAGCAGAAGAAGAGGAGGTGAACAGAGGCGAGTGCATGTATCCACGTCTCACAGGCACCCTTGGCAGCGCCAACTGGCAGCAAGCTTAGCAAAGTGCTTCAGGAGCTCTGACAGTTTTTTTTGCATGATCCCCGTGTCCGGTCCGCCGGGGCCTCTTTCTCGAGCCACGTCCCTCGAAATGCCACTCCGGGCTCGCCGGGCTCCGATGGCGTTGGGGGCGTTGTGGAAGGTCTCGGGTTCTGTTCGGGCGCATCGGTTGTGAACGCCCTGCGGCTGGAGACTTGAGAATGAGCTCCACGGAGCACTTGGCAGCGGCCCGAGCCGCGGCGGCAAAGATGGCAGCAAGAGCCGTGCTGGCTGGCAGGTCCGCAGCTGCTGCAGCACGCAGCGGCGGTCTCCTTAGGCAGACATCCTCCAGCTTCCGCAACGACGTGGCTAACCGAGCCATGGCTGTTGCAGCCCTGCGGGCTGCGCCCAAGCCAAGGGCTGAGACTCTCTGCGGAGGGCTGGATCCTTCCATGACAGAGACGCATGCAGATGTTGCGGGCGAATCGCGACTCACTGGCACCTGCATTGCCCGGCAGCTCGAAACGACGCATCCACAGCAAGGCAATGACCCCACTGCGGCAGACTCTGAACGTGATGATGCGCGTATCTGCGAATGGGACATCAAGGTCCAGCGCACCTTCATCACGGTGGTACCCCGCTGTCCGCAGCTCACGCACACAGCCGCTCGTCTGCGTTTTATGCCACGGACATGGTTGCTGCCGCTGCTGTTAACGGTTAACGGCCAACGGAACTGGTATTCTTCCTCGCTGCCACTACTGCTACTAATGCAGCTCTGTACTAATCTGCACTGGTTCCGCTCCCTGTAGTCCAACCGCCATGTCACAACGTCGTCTATATGCTTCTACTCTAGCTGCAATTTCGATTCGTTCACTTCTTTGCTGCTGCGAGCTGCGAAGGTAGGGTTTGAAGATGTTTGATGCCTGCAGCCTCTTCCGGGATGCAAGGGTTCCGGACAAATCTTGGGTCATTGCCACCGTCATTGGTTGAATGAAGTTTGTGCACATACTTGCGTTATTCCTGCAGGTGCAAACAACACGCATCCCAGGCAAGCGCTCCGGCTCGTCTGGACCGCCCCGGGCGCCCACGGAGGCGGCGCCTGCGGCCAAGCCGGAGGCGACGCTGACACGGCGGTCTACGGCATGGACCTTTGGACGTGTATCACATGCACCACTCGCCACTAGTACTAGCTTAGGTCCATCGATAAACATGCTACTTGAACAGGTGCAGTTACTCAGCTTTCCAGGAGGCAGAGAGGTGCATCCTCCATCGAGGTTTCACCAATGTACATAACGGCTGAGGATTGCCTGAGATTCTTGTCATGCTCGTCTGGGGAATTCACCATTGGATTGCAACAGCATCCCGCAAGGCGCCGCCCGCAAAATTAGACGACAGCGTGTCGATAGTTCCCAGGCGTTTTGGTTTGAGGCATGCAGGGAACTTGCACAAGCTCCGAGGTCCCCCGCGCTTCGAGGGCCGCGTGAAGTGGTTCAGCCGGCTGCTGAGGCTTCGGATTCTTGAAAGCGATCGAACGAATGCCCCGTCCCAGGCAAAGAGAAAGGCTTTGGCAAGATCCTGCCGAGTACTTCTGCTGGCCAGATGGTGGATGAGGCAAACGAACGCGAAGCTAAGAGCCTCAAACCCATTCCTCTGCCCTGACAGGTGTTCGTCCACAAGAGCCGATTTGAGGGAGGGCCCGAGGGCCCACATGCGCAGGCTGGGATCCTTTTTGGATGGTGGGAGTCCCATTCCGAAATCCCACTCCTGGGGCAGGCAGTCTCCGAGGGGGCCGCGGTCACCTACGAAGTGATCACTTCCCAAGTTGATGGGAAGCCAACAGCTTGCAACGTGCAGGTTGGGCCCTGCTTTGCCGCCTTAGCTAAGCTTCCGTGGCTTCATGTGCACCCATGCATCAATCGCGCACTGCACTCGCAGCCAGCGGCTGGTTCGGACAATGCGAAGCTTAGTTCTCATGTTAGGCTGCAGCTTGTTGTTAGCCTTGTGGCCACGCACACGTCCGAAGCATCTCTCGACTCACTAGTCCTGGCTTTTGACAAAGCAACAGCAGCACAGCAATGCAGGCATGAGATGTTCAGAGTTGCATGTTCGGCCGCTAAAAAAAGAAGAGTCATTTGCCCAGCCAATACGGTGCATGTCAGTTTCCAGCTGCGATGAGGCCAGAGCATGTGCAGCAAGACTGGAGACAGACGGGATTGGAATTATGTGATCAAGCTATTGCTGAAACTGGGAGGACTCCACGCAGGAAGAACCGATCACGGGAATGAAGCTGTTGCTCAGTGAAGAGGCGTTTGGGGCCTTGAAGAGACTGCAGGCCGGACGGATGGGGATGTCCCATTGAATGAATAGTTGGAACTGTGGAGCTCGCCGGCTGAGGATCACAGGACCAGCTCCAGTGCTTCTTCCAGCTCCACGGAGCCATCGGCTTCCACAGATCTGCCATCCTCCCCAGAGGCACGGGAACCTTCGACAGCAACAGGCTAGTACATGTGGAGACGATTCTGGTGCGCGTGGCCGTGCCGAGGCATCAGTTCTCACAGTGGAGCAGCGCCTGCATCAGCTCAGACTGGCACTAGCTGCTCCTGAGATTTTGGTGCCCTGGCCGACATGAAGCGAGTCACTGTTGCATGCTTTTGTTCGTGGCCACTTGGCTACAGCTGATCCCGCAACAAGAAAAGCCGGTGGCTGCGAAGAGCTGTTCCCAGGAGGAGCCTGACCCACGCACGGAGAGGAAACAACGAAGAAGGCTGGGCCTTGCCGCGTTTGGGTGGGTTGGGTACTGTTGCCGTCCCACCCTATACTCGTAGACCAGAGTTCGCACTCTTCGAATCTAAAAGACCTTGCCGGGCTCCCTGTGCATTTTGGACCGAAGATGTAGGAAGGAGGTGTCGGGAGAATTGATGAGACCGGCACCAAGAAAGATGCTTGTGTGATGCACTCCACGTGTGCCTGCAAGCGTGATGGCGACAGGCTAAGCCGGCAACTTCAACCAACCACATAATTGAAAGATGTGAAAGAAGTAGCCCGTTATTATGTAAAGGAATATGTATATATATATATATGTGCATATTACCATTGCAGCCCATGAAAAGCATCAGCAATCTCGAGGGTTTGTCACTGCGTGTGTGTGTGTGTGTGTGTGTGTGGAGATTTTCGTTAGAAAGCGTGAGATACGATCGTACATGGTGGTCCACGCGGAATTCGAGGAACTCGTAGGCATTTTCTTTCAACATTGGTTTCGCCGGAATCATTTCATGTCTCTGGTCAAGCTGCGTGGCATTGGCTCTGGGACTTGGATGCCACTGAGAGCTCGTTCGTAGGAAGGGCCGAGAGGCTGGCTTCGTCAATGCAGGAGGCAAATCTAGATATGGACCTAAGCTTGGCAACACTTGACCACCATAGCACTTAGCACAGTGCCAAGTTTCACTCAGGCTCCAGCTTTGCTACCCTCATCCCCCACGCTTCGCACACCAGCTTGTAAATCTCTTTGGTCGCAGCACTCGCCTGTTGCCACCCCTCTTGTTTTGGACAGGAGGAGTGTGACGGAGGTGGTCACGATGTCCAGCTCCAGCGATGGCTCCCACACGTCATCCGACAGCAAGCCTCGGGGACAGAGCGCACTTTATGGCCTGATTGGTGCAGTCGGCCTTGTCGAAGGCGGGAGTTTCTTGTCTAGAAACCAAGTTTGCCACAGCTCGACAACTTGCGCAGGAGCTGACCTTGTCGTGCTCCCGGCCCTTGCGTCCTCCTTGCAAGCCGACCTCAATCTTACCCAGGAGGACGTAGCTCTCCTGGTACTCGTACAGGCCCGCAGCCGCCGTTTTTTCGCTTGGTGCACATGACTCGCTTGCTGAAAGGCACTGTGCCTAGCGGCAGCTTCGCCTGTGTGGGCAGCCGCAGACTTAGACCGGGTCGCACCGGGTTATTTTAACGCCTAGATGTGTCACTCGTACCATGTGTTGCCGAGGCATTGGCAGATAGTGCATCAGCCAATCGAAAGACCCTGATGGTGCTGGGGGCCTTCCTCCAGGGTCTGTTCACTTGCCTCCTTCCCACGGCATCGGCGTGGGCGCCGGGCTCAGGAGTTGCAAGTAAGAGTTCAGAGTCTGCCAGAGTCCAGAGACATTTCTGCTTTGTCCCGCTCTGGTTCAGGCGCCCCTTGTGGCCCTCGGCGCCCTGAACGCTTTAGCCAAGGCCTCCCTCCGCCCGGTCAGCTTTGGCCTCATCGCCGAGGCCAGTGCTCAAACTGTTGAGCGGCTTTGGAGATTTTGTGCCAAAGCCTATCAGATCAGGTGACACGCGAGTTCCGCGGATCAGCCTTCGGCGTCCTTTTCGCCGCGCTTTATGCAGGCGGGGCCTTGGCAGTCCGAGAGGTCTGAGAAGATGTAACGATTGCAATGGGAACTTCCACTAAGGCCCGATTTGATTAATCCCGAGTTGGCACCCGCAAACATCGCCGAGGGATCGGCCTCGCATTTTGGGCCAGCCCGTGGCTCGCGACGCATCGCTTTCTGGGCATAGAGGCCCCGGGACGTCCCCGGATCACCGGTCTGGAACGACAGCCGTTGCCAGGGCTGGAGGCTCCCGGTGCTCGGCGTGGGTGTTATCGCCATCCTTACAAGCTTCATTGCAGCGGCCTCAGATGCGACTACTTTACTACTCCTTGCACGAGCGAGAGAGGTGTCTTCGTTCTCGGGTCACGAAGGGTTCATTGTCATTTAAATGCAGACGCAGTTGGCATGTGGGTTTCCGGGGGACAACGCGGAGCGCGTTGGACTCTGCGACCTCAGCCACGGCATGAGACAGGTCTGCCTGCCCGGCCGTTGTCGGGCTTCGTCTTGCGCGGACTTGTTCCGTGCGTCGTGAGGGCTTGATGCCCTGGTCGCAAAGCACTAGTGGTTGCAAATAGATAAGTTGATCTCCTGCTGCTAGCGATTGGGGTCGACGCGCCATGACACGACGCTATGCCGCGATCTAGACCAAGTGACCATGCCGGACGTCTTCAATCGATTCGGGTCGTTCTGTGCGTTTGTTGCAGCCGACTTGACGATGTGGAACGCCCGCTGAGTGTAGTACCAGTGCATGCCGTAGATCTTCAGGCATCGGAGTATACAGGCTCGCAGGGCTTTGGGAGACGATCGAGGAGGTTTGGGAGGCGGGGGGACTGAAGTCTGTGCCATGCCGCCTTCGTCGCCTGCTCGGATCCTTTTCATCGGCAATTCGCTGACGTACTGGTCCGGCGGTTTGGACAACATGTTCCGAAATTGGGGCTTCGATGCCCACAGCGAGACCATACCTGGTGCCACATTAGCGAAGCACTGGCGATCCGGCCAGGCCAGAGCGAAAATCCTTGAAGGCTGGGACATGATAGTTCTCCAAGATGACCTCCCCGAGTACAAGCCGTTGCCTCATGACTCAAGAGAGAGATGGCAAGTGGTGTGCGAGCGCTTCGTCCCTATTTTGGGCAAGTTTGTGGAGGCTGCACGCCTCGTTGATGCATCTTCGATTCTTTACATGGCTCACCCGTACGAGCGATTGCCTCACACAAGTCTACGGGACATTTGCTGGGCACATAAGTGCGCAGAGGAGAGTCTGGGTGTTCACATTGCCCCTGGTGGATTAGCGCACAGCCTGATCACGTCGGCCAGGCAGCTGGAAGAATCTCATTTCACTTTGTTAGATGACGATCTCGAACACCCTTCTGAGGAAGGCCTGTATTTGCATGCCCTTACCATCGTTGCCGTCTGCTTTGGCAAGGACAAGGTGCGCGACTTGCAGTGGGCTCCCCCAACTCTTTCCGACACGTGCGTGGACATGTTCAAGCGGCTCGCCTGTGACAGCCTCGATGCTTGGCAAGCCTATCCCAGCCCACCTAGCAGTGAGGTCGCCAAGCTTGCTATCAGCGTGGCTTCAGCACAATCGCAGGGCGAGCGCCGTGAGGGCTCCATTCTCACATGATGTCATTCGGGCTTGGTAGCAAGAGTGGGTTCCAGAATTTCGCAGCCCCTCCCTGGCTACCGGTTTCGCCGAAAAAGTGGGAAAGGGTGAGTCGACTGTACATCGCCCTACCAGTAGACCGTAGGCACTGTGACTGTGGACCGATCATGGGAGGATAACCATCAAGCCCACGGTAGTATTTTGTCAAAGATCCTACGAGTAGCTTGTTTCACGTAGGGAACGTAGCTTCAAAGACCTGCATGAAGTGTGCCAGTGTTTCCACAGCCTATGCAGAAAGCCAGTGGTATTTTCGCGGCCTGGTAAGCAGCACCAATCAAAATGAGTTGACGCAGACTAGTGACTAGTCTTGGTCAGCCTTCACCAAATACCGCAGGCAGTCCCAGCTGACTTAAATTACGTCAATCCACGACCTTCAGTTACAACTGATGCTCGTCGACATGCGCTCAGAGCTCGCGGACGTACGGTGAGGAGTGCTTTGGAACATAGTCGTACATGATAAGAGAGCCAGTGGAACAGCCACAGCCGACAGAAGCCAGACAGAGCGACTTCGTACGACGGCTGCGCCTTGTGTACTGACTAAGTGCATTGACATCAGTATACGTGGCGTAAGGTCTCATTGCTGCTGCAAGAACCAGCGCGTGAGCCTCCTGCGGTGGATGAAGAGCAAGGCCCCGCGGGTGGGTGTCGAACTTTGAGGAGTGCATGCATGGAACTAGACTCAATGAAGAGTTTACACTCACTCTCGCGGCTGGATATGAGATGCTCGTTCCAAGTATTGAATTCTTCGAAGTTCTCCTGCGATTTGATTTGCCACGACTTACCAGAAAGTCGTTGCCTAATACCAGGCCTCATGCGAATCAGGAAACCGTGAAAATCCAACCTGCGCGAGGTATCAGAGCCGAGTTCTGGCGGCTGCAGGGTTACTGCACCTCAGCTGAAGACCGAAGTTAAGAGGATTTGCAGGACGTGGGTCTTCCTGGAAGAATCGGTCCTTGTCATCCAAGGCAAGTTCCCTTCTTTCTTGCTCCTCTTCTTCCAAGCCTGCAGGGGGCCTTGTTGAAAGTTTCAACTGTCTTCGAAACATTCATGGCCGGATGTGGCCACAGACGCACCGAGGCATCATGTGCATACCGTGGGCGGCGATGGGATATAGGACACTCTTCCTGAAAGCGTACGGGTTTGACGAATGGGAGGCTCGAACACAGGGACGATCTCAAGCTGAAGAATTTTGCAGCGCATGACCCCACAAGCCGAGCATGCACAGGTGTCAGTTTTGTGCTCGTCAGCGCAGGCAGCGGGAGTAGAAGCGGTGGTGCTGTTGTGTTGTCGTGTTTCATATTTGAAGCTTTCTGTTTGGGGATCTTAGAGGCTTAGAGGATCTTGATGCCAGGGCTCAGCTGCCCTGGGTGCCCTGTTCGGCGGAGTGCTGGCCGACCTCGTGGCCAGGCGGGGCCTTTTTGCGGCCTCATTCTTGCACCAATGCTGTGTTGACTTGAGTGTGACTGAGAGATAGCACAGGTTTCTGCCCATCCACGGGCGTCCCTGTGTCGCACAGGCGGTCTCCGAATACGGTGATTCTCGAAGCACCCCGTGCGCTTCACCCCTTCCCATGGGAGGCTTCTCTGGTGCTGAGCTTCCCACTCTTCATCCTGTCATTCCTCGCCTGGCGCTCAAGCTTGTCAGCTTGTCAAAAACAAGTCCCAGCTTGAGTGCAGAAGGGACGTGCGTGCGTTGGTGGGAAGGTCTCGCCGCCGGAGGGATGGCCGTTCTCCTACGAGATGTGCTTGATCTGCGGCTCTGCTTTTTTCGCCAGCTGGACGGTGGGGGCGCGGCGCCGAGCAGAAAAGCCGAGGGCCTCCTAGAGCTCATGTTCAGTGAGCAGCTCTACTAGTAATTCTAGTGGTGTTGAGTCGCTGCTCTAGTTCTTTCGAGGCCTGCCTGCCGATGCTCGCCGAGCTCGCTCCGTGGGGCCGGAGGAGCGGCATCCTGGCCTGGCAGGGAGCGCTGGAGGGCGCCGTCGGCTGCCTGGTGACGTCTTCCATGGAAGCCCCTCACCTGCGATGAAGCGCATCGCATGGAGCGAAGTGACGGAGAGCGGAGAAGAGAGCGGAGAGAGCGCTGGCGTGCTGCCGCCCCAGGTTTTGGCACCTCGTGTGTTCGGCCACAGCCTGGGAGCCAGAAGCCGAGATGCCGATGATGCGGCCCCCAGGCCTTGAGAAGCCACGGTTTTTTGCCCCGAGATCCTTCCTCCACTCAACGGCATCAAGATCGTCGTTTCTGAGTACGACACATCGGCACAGGACAAAAAGACCGGACTCTCGAAGCCTCGAGTAAAGCTGTGCAGCTGGGCAGGATGTGACGGGTTTTAGCGATCCGGAAGACAGGGCCGGAAGCCAAGACTCCAAAGCGCGCTCGTGCCGGGAAGACGTTTCAGAAGAAGGTTAAAGCGGTTAAAGTAGGGTTTGCGTTCGATCACTGCCAAGCTGCTCAGGCACATCTGGCAAAGATCGTTGTGGTGTTGATGGCAGCCTCTTGGGGCTTGTGCTTCCTGTGCTACAGCATGCTGCAGCTGGTCCTGCATGTATATCGCAGCCTGTGAGACCGCGGCGTGGGACGTTGTACACGGTGATGTCAGTGTAATGTAGATTGAGGCACTGGAGCTACCCCAGGGATCTGCTGCGTGTCGGGCTCTTATTTCTCATGTCCGCAAAAGCAAGTGCAGGTCGGGTTAAAGTTCAAGTTCACGGCTTTCCTTGAGATGCAGACATGCCCCACGACTCTGACAATCAACCACTAGCTTTTGTTGGAGCGTCTGTGGAGGCACAGCACATGAGATCAGAGGAGGCTGAAAAAGCGTGTGCGCTTAGAAGCTAGTGTGCACGGATGCTTCAGGGTGTGACTCTACTCTTCTTTCCTCATCTTTCTTCATGAAAGGGCACAAACTCGCAATTTTGTACTGCTTAAACTTGGTACTCTGGTTATCGGATTCAGAAGGTCAGGGAAGAGGAAGTGTAGAGAGAATGCCCGCGGAACCGTAAGGCGGCATGAAGGATGCTTCCTCAAACTAGTTTAATGCAGCGAGGATCCCTTGGTCACCGGCAACATGCCAAGGGAGCTTCGCTAATTCTCTGATTATTCGGACCCAGCAGACGACGCATTCTGCCGCAGCAAGCCGTAACATGTCATGGCATGTAATCAAGTTCTGCGGCAGATCAGTCTCAGTGGCTGCCGCTTGACCGCACCGCATGCGAAATCTTTTGATGTGCGGGTGACAGTCCATTTTATTCCTGGCATTCCTGCATGCCACCGTTGTCTTGGCCACAACTTTCCCGGTGGGCGCGGCCGTGATGCGGCCCAGCTAGAGAAAGGGGATCCGAGTCTAACTTTCAGGATCTTACAGATCTAGCAATCTAGCATTGTTCTGGGACTGGCTCATGGGGGCTCGCCAGGGCGAAGCCTGCAAAGGTGCACCAAGGCGAATTGCGGCTTTCGTACCTTCTCCAAGGGCACCACATTTTCCAGCAGGTCTGTTTTCTGCATCGCTGCAGCGAGGGACCGAGTTCTCGAATTGCCCAGGGCCAGGCCGTTTCTGCTCGGTTTATGTCTTTCCCGGCAGTGGTCGAAGTCCAGGCTTCAGCTTTATCCTAATTCCACAGGGGCTCTGCGACGAACTACTGCGGAAAAGCGCCGGCCGCTGGTGCCTGCGAGAGCTTGCAAGAGGCTTGTGAGAGCCTCCCTCTACGCCTCTAGAGGCTGGGCCGCCCGACGTTTCGGGTGGTGTAGCTGAAGCGAAGTTTTGACTTAGTTCCCGGTGGCGCGATGAAGGACCCTTAGCTCCCAGGCCGATTGCGAAAGTGCCCTGGAAGCTTGCGCATGAGGTGTCTCTCCATGGATACTTGTGGAGATCGCTGGGACTGGCAGAAGCCCAGTCGCGAAAGTTCAAGCTCGGCATCAAACGATGCACGGGCACCGGCAGCGAGTGGCGCCAGATTCGATGTCACGTCATGTTCGACGATGCCCATGTTACGAGTGCCCCTGCTGGTACCGACTGAAAATCTAGTGAATGTGCAAAAAAGGGGTCGTCGATGTAAGTGGAAGTGTAACAGTGTCGGAGGCGGCTCAGGGCAGCTTCCTTGTGAGGACTGGTGCTCTGAGAGCCCCGAGAAGAAGATCTCCTGGTCTTGTCTTCACCCATTTGCTCCCATGCTTTTTGCTTCCTCACGCAGCCCACCGCTGCACTATTGCGGTCCTGCCGTGAGGAGATGCACTTAATTGGCAGACATGGAGAACGTGGACCTGAGAAGATGCTGTTGTCCAATCTCTGCTGGGGCTGGCACAATGGTGTCGCCCCATTTAATCACGTAGTAGTAGCAAGCGCTTCGTTTGGAGTGTTCCATCACCCAAGTCTCGTTAAACAGGAGCTGAGCCATTAGCCAAGATGAGTGCGAGCATGTGAGAACTACAGCAACTAGGTCGCTTTGCCGTTTTCTTATGTGGCGCAGGTTGCAGGGGTGCGATCTGCATCTGTACCCGACAAGCATGCAGGCCGTGCGATCGGCTGGGTTCGGAGTGGTTCTGCATAGTACCCGGGCACAGGCCAGAAGGACGCACTCATCCGCAAGCTGCTGCACGCTTCTCAGTCCCAAACTCTTCGGTAGGTGGATGCTGCCTGCTTCAAGATTTCGACAGACCTCAATGTGTTGCGCTGCCCATCGAAGCTGTACAGCCGCACTTTGTCCAAGCTCGCCACCGGCCATGGATGGCGCTTGGAACTGTCGAGGAGGTTGCGTCCTTGACTCCTCCAAGCTGTGATGCATGGGGGCAGCGGGTTCCGCATCCAAGCGCTATAAGCCGAAAGGCGAGGAGTCCCCCAAATCAGGCCCATGGCATTTGCCACAAGGCGGCTGTGTGGTTAGTGTTGTGGACTTTGATCCGGGGAGCATCCGGTGGCCAGCGACTTGGGGAGCTCCGTTGCCTCTAGAGAAGAGCATGGCCATTGTGGTCCTAAAGGACGATGGTGGTGAGCGGGCTTTCGGTCACTACCTGGCTCAACCAGAGCGCCGAGGTTTCTTCTTGAAGCACTTGACCACCGTGCTGGAAGCGTCTCCGGAGAAACTCAAGCTTGCTTCTGTTGGCCGAGAGGGTGTGGACGATGAGGGCTGTCACAAGGGCACACCTGCACCTGTGGTCAAGAGGCTGCAACCTCAGCCACCTCCCCCGAGTTTCCCCTCCACCCCGACTGGACCGAGTTCCAGTGCTCTGAGCACGCGAGCCCCGGATGACAGTCCCGAGTTTCTCAGCTTCAGATCGAGGCCCGGTGTCACAGAGAACAGAACCATGGCAGCCACCAGGCCGTCTTCAAACCCAGTTGCTTCGGCAGAGAACCGAGCAGCGGGAGCTCAGCCAGAGCCACTCAGCCAGACGGTCCAACGGCCGGAAGCACTGAAGAGACCCGAGGTGGTGATGGCCGCCGAGCAAATGGGATTGGACCTCGTGAGCGACGACGTGCTCCTTTGGCTGGCAGAGAGTGCAGCCGACGCAGCCTTGCCAGAAGGCTGGGTAACATTCGGCGATGATGAGGGGCACCCCGTGTATTACCACGAGAAGAAGAGGCTAGTCACGAGACAACACCCCACACGTGCGAGGTACAAGAGCTTTGCGCTTCGATTGCGGGGTTTGTACCAGAGGATGTCTGAGACACAGGCATTGCATGGTGCAGCGAAGATACGGGCACATCTCGCAGTTGTTTTGAACGAGGCCCTAAACCGGTGCAATCGGGAGTTGCCACCCGTCACGCCCGAGCTGCTCGAACGAGCCGCGCTTCTTCTCGGGGTTGATACGAGCTCGGAGTTTGCACTGAGCACAAAAGCAACACAGCTGCACAATGTCTCAGTAGCCGCGCTTCGGCCTGATCTAGTTACTACTACTGTAGTAGCTACTAGTTCCCTTGAAGGTGAAGACGGCTATCGACTGGTTTGTCGAGGAGCAATACGACATCTCACTAGCCACAGGTGTCAAGGCTGACATCGATGCCTTCATCGCACATCTTCGGTACGAGCAGATCCAAGACATGATGTCCCAGCCAGACGGGATTATCATGTGCTCGGAGCTTGATGGGCTGCCTGCAGCGGTCAAGTGCGAGGAGTGCTTCTTCTCTCCGCTTTCACTGAAGCTGTTGCATTCGTGTCAGCCGGTCTTCCCACTTTTCAACGTAGTCTCAAGGAGTGCATGGACTTCTTCAGCATGGAGGGATTTGCTCGGTGCCACTCTTCCGGAAAACGCCGTCAGCACCGTCCACTCAAAGTGGAGCAGCCGCTTTGTCTGGGCTTTTTCGTTTCAAGTACCTTCGATGTCTTTTGTAGGAAGCCTCAAGTCCACATTCCTGTGAACCAGTCCTAGGTGTGCATGCTCGGTTTTTCCACAGGAGTCCGCGACGTGTGAGGCATTGGGGTTGGGCACATGTCGTGGTTGGTGACTTTGTCTGGTCTAGTATGGGAGTAACACAGCCGTTGCTGAAGCGCAAGCATGTGCAAGCAGTGTCACTGTGCGAGCCTGGCGGTGGGAAGCTGTAGGCGAATGGCCAATTCTTCTCTGACCGCGGCTATCGCGAAGCCATGAAACGCAATCCAAGCTTGGGCCTGAAGCACTGTCGGTTTTTGGGCGGCATTTCCTGCTCAGAATATCCCGAGCCTTGGCGCAGTTCGAAATTCGGTTCCTTGTATTTTGCTGTTTGGGGCCGCGTTCCGAACATGACTGTGATTGACTATGGCTTCGGCCTTGACAGGACAAGAAAGCCGAAGTTCTCTGTGAGGACTGTTGTGCCTGGGCTGCTTCGACAGTTCGTAGAGTCGTAGGTAAGAAATTTACGCGGAATTCGGAAGTTGGGCCAAACCGTGAGACGACAAAATTTCGGTTCGGCAGTCGAACTCGACCGCTGCGTTTTGCGCAGTTCAGGTCCTCCTCCTCGACGACATCGCTATCAACTCTTGCGCTTAGGGGCGTTGCTGTAACTAAAACCCTAAGAAACACCAGCCCTCGAAATTCGACAAAACCAAAAAACCAAAACCAAAAAAAACGCAACAAAAAAACATTATTTCAGAGCTCTTCCGGAAAGGCCTTAGCAATATCTACACATGGGAGAGTTCTGAAATATTTTATTTTTTTTTTGGTTTTGTTTTTTTCCCCACCCCGTGAGACTGCCCGGAGTGCCCAATGAGTGCCCAACCCCACAGACTACCGTGAGACTACCTGGAGTGCCCAACCCCACAGACTACCATGAGACTACCTGGTAGGGTGGGGATGTTCGAAGTAAAATGATTTGTTTTTTTGGTTTTGGTTTTTTAGATTTCCGACTACGATCGTATCAATTGTGACGACGCTTTGAGGCGCATTGGCTACCTATAGACAGTTCAATGAACCGCTGAGCATTCCACAAAAAACGGTGCGTGTCACTTGTGTGCTGCATCACAGACCTCACATGCATCACTGATCTCACTCATGCCGTATACAGTTTATTATTCGCGGCGTTCCGTACTCAAGCCTAGTTCTATTTTCCGGTGCTTCATATCTGTACAGCAGTCGCGATTCATGACGGTGGCCTCCCCAATACTAGTACCTATTAAACTAACCTGGTTCGAAAGGACTGTAGTGATAAATAATGAAACTGATAAATAATGAACTTCCGGATTCCTAAAGATCCAAAACAAATATTGATGGAACATAGGATCACCTCCAAATATGGGCCAAATAACACTGTATTATAGTGTATATCTGTTAATAGACTGCCTTAAGTAGTAAAGCACCTGTTAATATTGGTAGAACTATTAATAAGATAGATGATGCAGTCCTAATTGATCTAGTTATATTATATGTTGATTATGTAGCTAAACATCAACCTAATGGTTTCATAGTGTGACAAGTAATGCCGAAATTATGTAGATGTTAATGTTGATGACAGAGCTGATATAGCTAAACTATAGAAAGTAAGATTGATACCACAAGTTGCGAATGAGATTAATGAAACACTATAATGGTGGATATAGGGTCCAACCTGTACCATTACAAAAATTCAGAATTCAATGTTAGTAATAATCTAGAGAGATGCTAATGGCAAGCTTATAACTGATATATTGTTGATTTCTGAAAAACTTCACGTGGTCCTATATATTTATTGGTAGTAGCCAGTAACCATAACTATCCAAACAATGTAGGCATAACGAAGAAGAATATCATTAATATTACATGTACTGTTATCATTACATGAGTAGAAGTTATGTATTCACTATTGCTAGTACTGACCCGTGCGCGCACACTCACACGCACACTCACACAAACACAGACACACACAGACACACACAGACACACACAGACACACACAGACACACACACACACACAGACAGACATTCCATCATACTCCCAGAATATGCAAAACGCAGCGGTCGACTTTGACCCCGGAACCATTTCGGTTCGGGACCTCTTCGTCATATGCGAGACTCAGGCGACTTCTTCTGCATCGAAGCGTTCTGGGAACGCCATGGCCGCGGTCACCGGCAGCAGCACGTTCAGCTCGCAATAGACGCAGAGAACCACTTGTGGCGGATGGGGCAGAAGCTTCCGCAGGAAGAGGCGCGAGGTGACAGGTTCGTTCATGCGCCCAGCTGTGCTTCTTAGAACTCCACATCCAGGGCTCGACAGGCATCGGCACAAAACCACCCAGGATCCTGCGGATCTTCTTCCCCCGGAACCCAAGGAGCAGCAGTTTATTCATGCTGTACAGTTCGGAATGACTTCCTTTCGAGGGGCATTTTGCTGCATAAAACACTGCTGATGAGGAGGTGCATGTGCAGCCTTTGAGCACCTTTGAGTATCGAGCTCCTGAAACAATCAACTCGACAAGTTGCTGGACAATCTTCGTAACAGACGAGGTAGAATTGAATGGAGTGTCAACTAGCACCCTGCTGCGCGAATTGCTCAGCCATGCAGGAGGCAGCCCAACGAGCACTAGTGAATCTGGTGATTTAAATGATCAACAAACGGAGCAAGCAGTAGAGTGGTGGCCAGGTTGTAAAATTTGGTAAAGGCTCGCATGATTGAAAACCCAATAGAGGGATGTCTAGAAAATCAATAGAGGGATGTCTGGCAAATCCCTTTTTAGCGGGCGTGACATTGAGCAAGCCGCAAAGAAAGCAACTCCGACCTTACGAGGGCTTCCAGACCTACGCCTTGCAACGCTGCCAGAGTCGCACGACGAGCTACGTCTAAGTAAGCGTCCGAGTTGAATTTCTGTTTGCCCGTGCTGGCACATCAGAAAGATCCAGCTACAGGAACCAGGCAAGGAGCCACATCCGAGTTGGCCAAGCACCAAAGCTAACATCCGTCACAAGTCAACAAGGTGTTCTTTTGGGCAAACTGAGCGCTGCCGCTTCAGCTTTCAGTCTCGCAAGGCCAGCCGTATTCTGCACAGAGCACGACGTGCTCGTGAGGGTGGGCCGTGGTTGGCATTCCGCGACGACCAGCTGACTACGTATTGGTACCATTTGCACGACAAAGTCGTCGCTCATGATAACCCGTACCTGCAGGCTTCCACTCGCGAAGCTCCGCTTTTCTTGCCTGCAGACGGTCATCAGGTCGAGAAACACTTTTGCGCTGCCAGCACTTTGCAAGACTGCAGAAGAGACAGCGGCGAGAGTGACGAGGGACAGAAATCGGTGCCGAAGCAAGTTTAAACAAGATGGGTAGTTCCTTCACAAGGATCAATGGCATGCAGATCGGCACTTTCCAGGCCAACTGCCGCGAATGTGGTTCGCAAGAGGTTCGAGAAGAGTGTAAGAACTCGGACAGGAAAAGGGCGTCGGCAAGCCTCACATGGAGGACTTTGGCGTACTTAACGACCTGGCGCATGTTTGCTGTTCATAGATTTTCATAGCCTGGCAAGGATCGGCTGATTATTCGTAACGGCATTCCTGTCGAGTCAGTGGGTCGGTGGCTCATGCTCGAGATCGGGTAATGCCTCAATCGCATCATGGCGACAGGTGCCGGCTGCAAGAAGATTGTCGCTTCCTTGTTCGGCGTTTTCGACGGTCACTCTGGCCGCCTACTCGGAGCCAGAAGCAGGGCCACATCTCCGCGCAGTCTGATGGGAGCGGTCAGGTGCATCTTGTAGTGACTTCGTTGCGACGAATCTGGACCGTGTCGCGCGCGGCTAAGCCGTTGAATGCACGTCCATGCTCGCTGCAAGTGGCGTGTCTAAGCCAGTAATCATTTTTTTGGGCGTCGCATTTTTCTGTATGTTCTGGTGATGGTGTTCCCTGTTGCCCTTGTGACGGTGCAAGTCTTGTCCTGCATGGAGAACGATTTTCAGGTGTTCGAATGCATCCGGCATCAAAACAAGCGAGAGGCTCGCATAGCGTTGGCGCAAGTTGTGTCACGGAGGGGAGGGGGGGGGGGCAGGGCGGACCAAGAAATGGACCCGTGATTGTTGGAAGGTGAACAGTGATTTGGCCATGCGATCTGCCTTGCAAGCGGCATTTCGCACGACGGAGCACAACTTCTTCCAATATGCCAACAGGCAACTGGGCCCGAGTATTTTTTTGCTGGTTGTTTTGTTCGCAATCTTTCGGCTCCAGGCTTGATGCAGGGCCTGCAGCAGCGTGGACCAACGCAGGATCGGCTTCCCATTTGTCACAGGGTACAGCGTATCTCCGTTCAAAATGGTTCCACCTTGACGAAGGAAGTACGGCCTGCACGTGCACATTCTATGGCCCAGACGAGGTCGCAAACATGCTGGCTAGCAGAGTTCTCGCTCGGTTTCCATTGGTTTGAGGATGGCCGCCTGCGGCTGGCTGTGGCGAATGCTGGGGACAGTCGCGCGGTGCTGGGTCGCAAGGAGCTGATAGTACTGATAGATAGTTGCAACAACATGGACCTTCGAGAACGGCATGTTTTGATGATCCAGGCAACTGCATCGGTTGTTGATTCATGAGGGCAGGAAACGTTGCAGAACAACTTGTGCGTCTGCATCAAGCAAGCATTGCAGGACTGCAGCGCATTGCGGTTGTCTGAAGATCACACGCATTGACCTTAGAAAGCTGTGGAGAGCATTCGTGTGGAAGTCCTGTGCATTGCAGTGGCTCTTTCTGCTTGTGCCTACTCACAGGCCTGATGTACCTGGTGAGCGCAAGCGGATTGAATCCGAAGGTGCGGCCAGGCTCCAAGAGAATTTGTGCGAGCTGCACGGAATTCTGATGGATGCATTATCAGGATTTTTTGGGGGGGCTTTCGGTGTCACTGGATTCTGTGCTCCAAGGCAGTGGTGCAAGCAAGTGGCATTTGGAGAATTGTGTTGCCCAGCAAGAAGGCCGGGCTGCGAAGTCGATTGCGTTTTGCTGTCAGCTTGAATCTTCGCTCGTGTGTCAGGGCACGGGACTTGCGGGTTTGTCCGTGTCGCGCGGCTTCGGTGACATCGAGTACAAGACTGGCACCAACGCATGGAGCCCAGTACCGGCATGCATACAATAGCGCGCTGAGCATGCTGACCTAATGACACTGCACAGAAAGCTTGCGATTAAGGTGGTGAGTGCTGTGCCGCGGCCTTTCGCAGACTTCTGATCGAGTGCTCATTAACATCCATAGCACTGGAGGCCTGACGTTTTCCTTTCCGCACTAGACTTGCGAGAGGACCCTGACTCCGTGCAATCTGCTCACTACTGATCTGCTTGGAGTCGTTCCTGAGATGCAGGACTGCTTCGTTGTCATTGCTAGCGATGGGGTTTGGGGTCCGGTATCGGACGGGGAGGCGCGGCACATGGTATCTAAGCTAGCTAGACCAGTGACAACAAAGCATCTAGAGACATGGTGTGAAAACAGCCCGCAGGCAGTGAGAATCGTGGCCGGTGCATTGCGCGAAGGCGGAGAGGCCCGCGTGGGGACAAACACGAAAATACGCGCATTCCGCTGTGTATTCAGGGTTGTGCTGCAGAAGTCAGAAGTAGACTCGACTTCTTTAGGAGCCGGCGGCCAAAGCGGCACGACAGCTTCTGGAGATCGCGCACCAAAGGGATGGCCACGATGCCACGGCCTCTGTCGTGTGTTGGCAATTGGCATTATCGTAGCATTACAATTACTCGATTGCTGAACTTGCAGTGCCGAGGATACACATCTGTCATCTATCGTGAAAAGGGTCACGATGTTGTCTTGAGCCGGCTAACAAGCCTGAGGACAAGACGGTTTTGGTCATTTGGTTTGGCGATCTGCCTCTGGCACCACCGGCGGCTGCCAGCTCAGACAACCGCCGTGGTCTGACGTTGTGTTCTAACACCCCAGCCTGTCAATCCAGGAGCGACCCAGCATCTATCCGCACAGTGCTAGAGGCCTGCTTCATGCATAGCATATAGCCGTGTGGCTTGAGATCTTATGCTTCTCGACTTCCTTGGATGATGTTACAGCAGGAAGCCGTTGCAGATTCGAAGCTTCCTGCCTTGGCCATGCACCAGGCCGCTCCAGCGCCACAAGTCACGAACTCGGCTGCACCATTGCACAGCGGTTTGTAGCCGTGCATGATTCCATAGCCATAGCATGGCAGATTGCACCGCCATGGCGAGCCATTTTTCTGCTCTGCGTGAGCGACAAAACAGGGGATTAAAGATGCGAAGCTGTTGGAAGATAGAAGTAACTGCAAAAAGGCCAAGAAACGGCACGTGTAGTTCGACCGAGGGCTCTTGCCCTTTATTCCAGCCATTCGCTTGCTGCTGCTGGCGAGATGTCTACAATCGATAGGCCCAGCCGGTAGAGAACATAGATACCGTAGCAGTCTTGCAGGCGGCTGCGTTGATACTAGTTTTTTGTCCATGCAGGGCGACCACCAAAGTGGCGACCTGGTACGTGCGGCAACCTTGCACTTGCTTTGCCGGATGCTTGTTCATGATGGCCTCTCGCTTGCAACAGATCCTTCCCACGCAGTGCACAAGCCCAAGTAGGAAGGTTACTTTTGTTTGCGGACATGGCACTCGGTGCTCCAGCCAAGTTCGCGCTCTCTGGTCTTTCTGCGGGCTTGGGATACATGAACCTGATGACGAGGGAGCGGCGCTGTCTTGTGAGCCATGAATTTTTGTCCCAAGTTTAGTGTAGAGACTGTTACTGTTTGGTCATGTAGGATGCGCCCGAATTTCCGCTCAATTTCCGACGGATTCGACTGCAGCCGCGGTCCATCCTTTGGGGCCCTGGTTTCGTGCTCAAGGTTCCAGCTTACCATTCGTTGAAGTTCTTGAAAACCACGTTTCTTGGCACTCAGTGAGCTAAAGCAGAAATAGTCATCAGCTTGGCTTTGCCTTCCTACAGAAATGGATCTGGATGTTGGGCTGTTTCCTCAGCTGCGAGCGCCGGTGCGGCGCTCCAGGGCACCCCCGTGGAGCGACAGCAAGGCATTTTGGAAGTCGAGATACGACGATGCGCGTTTTGTCCGCAGGCGATTGCGGTTCTCGCTGTTCTCGTTCTCAACGTGCACCTGGCTGGGCTCAGCACTCACGCTGAAAGCCGCACCAGGAGCCACGCTGACAGGGTGCGCAGCACGCGGCCGCCGCGGCCTGCGCGGAGCGAGGGCTGCGAGGGCGAGGACTTCCTGTAAAGGTCTTGCGAGTATGAGTCTCAGGGATTTGAGTCTCGTGATGGACAGCGATCACGCATCGAAGAAAATCTGGTCGGCATTGCGTTGTGGCATCTCGCCCTTCTCGCTGAACTTGTCCCAAGGCCAGGCGGGGGCCTTGCGCGCCCTTGACCCCGACCAGCAGTTGGAAAAGCTACTGCGGGAGGATGCTGTGGAGAGTCTGGGAAAGAGCGAGTCCATTGAGGAGAACGGAAACAGTGAGTTTTCGGAAGCTCCAAGAACACAGAAGTACCTCCTGCGGCTTCACGATGGTTTGGCAGTGGAGTCTGTTTTGATTCCATTGCAGTCTCGGTCCCCAGCCAAGACTGCAACGACGGCATGCATCAGCTCGCAAGTGGGTTGTGCGCAGGGCTGCCGCTTCTGTCGCACAGGAGATATGGGCCTCCTCCGGAACCTGTCCTCTGAAGAGATCCTGGCTCAGGTGGTCCAGGGGCGTCGCATCGCACGCGATCTGGGCTTGCCCGAAGTGCGAAAAGTGGTTTTCATGGGAATGGGTGATCCCTTGGCCAACATCCCCAGTGTCCGCACTGCAGTCGGTGCTCTGAGCGATGGACTGCGCATGGCGATAGGACGCAAGCGCCTGCAGGTCTCAACCATCGCCCCGTCCCCTGCCAAAGTCATGCAGGTGGCGGGAATGCGCTGTGGGGTTGTGTGGTCACTTCATGCAGCCAATGATGCATTGCGTTCTCAACTAGTCCCTACTGCAAAGCATAGTATCCTGGAGCTGAGGGATGCTTTCATGCAGTTGGTAAAGTCAGGCGGAGGGGTGACCCCTGACCGTCGCTTGCTGGTGGCCGTCGTTATGATTGCCGGAGTCAATGACGACGAAAGGCACGCGAGCGAACTCGCGGACTTCCTCCGACCGATGTACGAAGATCCTGATGTTGGCATCGCGCTGAACCTGATTCCCTACAACCCGAACCCGGGCCAAGAAGACTTCGGCACATCCGACTACGGGACGATGCTTCGATTCCGAGAGCTCGTGAACGAAGAGCTGCCACTGTTGGGGATCCACCTGCGCCGAACACGCGGAGCCGCCGGCTCGGCGGCTTGCGGGCAGCTGGCCACACAGTCTCACAGAGATCTCAGAGACAGCAGAAAAAAGGAGGGCTTATGGGGTAAGGATTGGCGACTGTTGATTCTCAGTATGCGAGGAAGGGGAGGTCCTGTAGGGGCCGCGGAGAAGTCAACATACGCCGGATGACATGCAAAGCCGTCCGCCCTCCGCGCAGGAAGATACCTGGATGATCTTGGATGGTGAGATGACGCAGCATTTCCGAGCTTATCGAGCTGCGCGGGAAAGTGTGTTGGAGGCAGCAAGCCCAGTTGTTCAATGGTTTCCTTAAGACCCCAGGCCCACGACGCCCAATTGCTATCGTGACCAAACGAGGAGTTTCAAGCTGACGACGCTGACGATGACAGGGATTACAATCAAGAGAGGTGCCCGGCCTCATTGGGTGAGACAAGAAGGGCTTTTCAATATGCATCAGGGTAGTAGGCTGATGTTTGCACAGGCTCTTCTTCTTCTACAAGACGGATGTGGAGGGGACTGGCACCCTCTTTACCCCGGAGCGGCTGGTTAGCATCTGCGAGGTTGAAAAGACCATGCTGGCCAACAACTCGCTGGTGAAGGAGCCTTTGCTGTGTTTTATCGCGCTGTGGATTGTGGACCTGCTGACTCTCGCTTTTTTAGTCACTTCAGCCAGTGTTTCCGTTCATTCCGTTGCAGTGTGGATCGCAAGGCCGTGCCCACTGGAGATTCGGTCCTTGGTCTCTTCTATGGCACTGCGGCCAACCCAGCCATGCAGTCCGTGCCAGCAGCGCGAACGATCGCTGGTTATGACTGGAGCTGCCAGAAGCTTTCCCAGAGTGACGTAGACAGTGTCGTCGACACTATGCATACAGACCTCGCCAGCAAGGCCCAGAAGTGCTCATGTGGGGCTTGTGCCCTTTCATAGATGCCTTGCACATGATCCCTTGGAAGGGCCCGCAGTCGCTCTATGCACGGAGTCTCGTCAGCACTTCAAGAGTGCTATGATCGACCCGGCGAATCGGATCATGTCTCACATGCTCTCATCCGCGACCTTCAAAGGTTTGTCGACCCAAACTTCCGGGAGACCAAGCAGACAGCCTACTCGCGGACCTTCGCAGAGCTCCAGGCGAGGGATGTTTTAATGGAATGCTGCATGCTTATATTGACTTCTACTGGTTGTATTCCGCTCCTGCGACTCTCTTTGTCTCTTTGTCCTGCCGCGTGCAAACATCTGTCCCATGTCCCATGGGTCATAGAGTGACAAGAATCAGTACCGCCCATATCTGTGGCGCCATGCCTGAGGTGATCCGGAAGGAAGACGAGGTGAAGGTCATGGAGCCGGCCTTCGAGAAATTGGGCCTCGCCTACGGATTCCTCCGCTCCGCCTTCCAGGGCGATGAGGATCGCTTCGTCCAGTCAGGCCCGAAGAAACTTCGAGTCAGAAGTCTAAGCCCCTAATAGCCCCTTTGTAGACTCTTTTTTAGACCCTTCCTGTGCTTGCCGTCCCTCATCCTATCTTCGAGACCAGCAGAAGGGCGGAGAAGAGCAATTCGTGCGCAGGCGACATCCGAGTTCGCGTGACGTACACCGGGATCAACGAGATCCAAAAGATGGCACTTCCAGACTTTGGACTTTCCTTTATTTCGGTGATCCTGGTCTTCGGTGTTTCGCTGGAAGCTCAAACATGGGCTCTGCCAGAACAGCCGTTTCCTTTTTTTCAGAGCCGCAGGTGGGTCCACATGAAGTCCAGCTTCATGGCATCAGCCGCACTTCTCATGATGGTTTCCGCCTCAGCCCTGCAAGTGTACCAGAGCGTGATACTTACATGCTTCTTGCGGGTTGGCGCCCAGATTCTTACGCTGCCAATTGCATCACTCTTCTACCAAGGACTCTCGGCTTAGCTAGAAATGGAACCCAGCGCACACAACGAGACGACGCCAGTCACTGCCAGTTTCCTGTTCTTTAAGGCGTGTTCCGGATTGAGTACTTCGAGTTCCTGCACATCCTCGTTGTGTATCTGGTCTTGGGTATCGGAGCGGATGATGTGTACGTCTTCAAGGACACCTTCTGCCACGTCAAGAAGGCGCGCAACAGAGATTTGGGAGTAGTCTAAGCTCCGCTCATCTCCGCTCGCCGCGCACTCCGTGCCAGGCTGAGTTTCCCTTCGCCCAGCCGGGACGACTCACAGAAGAGCAGGAGCTAAGCAGACAGAATGCTTCTAGAAGAAAGTCCTTCAGGCTTCGAAGAGGATCTGCTGCAAACTGAGTGTGTCTTGAGGAGATTCGCGTGCTGTCCTTGACATTGCAGCGTGCTGGCGCTGCCATCACGCTTCTGTGCTTTGCTGAGCTGTCGCATTGTCAAGAGACGCCCGTCTCATGATTCTCACCTCGGCCAGGCACAGCCATCTTCAACACCTCCTTCACCACAGCCTTGGCTTTTGCCTCTTGCTCTGTATCCTGGCATAACGACACAAGCATCACAAGCGCACTTTCATCACGAAAGCTGCTTGGCAATACCTTACTTCCGAAAAGATCACGACCGCCCTGCAGGTGTCCAAGGCGATGCCCATGCGGACTTGTGGTTGGTATGCCCCTCTTCGTGAAAGCATTCTTTCCTGTATGTCATCTTTTCGAATCAAACTACTTGTCGCTAGCAGGCAATGCTGGCATGAAGTTGCGTGAGCACTTCAGAACCATGTTTTCATCCTAGGCGGCGACATGCATCGTCACCTTGTATGCAGGGCTCTTAGCCATCCTGCTTGCAGCGCAACAGTGAGAGGAGCTGCAGCAGGTGCTAACACTGGTATACTATCCGCCTGTCGTCATCCTGTGGCATCGGCGCCTGCAATCGAAGCGGTGCTGTTGCCCCGGATTGACAGAACGGCCAACTGCCGTTGTTCCAGAGGGAATGTCCAAAGAGAAAAAAGTGGATCAGGAGGAGCCATGGCAGAGGTTGAGCGGAAAAACCGCTAACGGCTGCTGTCTCTTACTGGCATGTGCTGGATGGGCTCAGGAGGAGCCTGCCGGCCCTGTGGAGAGGTTCTTCGAGAAGCTCTACATTCCAGTACCCAGCCTGCCATACATATGTTCGAAGCTCGGGAAACAAGTGCTCAAGCCCCAGGTGATGTCCAAGCAAGTGGGTGGGCTTCGGATCTATGCCTTGTTCCTGGCTCTCCTCCTCCTGGCAGTGGCGATTCAAGGCCTGGCAATCGCATAGACCAGTACACCAGGGGGGCAGAAAGCAACGGGACACCGCATTCTCTGCTTTTTTCGACATGTCTGGCAGTTTCCTCCGCTCCCAGTGAGCAGATGCAGGAATTGCTTTCGCGATGCAGCTGACCCCTCCACGATCCGAAGAAGTTTGGTTTCCAGGAGCGTCTCCGGCAGTTTGCATTGAAAGGATTTGGAAGTGTCGGAAGTCTCGCTTTGCCTTTGCAGGAAACCACATGCTGCTCAGCCTCCAGGACTTCATGGCAGACAACTTCTACACTCCGTCCTCAGACAACTACGCTGCCCCTGGGCCTCAAGGATATCAGCTTAGTGGTGGGATTGCGAATGGCCTCTGTCTATCTCTACTGTACTCTACTGTACCATATTCTACTACACTGCACTCGACTTACTCGATTCTAAGAATTCGGCTATACTGTATTATATTGTATTTTGTCATATTCTCGTCCATGATCCTACATTACATGATAGTCTTATCGTGATCGTAACCGAGGTTGTCACGATCTTCTTGGGCATCGCGGGCTTGGATAAGACTGGCATCCAAGTCTATGATCCAGGACACGGCTCAAGTACACATATCATCACAATAGGCATGTAACTATCCCCTTGTATGGTACACGCATTGCACCTTTAAATACGTACCTATTCATATGCAATGCATGAATCATGCATGAATCATGCATGCATATATGCCAATCTATCTGGCTGTCTATCTGTGTATCTAGCTATCCAGCTATCTACCTGTCTATCTACCTATCTTATGCTTGCGCATACATACACGCACACATGCATACATACATGGTGACAAAAGTTTATAGTTTCTCGTATGCTTGTGGGCAACTTAAATTGCTTCTCTGTGCGTTCGCCCATTGACCTACGGTCCTTATAAACGAGGATCCCACCATCAGTCTAGGATACTATATTAGGGTCCCCTATTTTCGGAAACCCTCATACCTGCTGTCCCGGGCTCCGCTTCTCTGCTGCTCTCATCTTTTGCATCTTGCAGGAGCATTTACTGGCACTGCCATCTATGACGATGCCTTTGATCTGAGCACTGCCGAGGCCATGAAAAGAGGACTGCCTAGGAGACAGTGTGCCGTATGATCATGATTTCATACTGAAAAAGTATGGGGTTACGAAGTCACTGATCATTCAGGCTCGCACGGTAAGGTATGGTTTTCTTCCCAGGATGTGTTAACAATGGGATGTAGATGCTCGCTAGGTGCCTCTGTGCAGTGTGCAGGTGCTGCTTATCAGGGCTGTCTGTCTCTTGGGACTGTCCTTGTCTACGCCTTCATTAGGCTTGTGTTTGGAGGCTCAGTCGGCGCTGCTCAGCATCTGCGATAAAGTGCACAACATCACCTGTGACCTGCAGGCCAGGTCCGTCACGTTGACATGTTCCGCTTGGACGAGTGCCACTTGGGGCTCTTAAAGCCTTGCTTCGGGTGAGCGCAGGGATGCGACAACTCTGGCTACGACCAGAAGACCTTCCTCATGCAAACCTCGGAGAGGAGAACTGCACAGCAAGGGTTTCGCCAAGGGAGCAAGGAACATAGCCCCTCCATTGTCTCAGAAATGAAAGGACCGACGCTTGCTTTCTGAAAGACTTTCAGACATGGCTGAATGGGCCGCTTCCGACCGGGGCGAACTTCACCGCTCAGCTCAAGAACTTCCGAGACAACGCTGTTGCAGGCACGGGCGAGTTCGGGATGCTCGGGGTTCTGCAGCGTTCACTAAGTGCCGGCTGTCGCAGAGCAGGCGACTACTACGGGGACATCATGAATAAGGAAGTCAATTTCAAGGAGGACCTGCAGTGGAAAGGGACGTTCGGAGTGTCGAAATGGTTTTCTCGCCAGGAAAGGTTCTGATTCACGTGTGGTTGTTTTATGTAAGATTTCAGAGCATCCTCAGTTTAAGACGGGGATCTCAGTTCACTGGACGCTTTTGCCCTCAAGCCCCAGCCTCAAAGCAATGGCCTCCAAGCTTGGTTTGCTTGTAGAGGAGCCGCCCAATGCTGCGACAATAGATTCAACAAATGCTAGATTCCTAGATCCTCATAGGTCTTCAGCTCTCTTTGGAGGACATCGGCTTCATCGGTGGTGAGCTCAAGTACGTTGCGATCAAGTTCCGAAGTGTTATGAAGAAGCGGCTGCCATTTTCCATAGGCTTGGCGGGAACTAAAGTTGACCGCGAAGCCAATGATGTCAGCCCTTAGGGCATTGCAGCCGTCCAGGCACAGAAGTGCGGGATATGCTACGTGAGTGGATGGATCAGCAAAGAGGTCGGCTGACGTGGCTCTAGTACTAGCTGTCCCGTTCGGTGCGGTTGGACCTTCCAGGACCCCTGCCATCCAGCCTGCAGAGCATCAAGTTCCATGGGAATGGAGAATTCCAGAGGTCGAGCTTTGGGCAGAAGGGAGCTATCTGAGTCAGAGCATGGTGCCAGTGAAGCAGGTACGACATGGGAGAGGAACTCATCAATGGGCTTTTCTCCGGCATTGTCAAAGCCTCAAGCTTTGACAGCTGAAGCAGAAAGCCAAAGACGACGTGCTTGCAGGCAATTGCCATGCCCGTCTCATTTCTGGTGCTCCTGAGCTCGACGCGAAACATGGCACTGACCTCAGCTGTGCTTGCAGGTCCTATCTTTCCCAAGAGTGGCACCTGCAACCCAGGTTGTGGCAATCTATGCCGTGCTCACTGTGGGCTCCATCGCGCCTCATCAACATTGAATGTTGCTGTTCGCCTAGAAGAGAGACGCCCAGACTTGTTGATAGTCCCCAGCACCCTTGTGGCTTGATGTGATGTGAAGGTGCTTTGCGTGCTCGGTTTCTGCAAGAGTGCCATGGACTGGGATCTGGGCATAGGCGACGTGTTTGTCCCACCTCCGCTCAATTTCGGGTCGCTGATGGCTTGTGTCCGGGCTTGCAGGCGAAGCCATCGCGGGTGTCATTGTCATCGGATACTCTGTGGACTATGTCGTGCATTTGGCACACATGTACTGCGAAGCCAAGCACTTTGGCCATGAGACACGTATCCGGCTTACAGCAGTTTTCTGGACTTTGCGATCGTACTCAACCCCTCCCTTGCGTGCCATTTATTGCTGCTGCTTTATCCTCCAGGTGATGATCGGGCCAAGTTTGCCATTCGCAACATGGGCTCCACCATTTTCGCAGGCCTTCTGCGAGGAAACTGCGAGGAAGCTAGCAGCTAGCGCCTTTGCATTGCGATTGTGGTGAGGTGCGCTGACCACGATGCTCGCTGGCGCCACGATGTTCATGTGCTTCTTCTACTTCTTCATCAAGATGGCTTTGCTGATCTGCGTAACCATCATGTGCCCTGAACCCTCACGGTGAGACCAGCTGACTAACTTTGCAGCCGCGAGGTACTCATTCCTCTACTCCCTGGTCTTCTTCATGGCAGTGCTCTGGCTCGCAGGACAGACACGAGCCTACGACGGTGCGCGAATGTCCGGTTCTTCCACGGCTTGAGACGAAAGATGGAAGCCGTGCTTCGCCTCCAGGACCCGAGTACAACTTTGGCATCTTGGCCTGTACATGAACTGTGATCATCCCGATCATGTTGCCACAACAGTATGGGCGCTCTCGTTGGGCCTTACAAACTTACAGCTGCTCAGGCTACTTGTGCTTGCCCAAGTGGTGCATGGGCGGTTCGCACAAGGAAGAGGAAGTGACGATCGTCAACAAAGACGTCCAGGAAGCCCGCAGCTCTCTCTTTCGTGCGAATCTCCCTGCGATGCCTGTTCAGGAGAGCAACACTGCCGATGCAGAGAAGCCAACAAAAGAGTATGATCCGGCTGAAATCACCGAACAGGATGCGTGTTTTGCGATGACTTTAGGATTTCATGTTACTGGTAGTAGGTCAGGCCCCAAGTGATCATTGCAGCACAGGAACTCGACGAGGGGCCGCGGACCATTCAGGTGCCCTGAGCTATCTGACCTGACACCTGCATGTAATCTCCCTTCCCCCTTCCGGGGCTCACAGCCTCGCCGGTGCGAGTTCCCTCTCGGTTCGATTTTTATTCGTTCGAGGCTCGCAGTAGCAAGAAGAGGGCTGCAACGATGAGTCAGTCCGCTCCAGTCCACCCATGTGCTATTTCAATTTGCACCATTGCCAGACACCCCTCCAGTTGCAGTCCGTATCCATCCTGAAGTCAGTCGCAGGAAGGCCCGCTTAAGGCGGCACAAAGCCTTTCGGAGAGTGGGCAAGGAGATATAACCTATATAGCTAAGCACAGCATTGCAGAGCCGGGTAGCTACAGCATACGCCAAGCTCTCCAACTGCGGCTGAGATCAGCTTATTGCTTCGGCTTTAGCAAAGCCTTGATTTGTCTTGGTGTCAGGGCATTGCTTGACTTTGCACAGATCTGCATGTTATTCCAGCCCTGCGGCTTTCCACACGGGTTTCGACTGCAGGTCCCAGGTCATACAGGTCCTAGGATTCTCTTGAGATGTTTCTGTTGGTAGTTGGCTCCAGTAGTTAGGTGCATGTTCTGACGGTTTTGACGGTCGCAGAGGCATGGCGGCAGAGAGGGACGCCGCGGGATTGGGGGTGCCGTCTTTACAAGGAGTGGCCGCCGGATTGGCGGAGTGCTGGACTTTCAAGTCCCCCCCCAGTTCCGGAGCCGCGTTCCTCAGCTTTTCGGCCTCTAAGGGTTTCTGCCCATCAGTACAGCTGCTACCCTCATCGGGTCGTGTTCCAAGTGCGGCGCGGAAACAACACCAGGATGTTCCACAACTGCATTTTCCGATTCCCTGAGCTCCTCATGATTTCCAATGCGTATGTCAGTACTGCTTCCGACGGTGCCCTCTTCTGAGAGGATGGGCTAGAGCATGTGGGGTCCGCAAGCCGTGTAGCATTTTGATTCTGCTGCGCGCGCTTGGTGTTTTCCACGGTGGACTGTGGTCCAGCCCGGCATGAGGCCAAGTAGGCTCTTTCGGTTCTGCATCTCGGGAGGAACCGCAACAAGTGAAAACAGAATTGTCATTCCAGGGTCGGATTGGATGTGCGCATGCCGAGTTGCAGTGAGAGTCTTCGCAATTCAAAAACCAGGCTTGTTTGGGCAGTGCTTTCTTGATGTCTGTGACTTCTTGAGGTGTCCCAGCGAGGCCCGTCGCAGGCTCGGACGACATGTTCGCTTCGACCAGGCTTGCTCCTCAGGAGCACGGAAGGCATGAGGATCCTATGGGGACTCTACAAGGCTTCATTCTCGGGATCCCAGCGCCAGCACCCAGCGCCGTCAGCACGGCAGCAGCCACATGTACGGCATAACGGCATCAACTGTAACAGCCATGCTTCAGCTTTTACAAACGACAACCATGAGGGCAAAGAAAGCAACCACGACCCGAACCTCACCAAAGATGGTGTTGATTCTGCTGGTGACGGTCGTGATGAAGGTGCTAATGGCACAAGCGATGCTGATGCTGATGATGGACGAGGAGGAGTTGCAGTGGTAGTTGTATTGTTCGTGCTGTTTCTGCGGAAGAAGGAGGCGATGATGATGGTTGATGATGATGATGTTGTTGTTGCTGCTGCTTTGCTGCTGTTGCTGTTGCTGTTGCTGTCACTGCTGCTGTTGCTGCTGTTGCTGCTGCTGCTGGTTTTGTTGGTGGTGGTATTGATGATGATGTCGGTAGAGGCAATGAGACAAAGACCGGAGCCCCATTCAGTATAATTATTAAACTTCAAAAAACAGGAAAGACACGTGGTGGGCCCCAGCACGGCGAACCCCCGACAACACCAACCTCGTTGAAAGCGGGGGTCAGAACAACAGACGTGGCTGCAGAAGTACTGGAACCACATCCTTCTTGAGAGTGAGTGCCTTGGGAGGATCGGCGTGGGCGGTATGCGTTGCAACGGAGGGTGGGTAACACAACACACGGGGCACCAGCTTTTTTCCAGTCCTGTAAATTCACAGACAAAGCGAGGAAGGGGCAGCAACAAGCCCCTTCGCAAGGGGCTCCAGGACTTGTCTCTTCTATGATAGCAGAAGCGTTGCAAGAAATTGTTGTTCGGATGGGGCCCCTGTTGCTGTTCGGTTCTTGTTCTTGTCCTTGTCCCGCTGTTGCTGTTGCTGCTGTTGTTGTTCTTGCTTGTTGCTGCTGCTGCTGATGATGGCGTTGTTGCTGCTGGTGGTGGTGCTGGTGGTGGTGGTGGTGGTGGTGGTGGTGGTCGTCGTCGTGGAGGTGGTCGCGGTGTTGGTGTTTTGGTGGTGCTATGGAGGTGGTGTGGCGATGTTGGGGTTTGGTGACCATGCTTATGCGGATGGCGATGACAACGAAGTCCTTGCCAATGGTAAGGACGATTGCATTTTGGCAGGAATCGTGATGTTATTTTGTATTGCATCATGGTGGTGACGAGGATGACTATGAGGGTGAGAGTGAGGACAACGATTACCATGCCGTTGATAATGATTCTGATAATTCACATAACGATGCTGCAGCGGCAGCAGCTGCTGGTGCGTGTGCTTGCACGCCCAGGAGTGGCGACTTGGACAGCCTCTTTGCATCCTATGCCAAGGAGATCAGCAACAACCACAAGTCCAGGCAAGTGCGGCTTGGGTATCACGCAACCGCTTCCATGCTCCGGTGGATGCAGCCTGTGAGTGGAGTCCCTGGGCATCTGCAGGTGAGATGCCTCTCACATCTGAGCCGCGTCGTGTTTCTTGGCTTGTAGTCTGGAGCCGAGCTGTGAACAAGTGAGCAAACAGGCGCAGTTCAACTCATTTGCTTTTGGGCAAAAGTTGAAATCCGGCTTCAGACGTCTCACAGACGAATGTGGGCTTCTAACCTGGGATGGACTCTCGTGCTTTCCATCCGAGCCTATTAGCTCAGTCGTGCACGCGTTCGTCTTTAAGAGAGGTGCTGACCATGATGATGGCGGCCCGCAAGAAAATGACTGCCATCGGCCTTGCTCGATGCAGCCGCTCGTGGCCCTCCAGTTCTTGCTCTGTCCTTCTCGTGCATGCTGCTTCTGCTGCTGCTTTTGCTAATACGATGCTTCCGCCACAGTCATATCCACTACGACTGCCATTGCTACCTCTCCGACGTCGACGACCCTTACGACTACCACGACCACGAGGACAGGCACGACAATTACCACACCCACTACCACTGCCACTCCCACTAACACTACCAATCAATACCTCCTGTACCGCCAGATGCTAACGGTTGCTAACGAATTTCTTTCACTCGGCAGGGGTTTTGAAAGGTATGAGTTGTATAGACTTGAAGGTCTTGTCTGTTCGGTTCAAATCAACGGAAACTACGCAGACATTGCAGTGCTGCTGTTGTCAAACTGACACGCCAGGCGGGAGCCAAAGAATAAAAGCATCGTAATCAATGATGGGTAAACGGTAATCGAAGGTGCCTTCGGCGTGTCATCGCACATTGGAGCCGACTGTCATGCACAGACCGTAATCAGTGACCGGGACAGATTTTGCTGATGTGGCTGCGCTAGCTTGTGCTTGTTGTGGTTATGGTGGGTGCGGTCACAAACCCGAACTACGCGTCCGACTGCCATGGAGCGAGCTTTTGCTACAGACTGCTACAGCCTCGACCCAACGGGTGCTTTCACAAAGCTGGGATGAAACTGGATGGGTTCAGCGCTTGCCGCTCAAAAAATGTGGCCGAAAGCACCTGGCATCCATCCGCAGACGCAGCGATTTGTTTTGAGGGTGTAGTTGAGTACAGGACGGACCCGAACCAAACCGGAGGGAATCTTTGGGGCAAAAGATGCACTGTTGCGGGTGCTGTGCCTACCCTCGGCATGAGCCCCTGCGAGTGCAGAAGACAAACGGATGACTAGTTCAGCCACATCGGCCAGATTTAGTTTTGCTGAAACAAGAATTCCCAAAGACTGTCGCGGAGTAAAAAGCAATCCTTCGAGACTGCCGCCTCCGGATACAACGTCTGAAATCCGAGCTCTTTTCGGGTCCATCTGCTTTTTTGACATGACATGACGAAAGTAGCTGCTGTTGGTGCTCTTGGAAAGGAATCCGAGATCATGTTCCAATCTAATCCAACCAGCAGTTCCACCCTGTCCTAGCTGGGGTCTGAGGCTATGTCAATGACAGTTCTTTTGCCATACCGACGAGGAATCAAACAAAGACCTCGAGTCGGCTCCCAGTCCCGATGTTTGATCTCCGCGCTCTGGCTTCAAGGGAAGAAACCTGTGGCAATGTTTCATCGGCCAAAGCGTGACACCGGCAGACACGGTGTTGACCACCTTTCGTTTCAATCGGTGACTCTTCTAATTGGAAACAATGATCTCGTTCGATGGTTCATACTGGAGCTTTTGGAATGAAAGATGATCACATGCGCTCCTCGGCTGGTCCTTCGATTCGGAAGGAAGGCCTCGGGGATGTCTGAATGATTGATGCCCTTGTCGGGTTTGTGAAAACTGTTTCACCCGTCCGCGGATCGCTTGCTGTGATGACTCGCGTGTGTGCAATCCGCTCAAACCACAGTTTCGTCTTAAGCGCAAACCCAAGCTAAGAGTCTCCTCCTTCGGACATGAGGTCCCCCTGGCCAACAGCAGACGAGCCGTCCGACTACCTGCGAGGCTGGAAACGCCGAGCTGCCCGCCCCGCGCTTGTGATGAGCACGCACTTGAGACGCATGCGTCTCGTGCCGTTTTGCTCTCCCAAGCCGGGCCACATGCTACCAGTGCTTAAACGATCATTCCAACTGCGGACGGCTCATGATCTCGGGCCCGCTGTTCTGCGTTCTCCTCCTTCGCCGGTTGTGCCTGCCTCTGCCATTCGGTCGATGGACCTGCAGCTGCCTCCGCAGCCTCGATATGCCGCGATTCACTCCGTGGCCACCGCGCAGGCGGCATCCTTCATCCGCCTCCTTGCGCGAGCCACGGCTCTCAGTGCGCCGGCCTCCGTGCGGTCGCCGCTCAGAGCGCCCACCTCCCAGCTGACTGCGGGTCCGGTGCTGCGGGCGACCGACTCTGCTGGCCGAGCCCGTTCGCAGCTTCGAGCTGCGTGCTTCTTCCGTAGCTAGCCATTGTGATTGAACCGCTTGTCAGTTACGGAGAAAAGTGCAAGAAGGAGAAGCAAGCTCCAGGAAAACCCTCGCCCTCGTCTCAATCTGGTGGTGTCAGGAAGTCCGCGGGAGAAGGAGGATCGCGAGTGAGATCAAAATAACGGCCGGCAGGCCTTCGACGAGATGGAGTGGCCTGTTCAGGCCGGAAGGCAGCACAATCTGCTGAAGTGAGAAACACTTGTGTTTCGTTGTGTGCAACACGTTCATGCATTTGGAGGGCGGTGTGGGACGACATCACCCACGTGGCCATTTTGGCACAAGTGTATCATGGAATTTCTCACCCCACTTCGTAATTGGAGCGATGGGGGATCCAAGTGAATCTGAACTGGCATCCATTGCTACCCTAGGTGATGCTGCTAATCGCGTCGGCCTTTCAGGCACAGATGACGACTTGCTGACGCCTAGGGGCTCATTCTTCATTCANATGCTGCTAATCGCGTCGGCCTTTCAGGCACAGATGACGACTTGCTGACGCCTAGGGGCTCATTCTTCATTCAGCTCGGCGTCAATTCCTCAACCAATGTGGCCATACTAGCGACCTTTACACAAGCTGAGTTCAATGCGCTGGTAACCAGCTGGTCCATTGCAACGGCCATGGACACGAATGGTGCTGTCACAGCTCAGCGAGCCCCTACCATTGCAGAAGTTGGTATGGGGCGGTTGACTGGTCGCATATGCCGTCGGTGCATCGGCACGGAGCCACAGGTTAGCCCAACAGCGTCACCTAGTCCTAAAGCCACTTCGTCTGCAACATCGCGGAAAATCAAGTTGAACCAGGTTGTTTCCCAAGTGGACGAGACAGAGATCGAACCACTCAGCGAAGCCGATCTCCTCATCATGTTTGCTCGGTATGAGGCTTTGTTCGGCAAGGGCCAGCGGCCCCCGAACAACCGCGAGCCGACCTCTGAACAATTGGCGGCCCTCAGATCTTTGATTGCATCAAAGGCATCAAACCAGGTGCCTTACGCGGACTTCGCTATTTTCAGCTCGTACGGCACACGGATTCAGAAAAAGCTGCGATTTCAGGGGCTTACTTTGAGCCGAAGTGGAGAGTTGGTGCAGACAGAGATGTACNAGGTGCCTTACGCGGACTTCGCTATTTTCAGCTCGTACGGCACACGGATTCAGAAAAAGCTGCGATTTCAGGGGCTTACTTTGAGCCGAAGTGGAGAGTTGGTGCAGACAGAGATGTACGGGCCTTCGTCTCTTTCCTCCTGGAAGGTCTCATACGGGGTGTACCTCAATGCCATGATCATGCTAGACGCTGCTGATTTGGGACNCCGAAGTGGAGAGTTGGTGCAGACAGAGATGTACGGGCCTTCGTCTCTTTCCTCCTGGAAGGTCTCATACGGGGTGTACCTCAATGCCATGATCATGCTAGACGCTGCTGATTTGGGACCGCTGCTTCAGTACCAAGCGCGCATCGAGAGGATGCACGAAAGGTATGGCGAGCGGACTTGGGCACTGCTCTACCAGGCAGACGTCCGTGCCAGACTCGAAGAACTACCCCGTGTGAGACTTGAGCTGAAGTTGGCGCACAAAGCCGCTGTTTCGGCAGGGGGCACCACACCCTACGATGATGCCCGTCCCTGAAACGAAGCCCTTCGAGTTTCAGCTGATCGGGACAAGTTTTGGACCGAAGAGTTCATGGAACCTGCCATCCTGATTGCTGCCGACAAGACCACGGTGAGGATGGCGATAGACAATGACGCCGTGATTGACAGAGCCATGCCATCGAGTGCCGCAGAGGGACAACGCCAGAACCAGCTCAGTGGCGACGCAAGCATGGTTAAATAAAGCCCGACCTCGCAACATCAACCGGACGGGTCGTTATCACGAGATTGCCGAAGGCAAGTACGTCCTGTTAGCGTGTCCTATGTTCGAGACACCACGTAAGGTTCTTCCCAAGTGCACAGAAACTGTGCAAGGTACCTGGTGCGGCAAGACGCCTGACTTGGCGCATCAGTGTGCGCGTTGCCTGGGCGCACATGGCATGTGGAAGTGTCCACATACGGACATGCCACGGGTTGGATGGACCGAGAAGAAAGGCAAGGGCAAGGACAAAGGCGACAAAGGGAAGGGCAAGGGCAAGAGGCCTAGGTCCATCCCGTACTGACTGTCTCATGATGGCATGACTGGCGGCTTTGGCGTGGAGCAGTCAACAGGCCATAGTGATGCGGTCCACACGCCATCAACAGTGCATGCGAATGTTGCAGAGTCGCTTGTGCATTGCTTAGTCTCGGGCTCCTACAAACTTGGCGGCTTCAATGAAGCACTTAAGAAAGTGGGTCTCGGCTGCGATCACTAACTAAAATGCAGCCTAGGTTAGTGTCTAAACGACCTGGTAGACGTCTGGCAAACTTTGAACTGTCGAATCCTGAAGGGAGATTTCGTTGCAGTTCTGATGTCACCTCCATGCAGCACTTTCGATGCAGCAAATCAAAAAATCAGCCTTCTGCGTTAAGCCAGTCGCCACTCAGAGACTCTTCGGGGCCAGGCCTTTTTGGCAGAAAAGGCATTTGCCCGGAGGACAAGCAGTTAGTGCGACACCAAAATTGGTTTGCATCGCAATCAGCGGCCGCAGGGCAGTCATGCCTACTGCGAGGGATTCACTTCTGTATTTTGAACCCTGCGCGTCGGTCAGGTGAGCCCTCACTGTTCAATATGCCTGACTTGATTGCATTGGCTTCTGAAGTGGGAGTCATCATTAGCAAGTTCGTGCAACGTCCGTCGGGTTCAGTACATGAGGAAGTGTTTGAAGGTTTGGGCAATTTGTTGCTTGATTTTGAGAAAGGGTTAACGCCGCTTGATCCTGAAAGGGTGAACGAGGCGTTAGCTAAATCCATTGCCCGGCATGCCAGCTCAAACAAGCACCGTGCGGGGCTCAGTCCAGCGTCGGTGCATCCAGTGCCTTCAGGATCGCTGGGCATGTCTTCGTCTTCGCATGACTTGTCGAGTGTGACACGTGTAGTTAAGAAGGCACGCGTCACCGGTACACTTGAGTCGCAACCCAGGGAGTTTCGTGACGACGACTCATCCTGGGCTGGGGGGCTCAGGAGCCCTCATAAGTTTATNAGTTAAGAAGGCACGCGTCACCGGTACACTTGAGTCGCAACCCAGGGAGTTTCGTGACGACGACTCATCCTGGGCTGGGGGGCTCAGGAGCCCTCATAAGTTTATCATGTCACGCCAACAGACGATCAACGTTGGCGTTCAGATTCGCAATGTTATTGATTCATATCTTGACACTTACCCAGGGCTTGAGGTATCTCTGTTGGATTCCATCGGGAAGCCCCTGGGTGATACCCGCATCCCTGCTGAATCCTGCTGAGCGGGTAGACGATCTACGAGTAAGGGTGTCAAAACTTCTGTGTAGGACTCTCGGCCACACTTTGCTCGAAGGACAATGGGCGTTTTTCAACGAACCCGTAGAAAACGGGTGTTGCAAAACTTCTCTTAGACATGCATTTCTAAAGCTTTGGGCCAAGGCGATCGATGATCCAGCCGCTGACGCTGTCGACTGGTTGGAGACAGGAGCGCCGGCCGGAATTACTGTTCACCCAAAGTTGGAAGGGATCTGGCCCCCAGTTGAAGGGGCTGAAGCCAAGATCGAGTCTGAGTTTCTTTTCACAAATTTCGAATCTTGCCACAACTATGCAGGGGTTGAAGAAAATCCTGCAGCTATTTCTGCCATCCAAGGATATATTGAAAAGGGATACTTACGTCCTTTCGATACCTTGGATGTGTGCCGTTCTGCGCTGGGAGGTTTTGAACCTGTATTAAAAAAACCTGTATTGAGTAGATTAGGTTGCATTTCAACTGAGAAGCATACACCCGATGGCGGCACAGTCATCAAGAATCGTATCATTTTGGATGCTAAACAATCCGAGGTCACCTCTGCGACTTCACGCGAATATAGGATGCACTTTGTATGATGAGCAATCTGGAGAAAGATGAAACACTGGAGCAATTGATTGCGGACATTTCGGATGGTTACTGGCTGATTCCATTGCATCCGAAGGAACGTAGATTTTTCGTCGCGAGCTTCAGGGCAAGTTTCTGGTCTTCGAGCGTACCGCTCAGGGGTCGAGGGGCGCGCCTCTCACATTTTGCACGATCATGGGATTGGCCACAAGGTTGCTTCAATCTTTGCTTTTGCGTGATCACTTGCACATGAAGCGTCACAAACAGGATGCGCGCGTGCAGGTGTACACGGACGACCCATGGATCATTGCAAAGGGCACGCCGACACAGGTCAACCGGATTTTCAGTATTGTCCTGTTGACATGGTGCCTGTTTGGGTTCCCAGTGGCTACTCATCGGATCGGGATGTACATCAGCTTGTTCCCTGGTCGTGTCGAAGTCAGCATTCCACCAGACAAAGTTGACGAGCTGGAACGTATGACATTGGATTTTCTGAAGTCAAATGTGGTGTCTGTCAAGGCTCTACGTACGTATGTAGGCAAGGCCATGAGCATTGCGTCCGTTATCTTTACATGGAGGCCGTTCCTTAACCAAATCTTCGCTGCAATCCATTCCGATGGGGATTCGACTGCATCAAATGGGTGCATCTGGTTGCGGCAAATTGAACATTCGTTGCTTTGGTTTAAGGCATTTTTCACTACCTTGAAGCACCACCTTGTCAGGACATGGCCATTGGACGGATTCCCGAACGCAGGCCCACATGTCGTGATTATTTGGGATGCGAGCCCTTTTGGAATTGGAGCTGTGTTGTGCATCAACGGTGCCATTGTCGAGTACTTACATCTGTGCGGCAGTTCGAAACTCAGACTAAACCTCCGCCTGGTTAGAGGGGATTCTGAGTCACAACAAGTCATGGAGTGTTTAGCAGGACTTGTCGCTCTTCGCACTTGGGCTCATTTCTGTAAGAAGCGCAAGATTTCTGCGCCTGTCGTAAGCGGCCTCCAGGCGTAAGCCGCCCAAGAGCACGAGCACACTTTCCATCCAGAGGCGGCCCACCGCTAGACTACTCAATCAATGAGTGCTGCGGTCTAGAGGTAAGACGCTGCGAACTGACGGGCGGTGAAGCTCCAACGTACTTTCTTGCAGGGATCTTTGTCCGCTCCAAAATACAGTTCGCTAATGCCTCCGTGAAAGACATGGCACCACATCCCGACTGTGGAAGTGCAGGTGGAAGTAACAC
>BGNK01000618.1:118448-147877 GCA_003297005.1 Symbiodinium sp. clade A Y106
CACGACCACCACCACCACCACCACCACCACCAGCAGCACCACCACCACCACCAGCACCACCACCACCACCAGCACCACCACCACCACCACTACCACCGCGACTACTACTACTACTAGTACTACTACTACTAGTACTACTACTACTAGTACTACTACTACTACTAGTACTACTAGTACTAGTACTAGTACTAGTACTAGTACTAGTACTACTACTACTACTACTACTACTACTACTACTACTACGACTACTACTACTACAGTTGATGATATAAGTCCTGCATTAACTTAAGGACCCTAAACTATGGGAATTATTGCATGTTCCTTATTCTGGGTAATGCAGGATTTATATTATCAACCGTACTGCTACCAGTACCACTACCACTACCACAACTACTACTACTACTATTACTGCTACTACTACTACTACTACTACTACTACTACTACTACTAGTATAGACTACTACTACTACTACTACGACGACGACGACTACAACAACAACTACTACTACTACTACTACTATTACTGCTGCCATGACTAAAGCTGTACTTCTTGGTCCGTTGCTGCGTCTTCNATGACGACATTGTTACGCCGACACCCCGAACAACATCTCCGGAAGAGCCATTTTACTCGGTATTTACAGTACTTTCGTGACGTCAGCCATCTTATATAGTTGCCAAGCTTACCTTTGGACTCTGCTACGTTGTCTTTTTGCCCTTGCGAGGGCTTTCAGCGAAAACTCGAAATGGGTTGGGGGAAAGCCTTTTTTACTCGGTCTTTAAAGTACTCCACCTGGTGCGTTAACCCATCGTCATCATCATCTTCAACAACGAACATCATCACAACTTGAACACCCTACCAACTACCCCTTTTACATACTCTTGTAACACACATCCGTTTTACTTGGTATTTACAGCACTTTCGTCATGGGGGCAATCGGGACTAGTTAACCGACGCTTGTCCCTAGGGACATTCGCTGGCAACTGTTCGAGGCTGCCTGTACGTTATCAGCCCCCCCCCCAAGGAAGAATATGTAAAAGAGGTAGTGGGTAGGGGGGGGGCGCCTACTACTACTACTACTATTACTATTACTGCTGCCATGACTAAAGCCAGTACAGCTAGTGCTGCTACTACTACTACGACGACGACTACTACTACGACTACTACTCTTACTACCGCCATTACTAGAGCCAGTACAGCCAGNAGCTAGTGCTGCTACTACTACTACGACGACGACTACTACTACGACTACTACTCTTACTACCGCCATTACTAGAGCCAGTACAGCCAGTGCTACTACTAGTACTCCTACTCCTGCTCCTATTACTAGTACTAGTACTAGTACTAGTACTAGGACTACTACTACTACTACGACGACTACTACTACCACTACGACGACGACGACTACTACTACTACTACTACCTCCGACAACGACGACGACTACTACCAATGTTACTACTACTTTGACTAATTCTACTTTTATCACTATTAGTAGCACAAATAGTACTACTACCTCTACTACTACTACTACTACTACTACTACTACTACTACGACTACTACTACTACTACTACTACCACTACTATTATTATTATTACTACTACTACTATTACTACTATTACTACTACTACTACGACGACGACTACTACTACTACGACAACTACGACTACGACTACTACTGAAAGTTTTTTTGATGGGGACGAAATCTCCGGATGCTCCTAGGCTTGCCTGTAAACTGGTANCAACTACGACTACGACTACTACTGAAAGTTTTTTTGATGGGGACGAAATCTCCGGATGCTCCTAGGCTTGCCTGTAAACTGGTAGAGAAAGTTTTTTTTGATTGGGAAAAAGTTTTTTTTTGATTGGCTAAAAAGTTTTTTTGATTTTTGCGGAAGGTTTCCGGAGTTAGTCGACCACCAACTGCGAGCCGCCCATGCCGCTGCATGTGCGGTCGCTTGCCCAGCTGCACAGTGGTGCCAAAAGCCCCCACCAGCCCCTCAAGCAGTCCAGCCACAAGCGCCTGCGGCTGCCACCGGATGCTTTGACCTTCTTTGCCGTGGTCCATCGTGGGTGGATGGCCAAACCAACTTTATGCGGCAGCGGGTGACCTTCCTCCAGCCTCCAGAGAGGTGGTGCCATGACCTCCGTGGTTCAGCGCCGTTCGTCCCGGTGCTGGTGTCGACCAAAACCCGCCCCCGGCACCTAGCACCCAGTCGCAAGCTCGACCCCACCAACTGACCATTGTTTTGCTCAAGGTGTGCGACGAGGAGATGGACGCGGGCGGGCAGAGGGCACGCGCATGCAATGCCCGAGACCATTCCTGCCGTTCCGACCGCTCAACCCGAGGGGGCTCCTGATTGGTTTCGTGACCCTGCTGCCGATGCCCTGCTGCCAGACCCGTCTTCACTTCCACGCACCGGGCGGCGTAGCCAAACTACTGAGGAGTGCTCGTCTTCCGGTCTGCAGGCGGCTGTGCTTGCCCCTTCCACCTACGCCATGCCAGTGCCGCTGCCGCGGGGGTTCGCTTGATCGGCTTGCTGACCATCAGTCTGCGCGCGCCACCTCGTACGTTTTGGCCGTTCCAGCCTTGTGTCGAGGCCGGTCCACAGGTTGCGCGCCATGTGCGGCTGGCGACCAGGTTGAACCGAGCCGCACCGCATCGAGGTCGTCGCCAACGGGCTCTCGTTGTGGCATGCGTCCCAGCTCGCGCTTGATGCCACTATCGTGTTGTCCCTCACCAAGCAAGGGCCGCAGCTGCCAGACGGAAACGGCACGGTGCGACACCTACCCGGACTTACCTTGAGCGGGCAGGCAGTGCCAGATGGTGCCGTCGCGTCCTCGTTGGGGTAGAAGTTGGCGGCAGGTTCGGTGCTGACGTTGCCCAGCTTTTCCAGTTTCCTGGCACCCCAGCTTGCTGACTCCGAGCCTGACAACGGTGGTTTAGATTCTCTGCAGACGCGTAACAGTACTTGTCGGTGATGGTGAGAAATCATATCTTGTGCTCACGCGAATGTAACGTTTCCAGACAGACTGAATGACAGTCGATGATGTGATCTGATGTGCCAATGGTTTGGACGAGTTCAAAGCAAAATGAAATAATTGATGTATAACGTATATTCTTTTCAAGTTTGTCTTGCTCCATGTTGTGTTCAGCTTATTACTGATTAGTTCGTGGCTTGAGTCCTCGCGGGCGCCGCAGGGTTTTGGTAGACAACATCTTATGTTTGACGACTCGTGACTCGTTCACTGGCCCAATTGGTTCTATTTCTCAAGCCGTTGCTCGAACTGGCCATGTTGGGAGTTGTAGCCGGGCGTCAGCATGAAAGCATGTGCGCCCGTGCTGCTGCCGGAAACTTCGTCCCGTGCGAGCTCTCCCATGAAAGCGACTAACCCGCAGTGCGACGAAAGACTTTTCAGCCCCGTTCATGTAGATCCAGTAGATCCTTTCCCTCCAGCTGAGGCTCGTGTGCTCTATGGGCAGCCGTCAGTTAGTAGTCTTTCGTCGACGTCCCTCTTCACCCTTCCGCTATTCTGTGTGGCTGCTCAAGCTTGGCATCACCAACAGAGGCAGGCAAAATTCTGCCCGCTCGTCTACATCGTCGTGTGTCATCGGTGCTGGAGGTCGCGCAGGTGCCGGGCGAGTATAAGAGATGGTGTGCTAGCAGCCTTGCAGGCCTGGCATGTCAAAGTATTAGTTTAGATCGCGTGACAACTTGATCTGGCACGATTGCCTTGTCAAGAGACGTACAACGACACTGCTTATGCTGCCATGCAGGCCGATGACAACGATGATGGGTCACTGCCCTGGTGTATGCTTGTGCGTGTTCGCCTTGCTGCCTCGCCGTGCAGATCCACATTTACCAGCGCAGGGGTCACCTGCTTGCAGAACGAGGTCTTCGTCACGAAACAAACGAGGAAAAGGCAAGCAACGAGAAAAGGGCAAGCAGAAGGCTGCGAGGCCTCCGCATGGGAAGTATTTTTGGGCTCGGGCTGCCACAGCTTCGGTATTCAATCCTGTTCTTTGAGATCCCGGGGAGATCGCAGGAGAGCTGCAAAAGACCAGGACATCGGCAAGACTGATGGTTTGCTGATGCTCGTAAAGGTGATTCTGCAGAAACGTCAGAGGTGCGATGTTTGCAGCAAACATTTGAGTTCGCTTCTTGGTTGGGGACAGAATCCGGGTGGATGGGTTCACGTTGTATTACCGTTGTATAAAAGCATCAGTCCCTCGCTTCGTGAAGCATGAGCATGCCAAGAATTGAGAGGGTAACAGTCCCGTCTTGTATGCCGCCAGGGTAATGATGTTTCGAGATTTCGAGTTGTTGTGCATGAGCAATGATCTGGAAGCTGAAGATGTGCTCTCCGAGTGTGAGTTCCTTGTTCGAGAGGACGGCGCCTGCATGGGTGGGGTGGTTTGGAGCCCAACAGCCGCGACGTGCAAATTAAACGCGCATGAACTGGTTACATTGCATCTGGCTACCCGACACCCACAGGCTAAGTCAGTTCTGGGGTTCCTCGAATCACTTTGGAGGGATAATTGCTGGTGCGCAAGTTTCGGCAGCGCACCTGCCCGAGCCTGCCCGACTCTTGACAGGACTCTGGCCTCTCCGACATCGTTGAAATACAAAGCTTTGATGATGCGCTTGTGTTTTGCTTGGTCGAGAAATTTGGTAGCGATGGCGACCGCATCACTGTGCAGCTTGCTGAACTTGGCCAATATGCCGCCGAGCTGTTGCCCAAGCGTGAGCGAGAAACGAAAAGCCTTCAGCGCATACTGGCCCTTCATGCGGACAAGGTTTGCGTTTCGGGAAATACTGCAACCATCTGCCAGCGACCAACCTGGCCAGAGCCATCGTTCGACGACACAGTCCCAACATCATTGTCGAATCTGTCAGATGGTGTCGAACGAGAAGAAAGCACAGACTCATCAACAGTCACGGCTGACACTTTTGCTGGCCGACTGAGAAATTCAGTGCCCGACATCACCGAAGCTCTGTTGAAGCAACCTGTCCTTTTCAAAGGCAGCTTGGGAAGGACGTCGACAGAGTCCGACGCCAAGAAGCTGGCCAGTGCTTTTGAGAGATGCATTCAGCAGTATGGATTTCTGATGCATGGAAGCCGTTGAGCACATAGTTCTTAAGATCGCGTGTTCCGTGAGTCGCTGTTTCCGGCCGTATAGGGCATAGGGGCCTGCCCGCAGAAAGATGTTCATTAACACCCTCAACACTTAGGAGACCGGAGCTGCTGATTGCGGAGATTGACTCTGCTTGCGCTCTCCGAGACATCTCAGAAGAAGCTCGTCTGCGCTTGCCAGTGGTGGGACGGTCCTCCATCGCATCTGCTGAACATTCATTCATTAAGCGTCTTTGTGGATGTCCTGGATCGTAGGCAATATGTCATGTCAAGTGCTGTTGTGAAAGTCGTGGGCAATGCGCGCAGGAAGAGCTACTACAGGATCCGTACGTTGGCGCCATCCTGAAGGGCTTTGCCACAAGACTTCTCCTCGTCGCATCTTATGTTCGGGTGTCCCTCGTCAGCCAGCCGATTCTGACGATCCGCGATCTGGAGATGCACATTCTGTCACACCCCATGTTCAAGAGCAACAGCCGCTTCGAAGATGCATGTATGGGCAAGCTGCAGTTCCACCCGCTAGTGAAGCATCATTTCGGCTTGAACGACTTGCCAATCATCCCGAAGAGCTTCCCAGCGATTGGCGGGATGGAGATACTGGGTCATTTCTTCTCTGCAGATGTGCTTTCAACAACACAAGGGAAAGGAACAAGGCTGTCCGGCGCGAGGGCGAGATCTGCATTTGCGGCTTTATCCAAGATTGCCGAAGCTCATCACTTCGATGACTTTCGCGAACTAGGTTTGCATCGGTTCTGTTTAACGTTTCGGCATTGAGTTGTGAGGTGGGCTCCTGCTCAGGCTCCTACGCGCCTAAGTTGCATGCATTGCCAATCCCTGAGGCATTGCCGTTCAAGATGGCTCCTTCTTGGGACAGATCATTCCCGCCATGGCCTTTTCAAAGAATACTCTGCACAACATTATGCGGGCAGGCGATGGGCACGTGCAACAGAAAGTGAAAAAATGAGAGACGTGACACAGCGAGATACTCGTACAGAGCCACACCGAGAGAGTAATCATGAGAAAAGCGATGTTTGCTAGAGAGTGGGCACGACATGAGCACCGTTCATCAGCATCAAAGTCGTTTATGGCGGCTGTCACAAAGCACCCCGTCTTATTAGGGAGTGCACGCACGCACGCGCGCACTGTTAGCGGCTACTGATTTGTGAAGTGCGCTGGGGCTCTGGCTCCCATCTCTAAGGCCACCGAAAGAAGGAAAGAGCACAAGAGAGAAAGACAGCCAAACTGTGTGCGAGGGGGTGCGGGGTCGACTGCACTTCCTTTTTGGCTGAGTGGAGACGGAGAAGAGCCAAACTTGCCCGACGTTGGCGAGACACACAATCGATAGTGACTGGCAGGCTACCGCAATGCAATCGTTTGGCTGCATGTGCTGGGCTGTTCTGGGCTGGGGTCCCTGAAAAGGGGCCCGACCAACTAACGAACGCGGCTTGCGCCTGGGGTGCTCCATGATGTGAGCTTGTTGTTCCGTGGACATTGTATGTTGTTTGAAAACCGTGGTCTAGCCCAGAGAGTGAGAGGGTGCAAGTGTTTGTGCTCGAGTGGTCAGGGCCTGCCTTTCAGTGGAATAGACTCGCGAGGGAGATCAATGGAATTGACTCCAGAGAAAGAGAGAGAGAGAGATTCATGATCCGACTGTTGTGACGAATCAAACTTGTAACCGTTTCAGGCCTTGACTTGTAAGCGGGGGAAAGTACCCCGTAATGCCTGCAACGCCGTGAATTGTAACTATGTCACATACACTCTTCAGGCGTGGACATGGAGTTAATGACAAGCTTTTATGCATTATACCATTATACGTTCTTATGTTTCTGAGAACTTGAACTCCATGCAAACGGGGGAAATATGTCTTATGAGAATGTACATGCCACCCTCTTCTTTCTAGACGCTTACTAAATATAGCTTTAGCCTCGGGAGGCATTAAATTCGCTTTTCGCCCCCCGCAGACCCACTCAATGTACTGTAGTGGGTGGGCTTTGAAGCCCGGGTACGCTGACCAGTCCCCAAGCCTAGGAGAGAGAGAGAGAGAGATTCATGACCCATCCGGAAGATTCCTTGTGCTCGTAGGGTAGGTCATGTTTTCCCTAAAATAAGCCGGACGAGTCGCCGTGAAACCACAAACACGCAACAATGCAGTTGTCCCATGTTGTCCCCCACCAAACCTTTACACGTCACTCTTTGCGCTCTCACACGTGGTCTGCACACTCAATATTACTCAATGATCTGCTGTCACTCGGGGGACAAGGCAAACCATGCGTGAATTCGAGTGTTCGAAATGACGTATTGTAGACCGAAACAACATAGGAGCAATATCTACATTCTAAACAAACATCAAACCTTTCACTCCCTCCTAGCAGCCCGTAAAAGACGGGCGGGCCTCAGAGCCCGGGAGGCTTAACTCGCCCCTGAAGCCTGAGAAGAAGAGAGAGAGAGAGAGGGAGTCCCGACTGCCCTTTGGCTGCGTGCAAGCAAGCACGGCTTTTCTGCATGTTTGTTGGACAGTGCCACATCCGAGGGCCGATCAGGACAAACCTGTAGAAACAGATCGGGATCCAAGCCAAACCAGGCTTCTGTAATTTTATAGTGTGTGAGAAGCAAGCGGCGAACTTTGGCCGCGGTGTTCTTGCATATCTTGAAACAAAAGCTCGCGCAATTTCGATAAGAGTCCATGAATCCAGATCCGCGGCCATCGTTGTTTTGCACCACCGATGCCATCATCATCATCATCATCCGCAAGTTAATTGCTGCTGATCTAGTGGCATGATCTATCATAGCTGAATCCGAGAGGGGGCTATACGGAATCTTAGGTTGGTTGGTGGCTACAGCGACACCTGGACAGATGGACAGATAGCTCTTCCGCAGAGCGTTTCGGGGTGCAGATCCTTCCCCTCAGTCTTATTCCCAGCGGGTCCTGCCCGCGAACAAACAAAAAAGCGTGTAGACCCACATTCAATACAGCAAGACAGAAGCGTACAAGTTTCCGGCACCCCCGTGCTTAGTGCATGTTCCAATCTGTAGATATGATAGTTTAGCTATCTCCGAATCCTTCGGAGGAGACAAGCCAGACAGCCGGCAGGGTGTGTGTGTGTATACTATTTGCCGGTACTAATACTAGAATGTACTCGTCTAGAAGTTTCAGCTTGACAAAACTATGCAGTCGGGGCTGGGGGTTGCCTCTTCACTATTTAGCTGTCTGCACCAGCTGCGCTGTGGTTTGTGTCTGTTTGTCATCCCCTGCCTGCCCATGAATCCCGTCCCATTCTCTCCCGTGTGTCGCTCACTGGTCACCGCAAGGTGGTCAACAGACCATTCCGAAAGCGCTTGCGGAATGGATTGCCCTGAGTTTGCCTTCGGAACACCACGAGCTGTTGATAGAGCAGCACGGCTGCACTGAATCCTGTGTGCCTGTGCTGCCGTTCCCAAGTTTCCGCACGAAGGCTAGCAAAGTTGAGCAGCGAGGAGAAGCAGCAGGAATTGGTGAGCAGCCCCCTGTCTATTGCATAGTTGGTCCGGGTTGCAGCACGGCTCAGCTCACTGTAGGCGGCGAAGCCGGAACCTGAGCTTTTTCAAGGCACAAGCTCGCCTGCAGGCATAGCATCCAACAGACCGGACTGGCCGAGTGGGAATGTCAAACTTGGCCTGGCGGATAAAGTTGCAAACTACGCGCGCTGGCTGTTCGCCGAGCTGCTTCAGCTGGCAAAGGTCGAAGAAACCCCAGGACCTGCCGGGGGTGTCAGTCCGTGCAAGGTGCCAGCGGAGCAACTGTTTTTGCAGGGAACTCAGAAGAAGTTGGGGAAGTTGATCTCTCAGAAGTCCCTCCTGAAGCACGCAAAAGCAAACACGAGGCACCCCCGCCCGGCTGCAACATGCGGATGCACTGTGAAACGATGTTAAGTTGCGGGCACGCATGTGCTATACACAAGATCGAACCGCCGCATTGGCAGGCAGACGAGCGAGGTCAGGCTGAGGATATGCCGGTGAAGCTCAGCAACCGTTTCCTGCAAAGCTTGAGGGGGATGCTGCAAGAGCAAAATCTGGAGCTGGGAGGGCTGTTGGAAGTGCCGCTTGTCTCACCGACCGCTGAGCCATAGTGCGTGCCTGAGAAGAATGAGGATTTTTTGCCGGAGGCAGCGCAGTTGAAGCCGAGGGTGGGATGCTTCGAACATCGCATGTGCAAAGAAGAGCAGAAGAAGGATTGGAGTGACATGAAGCTTGGCAGTTTTGGCAACTGGTTGGCGTATCTGGCCTGCAGTAAGATATGAGACAGAGGCGTTGCGTTTCAGTTCGCATGGCCGACGGATGCCTCGCAGACAAACTCAGCTCGGTTTTTCTTGCATGTGTTCGAACTGAGGCAAAACAGCGACCAGATAGCCAGTTCTGTTGGCTTGGTGAGCCGTGAACAGCTGGACGTCGAGAAAGCTGCGCATGATTCTGGGCCGGAAGCTCCAAGCAGGTCCTAGCAAAGAAATCGCTATGTTTGCGCACATGCTGAGCCTTCAGGCTGCTTCTAGGTTTAGCCCTGGCATGCACAGACGGACATACAAGCAGTTGCCGAGGACATGTGCCGTCGTATTCGTGCAGATGGCAACCATGAGGCTGCAGATTCGCTTTGCCTTCTTTGAACGTAAAGCCTTATCGAAGTCGCTTGAAGCACGAAAGATCATGCCAGGATCCAATGTTGGTGCTGCATGTTCTGCAGCCTGCATGTTCTGCAGCAACACTATGCTGGGGTGTTGCATCTCGGCTGCGTGAGGGGGTTCGGAAATGGAAATGGCCTTGCCAAGATGTGTCAGAACTGATTCTGCTGCTCAGGACAGATTCCGAGCTGCAGGCCATCGTCGACAACGTTGGCGATGTCGAGATGGAGACCAAGCTTGAGGGAGATTCGACGGACGTTGTGCTTCAAGCCTCCAGCTCACATGTGTCTCTCCCTGCAGCACAGCAAGCAGCGATGAGCGAAGAGAGGGACAGGCTGTTAGAAAGCGCGACGGAAGCAGTGATATCATGTCCCGTGCTTTTCGATGTGGTGGAGTCACTGCCAGAGTGGGAAAGAGATTTTGGAGCCCTGGCCATGGACGTGAGCAGTTTCCTGCGGTCGCTTGAATTTGAATCGCGAGCCAGGAAGAGAGGAGCGGTTGGCTGCATTTTGGAGGTCCGCCACTCCGTTTTCGTCCGCATGCCTTCAGCCGAAGACTGCTCGACGGAGCGACTCGCGAAAGCCCTGGAAGCCGTGGACGGTCGCCGTGTCACTGCCATCGTGTTGGCCCGCCTGCTGCGAGAGGGCGCTGCTGCGCCCCTGTCGCTGTTGAAAGAGCAGATCTCCAAAGGCTACAGGGCCTTCGTTGAGACGCAGCCAGAGCGCTTCCTGCTCACAGCCATCGCAGCCCTGCCACGGGGCATCGCTTCGAAGGAAGTGGTGGAGATCATCGCCTCGGGCTACATGCGCTTGGAGCGCCCCCCCGTGGCTTTGCTCAACTTGGTCTTCGGTGACTACGAGGGCGTCCCTAGCTTTAGCTCGGCGCTGAAGCGGCTGGGCCTTCACTTCGGCATCACAGAGTGGGAAGACCTATCGCGGCCACAAAGCGACCAGGCAGCCGGCAGCCGAGCAGCAGCGACAGCAGCAGCGGTGGCGGTAGCAGCTGCTGGCGGAGTGGGGGAGGCGAAGGCTCGCACAACTGCAACCGCGTGTTGCTTGTGGTGGAGTTCTGTCTCAGGATGCCAGCGACATGCAGAGCTACCCTGTCGCGGAGCAGCCTTCCACCTTCAAAGAGTCTGTGGTGCAACTGGCAGCAGAAGAGGAGGACGCCGAGAACGAGGACCGACACGCTTGCTTGGAGTATACTTGTGGACATGACTACAGCCCCTTTCGCTGTAATCTCTGCAACTGGTGCAGGAAGTTTGCAGACGAATCGCTGCCATGAAGAGACTTGGTTCGCACTGCCACGTTTGGGGTTTTGCAACACGCAGTATTCTGGAGGAATGTGCGAACCAACGAATCAGCTGCTTCCGCAACAGGAAAGTTGACTACGACTTTGTTGACTTGGAGAAGCGCGAGTGGATCCAAGAACCTGACGATCCTGGCGTCCGGTCTTTGCAGCAGACAGTGCAGGGAGCTGTGAAACGACTTTCTGAAGACTTGTACAGTGGTGAGGCGGGTTTGTTTTGTAATCATGCGACTCGCTTTGCGTCCCTGGGCCCTCGGAGTTGCACTACCTTACTTGAAATGCTTCCACCTATGCCGTTTGGAAATGCTGTCAGGCTCACTTTTTGCTGGAACTTCTTCAGAACTGCGATGACTGCACGTATCCGGAGGGTGCCTTCGACATCGTCTCACTGTTTTCGTGCACAACACAATGCACAGTAAAGCCCTTTTCAGATATGCTAACAGGCGAGACGCCGACCTTGCGCCTGACTTTCGAACCCAGGCAGGATTGAGTTTGTAAACTACTTCGCCCCCGCGGGGCCGCCACCCTGACAGGAAGCAGAAGTTCGAAGAGCTGAGCAGCTTCCGTGCAGGGGATGCCGTGGAAGCTTTTCTTGTTGTGGAGTACAACGAGGGAGGCTTTCAGGACAGGAAGTGCTGTTTTTGCAAGGCGATGCGAAGATTGCCGGTTGTGCTGCGGATAGACGACACGCAAGTTTCGCAGGAGAAGAATGTCATCGCCATTTGTGACATAGACAAGTCCACAAAGCAGGCTACGGACAAGAAGTTCATTGGTGCCAAGGGAATCGGCTTTAAGTCTGCTTCTTGGGTGCATCAGATCCGCACATCCTGACATTGGCATGACATGCAAAGGAAATGCTTCCTGCGTCCGGAACCCAACTGAGGTGTTCCTCGTTACCGCCACCCCTGTTGTGCACTCCCGTGGCTTCCATTTCCACTTCGACGCTGAAGCGCTGCCTCTTGGAGAGCAGATATCCGTCCCCGAGGATGATGGAGCGAGTGTCCATGATGGCTGAGGCAAGGATTGGGTTCACTGTTGCCCTTTCCATTGAAGCCGGCCTCAAAGCCACCTCGCGGGACACGGCTCGTCTTGCCCCTGAGCAGCATCCAAGGCTGGGCGTGAATGTATAGTCAGCTTGGTCCTGTCTCTCGTCCTTGGCAGGGCCGTTGAGGAAGCGGGGGCTGCGTGCTCCAGACGTGGGGAAGCGTGCGCTCAAAGACGTGCAGCCCACCCTGCTTTTGTTTTTGCGCAAGGTGGCGCGAGTGGAGGCCTCGGGCTTCAAGAACAGTTCAGGAACGAGAAGCACCCTTGCGAGCGCTGCGCTTGCCTTCTGAGCTCGAGTAGTCCTTGAAGTGCGCTGCAACACCGCGGCTTGTTGGCGCATCAATCATTAGCGGAAGTAGCAGCAGCAGTGGGGGCTGTGATGCTGTGAAAAGTCAGCCTGAAAAGCAACAGCAGTTCAACAGCAACCATCAGAAATTGTAGCTACCTGCTCCTTGGCAAATTGTCATCCCTGATCATCATGAGGATGATACTGATAGTGCATAGTGGCTTTGATGATGGTGATAATGACATGCTGGTGGATGACCAGCATATGGTCCAAAGCGTCGTAAGACGCTTGAGGCCCTTGGCCTTCGTAAGATTTAGTGGAAGCCTTCAGCCACTGCTGCTGCACCAGCCAACGCTCCCGCACCGAACACCGAGGTGACAAGACGTTGTTCGCATCTAGATTTTTCGGGGACAATCATACCAATCGAACGAAGCTTCTTGTTTGTATCTACGACCGATGTAAGAGACGAGCATTGTCCGCAGGCCTTTGACGGAGAAAGTGGCCTGCAGCGGGTCATCACCAAAATACGCCTCCCTTCCGAGGGCCAGGACGATGCACAGGCGTGCTTGGGATGAGGGTGCACGGCAATGCTGTGCCTGGCTGTGCCGTCTCTGTTTAGGAGATCAAGCTGAAGGTTGATGAGGTTAACACGTGGTCTCCGGAGGCTGATATGTTGTGCTGTTGGCGAGGCCATTGGCTGGGCAGAGACATGTGTGAAGAGCCGCGGAACAGGCAGCACCGCAGTCGGAGGAGCAGCGATGGTTGATACAAACAAGAGGTGTGGAGATCCATGGAGATGGTGAGAGCGGCTTGTTGATGACGGAGCTGCGCCGCGGATGCACTGGCCTGCGTGCTGCAAGTCGGCCCTCGGGCCATCGTGAAGCTCCGATGAAATGGACATGCAAGTCAGGAAGTTGGCTTTCCGTCTCGATGCGAATGCAGGCTCGAAGCCAGGATGTGTAAATCCGATTGGGTGAAACGGAGTGGCCTGTTCCGGAAAGAGCCGCATGCTCTCTATGCGCACAGGCAGCGCGGAGAAAGTCTATGCCTGGCTTCCGTTGCAGTCCTACGGCCTGCGATTCGTCGTCCAGGTCCGATGTGGATTTCGGGCTTGTGGCAGCAAGCCACTCCTGCTTTGTTGTGTTGACCCGCTGGCATGCGCGCGAAGGCAGATTGGAAGGTGCCTTCGTCCAGGGAGGCGATCACGGACAATGTCTTTAATCAGACACTTGGCTTGCGAATAAGACAGTCTGCCGTGTTGTGTCTCGGGGACAACCACCCAGGCAGATCCGAGAACAGGTGCCAGCAGCATTTGTCGAAGCAGCGGAAGAATTCAGAACCCGAGCCGCAGCTGCAGCACTGATACATGACATCGTTCTGCGAAGCTGCGACGAAGATGCAGGCAAGGGGCGTGGGCCTGGGCTGTTGCTGCAGACTCCCGCTATCCCGCTGCATGCTTGGAATGGAGGTGAAGCTGGCTTGCCGCTTTCGCAGATAAAAGCAGCCCTGGATGCATCGGCGGATGCTCTCCTGCCACTCTACGCCGCTGTGCCCCGGACAGGTCGCCCCAGTGGTGCGTTGTTTGTCTCCCTCCTGCAGCTGTGCCCGACCAGGCGATGCTGTCAATTTTTTCAGGGCACCGATGCAGGCATCCTTCGCGCTCTACAAAATGTAGCAATCATCTTGGTGCGAGTGCCTGGCCGTGGCCCAGGCACTTAAATTCTGGGGGTCTTTGCATGCTGTGACTTCCGCACACCACGCCGACATTGGGTCAGGTCCAGACGCCGCGAACCTGCCTCCCTGCGAAGAAGATGTTGAAGAAGCTGTGCAGGAGGAAGTCGAAACAGTCATGATCATGTCGGACTAGGGGAAGCGATGTTGAATGTTGCTTCGTGGCCACTATCACTGCCATCACTTACTTCAGCCATTCTTCAGGATGAACGTCACTTCCACCTTGGCTTTTCTACAGCCAAACATGCCGTACGCGAACGTCTTCCAGAGGGCATCCCAGCACCTTTGCTGCTCCAAAGTTACGTCTCCCTCTCGCCTGAGCTTGGCTCAGTTCGAGGCATCTCTGTCTGAGCATCTGCCGACGCTGGAGCCTTTGCTTGCACAGGACGCGCCACTGCCGTGACGGTCCATTCACATGACATGACACATCGTAGAAGGAAGGCAGCGTGCCGTGATCTGTGGCAGCCTGAATTGAAGGCGGGGCACTATCTGGAAGTTGGGAAGCTTCCAGCTCGTGTGGCAGAGGCACTTGGGGTGCCGGAAGCCTGCCTGCAGTAACAAGTCCCTGCCACCGCACTCACATTTTGATTTGCGGACAGCTTTGCTGACAGCTGCGCAGCAGAGGCAGGGTCCAATCCCAGGTCTTGGATGCAGACGTGGCCCTCGACTGCTTGAAGGCACTGGACACTGCATGTTTGATTCGGAAACTGATGCATTTTGATGTTGTTCCGGTCATGGCCGTGTTGAGAGCCTCGCCTTCTTCACAGGCTTTTGCAAGCCGTGCAACTGATCGAGATGACGCGGACCTGCGCAGCGCTTTGCAGAACTCCGCGAGGGCCTTGAGCTGACATTTCATACAACTTCGACTGATACTGGGGTCCTCCGACAGAAGCTTAGGACATGGAGACTTTGCACCTTCTCCTTTTGATTGTCGAGGCAGCCGGTGTTTATGCGGCCGAGGCCCTCGGCTCTGTCCGTAGTCCGTTCGCTCCAGGCGAAGCCTGATCTCCTCGCAGAGCTGCGGCACTTGGCCGTCTTGCCGACCGAAGCCGGTCTCGTAGCCATGGCAGAGCAAGAGGCTCCACTACGGCTCGGAGTCCTTTTGTCTCTACTTGTGTCGGTTCTCGCATCTGGCAGTCATGTCTAGCAGGCCAGTGGCAGCAAGATTTACGACATCCCCGATGATTTGGCTGGTCTGGAAGCAGTCTTGGGAAAAGGGCAGAGGCTTGATCCACGCTTGGGGCACATCGCCCAGCCGAAGGCCGGACGTGCAGCTGATGACGAACTGGCGACCGGTGACCTCTAACTGTTCAACTGGCAGGTCAAGCAGCTCCTTTCAAGGCTTGGTGTGGAGCGCGTCGATGGCTTGGCGTTTTTTGAGAACGTGCTGCTACCAGTCCTGGAACAAGGCATGGCATTTTCGCATTTCGAAAGCGAGTCCCTCTGAAGCCTTTCCTGTTTCAGATGCATGCCGACATTTCTCCGCGACTGCCAGCAGGTGAAGCACCAGATGCGGAGCAACTGCTTGCAATTACACGGAACCTCAACAGCATTTTGTCCTCAAGGGCCACCCCGTTAGTGAGCTAGTGTTCACGGATGTTGACTGAGAGCGTTGCTGTGGCAAGCTGATTGCTGGGAGCGTTTGCGAAGACGAAGGATTGAAGGACCGATGCGTGTGCAGCGGTTTCTGCATAGCAGCTGTCCGAGGTGACAGGCTGCCCTGACGTCACGCACGCGCGGCAAGACAGGCAACGTAGAATCGCAACAACTTAGGTTGTACGCATCATTGACACGCTCGCTGAGCCTTTTCATTCGATGTGCAATATCTACGATGCGGGGGCTGCAAGTGCTGGGAGTAGAAGAGTCCAAGTCGCCAGCGCCTTCCGTGAGGACATGATGGCGGATCGTGTCAGGGAGACCGGATGGTGGGTGGCTGGGATATAGAAACATTTAGGCGAGACATTGTTGTCGACAGATGCCGTGAGCAGAGCGTGCAAAAACACGGCCCCCAGCTCGCGCAGACGCTTTCTGGTAGAGGAGTCTGCATGACCAAGGCCATGGTCGCGTCGCAGACTTCTGAGTCACAGATGGTGAAGGCGCCTGGCTCTGCCACTGTGCAGAATGCCTGCTCCTGGGTCCTGCAGGTTGACGGACAGTCCGGAAAAGGACTTCACTTGACATGCCTTTCTGAGTCCTTGGCATCGGCGTTACGATTGGCCGATGGAGATGCTTGGAAGGAATAAAGCTTCGACATGCTGACATGCTGTAACTCGTTCGCAGCTGAGGGGTAAGCTGACCCAGGCCAGCGAGATGGAGTGGCTGACTCCATCGGAGCAGTACTTGGAGACGGAGGAGGCGGCAAACGGAGATGCTTGGTACGCAAACGCATCAAAGGTGGGCCGAGGGTCGAAGAGTGCAGCTGTTGTGGACCGTCTCCCAGATTATGACCGGCAAGCAAGGAAGAAAGACAGAAGTGGGAGGACTTCTGGACTTTTCTCGGAGCCGCCCCTGCCTTCCACATGGAGATCGAGAAAGATGTTGCGAGCGCAGAACTGGAGAGGTCGCCCTGTTGGGGCTGTGGGGCTCATGGGCTTGGAGGCTTAACAAAATCTGAATCTGCAGAATGAAGGTCCGCCGAGGGATGGTGAGACGGTGAGGTTGTTTTGCTGTAGACGTAGACGGTATAGGATCCAGGCGCAAAGGCTTCATGTCATGTGCTGAAGGCCGTTGCTCATGGCTGTATAGCAAGGCTTCTCCAGATTGCCGGCAAGGATGCGAAGCTGGCAGAGGAAGTCGTGATGCTCCTCGTGCCACATGGCGAATTCTACAAAGACTTTCTGTGGATTCCAGGCTCGGCAGAGTGGCCCCCAAGCAGCGCGTTGGAGTCTCTGGCCTGAAGCCAGGATCCCAGGAAGCGGAGGGAGAGAGGCGGCCATCTTCTTTGGGGCGCATGCTCTGCACCTCTCCGTGGTGACTCGCATACATCAGTAGCTTGAGTTGCTCAGGCGTTTCTTGATCATCGTAAGGTTGCCAACGCATAACGGAGCTTCGGTGCCGCTACACATGGCTTGGCTGTGCGGTTCACCAAATCAAGCCGAAAAGCGCTTTGCTTTTTTGCCTTGCGTCTCTGCACTGGCGGAGGCCGTCAGAGGACCACCCAATAAGACGTGAGTTTCTTGCCATGGTCGCGAACACTAACAGTTCTGGGGAAATTATAGCGAGGTCATACGACGTCACCCCGAAATAACGGAATTAACGACCCGACCTGGAAATCCAAATTTGTGACCTGGACTTTGTGTTAAGTGGCGCGGGGAAGGCTGGAGGCTGGGGAGGCCCCGGCAGGGAATCCAAAATCTAGTTGTAGTAGTAGTAGTAGTAGCAGTAGTAGTAGTAGTAGTAGAAGTGGTAGAAGTGGTAGCAGCTGCAGCAGCAGTAGTGGTTGTTGTTCACAGCACCGGAGTGGAGGTCAAGTAAGTGCGGAGGAGTACTGCAAGGCTCAGCTGGGCTGTAGGTTTTTTTCCCTCGTAGGTTTCAGGGTCTAGGGTTTAGTAGTAGTAGTAGTAGTAGTAGTAGTAGTAGTAGTAGTAGTAGGTAACAGAAGTGGTAGTAGTAGTAGTAGTAGTAGTGGTAGTTGTAGTAGTAGTAGTAGTAGTAGTAGTAGTAGTAGTAGTAGTAGTAAGTAGCAGAAGTGGTAGTAGTAGTAGTAGGCGCCCCCCCCCTACCAACCACCCCCCCCACATACTCCTCTAACACACATCCGTTTTACTCGGTATTTACAGTACTTTCGTCATGTCGGAACATTTTATGAGGCTTNGGCGAAAACTCGAAATTGGTTGGGGGGAAGCTTGTTTTTTACGCGGTATTTAAAGTACTTAGGTCATGTCGTAGTCCATTGCTGCCCACCGTTCTTTAGCAGCATTGTTGCTTTTTTTTTGGGGGGGTGGGGGGGGGCATGATGACGTACAGGCAGCTTCTCGAACACCACGCACCACTTCAAAGACAAACCCTCCTATGCTGAGGTCTGGGCTTCAAGGGTGTTGGCGAGCCTCTCCCATGTACAGCTGGCATCTTTGTTTTTGATGTTTAGAAGATGTTGCGCTCCAGGNCAAGGGTGTTGGCGAGCCTCTCCCATGTACAGCTGGCATCTTTGTTTTTGATGTTTAGAAGATGTTGCGCTCCAGGTTTTGGTAGTGTTTAAACCTTCTTGGCAGCACCTGCTTGTTCCGGTATTTACAGTGTTTTCGTACTATCCGACCACCTGTGGTTTGGCAGTTTCTTCCCCGTCGAATTTGCAACTCCAGTTGCTGTCGCAGTTTTGGGGTTTGAGCCTCTGCAATTTCACCGGCCGTGACAGTTGAGGCAAGTGAGCCTCGGGAACTTATGCAGTTGTCACATATAGGGAGCCTCAGCCCCAGTGAGCATCGGCAACTTCTGCAGCTGTCACAGATAGGGGGCCTGAGCCCCTGCATGTTCTGCAGCTGTCATTTTCGTTAATGATGACGATGACGATGGGTTGAGGCGCCAGGTGGTTGGTAGGGGGGGGGGGCGTGGCTAGTAGTAGTAGTAGCAGTAGTAGATGTAGTGTTGTAGCAGTAGCAGTAGTAGTAGTAGAGGTGGTAGCAGCAGCAGCAGCAGTAGTATTAGTTGTTGTTAGTGGCGGCAGCAGTCGCAGTTGGTGTGGTGGTAATAGGAACCACCAAAATCAATTTGTTGAGGCTCCACAAACTACTACTCCACTTCTGCTACTTACTACTACTACTACTACTACTACTACTACTACTACTACTGCGACTTCTACTGCCACTGCAGGTTACGAGGGCTATCTAAACCGGAATTAAGTGAAATTACTGACCCGACCCGACCTGTGAAATTAACGGAATTAGGATGCGACCTGACCCGACCTGGGCTTGTTTCCAATGCTTTCCCTAGTAGTTGGGCAGGCATGGTCGAGCCTGGGCATTGAGCAGAGCCCATCCGCCGAGACCATCATCAGCATCTTGCGCAGCCTGCGTGCCCACAAGGCTTCTGCACCCTGTTTCTCACAGACACTGTACCTTACCTACAGCTGACACTGCTGACAGGGAGATATCCTTAGAACTTCCGAAATGATGACTATCTATGACAAGATCCAGGCTGGCCTGGCTAAGGGTCAGAAAATGTGGCTGTTACCTTTCTTCAAAGCTGAGTATGTCGCAGGACAAGCCCACGAAGCGTCCAGCTCTTTCTGTGTCGGCTTTCATTAATCAGGACGATGATCTCGCCAGGCGCCCACTACTGTAGCTGCTAGTACGGGATGTGACACGAGCTGCAAGCCAAGGACGCCTTCCTCAATGAAGAATCATGGGTGTTTATTCCCAACCATCCGAAGCCGCTATGCTGCAAGCGCATCAGCCGGGAGGGATGGGCTGGCTGGGACAGCTGAGTTGCACCAAAGCCAAGGCCCCATGGAGGCTTCCAGAGTTGGTATGACAAAAGAAGTCAGAGGCCACACCCAGGAGATTTCTACAGAGTGAATCAGCCGCATGGCAGCGATGAGCGATGGAAGCTAAGGTGTTACAAGTAGAAGGGGTGCAGTCTGGTACAGCAGTAGATGAAGATAAATCGCAGGCTTGTCCGAGTGTGAGTTTCAATAATCGTAATCGTTAGGGCACCAGCACGAGGTTGGTGCTTCAGGACCCAGCGGAATGCCTGGATGGCTGCTTTGCTTGCACTGCGCCCGTTCATGTTTTGAGGATACAGCAGCACTGCAGCTCTTGCACCGGCGTGACAGCAAAGCCAGATGTACAGGACATGTTTTCTCCAGTTCGCATCCAAGGTTTCAGCCAGAATGCAGAAGATGCCGCAATCGACCTGATGCGTGAGCTGCCCGGACGAGAACATTCTGACGACTAGTCTGATGTTCAGTCCCCAACTTCCTATTCTGATTAGCTACTTTGTAATCCAAAGGCAAAGATCGGAAAGATTAGGAGTGACTAGGCTCCTACACGATGCCTGTAGGGTGTTTGCAAACCTGCATGTCCCACCGCAGTCTTGAGGTGCTTGGACAAGCGGGTGGTGGCGAATTACTACTTTGGTAGCCAGACCCTTTTTCCGGCCAGCTGGAGCGCCTTGACAAATTTCGTTTCCTTCGACCTTTCGGTTAAACCGTGTCGAACACTTCTGGCATGGTCATCTGGTGAGGCAGCGGAATTCCAACGAATCGGTTCCTTGACTTTCTGGGAACTCGCGGTGTGCAGGACAGGAGCACTTGCAAGCACGAGAGGGTAGATACACTTGTACAGAGACCCAGCTGTCAACCAAACTGCTTTACTGCAGGACCAGCTACGAATTGAAGATTATCTCGCGGTCCTGGAAGCTGTGGACGGGCAGATTCTTGACTACACTGTATGATTTTATGCTTGTCGAAGAGCTTGCGCATGCTCCTGATGGGACGTTCAGACGCTTTCTTCCTACAGTAGGCGCCAGTAGTAGACACTCGAGCATAGACTTTAGACGAGGTAGAGAGTACATGTTCGGTGCCTTTCTGGCTCGACTGGCAGGGGACGCACCAAGTATCCAATGCCACGGCAACAGAACATGCAGGCGAGCAGTGAACAACAGTTTTGGTGAAGCTCCTTCAACCAAGTCTTTCAGTTCTGAAGAAAACGGATTGCATCAATTACATCCGCATTTGTTCAACTTGTGGCTGGTGAAGTCCTTCGAGAATTGCCACCAGAAATCCAGAAATCCCGAGGATTTTGATTTCCAAGAGAGCGGAGCCCAAGATCAGCTTGGAAAGCATCCCCGGCCTCATGAGGCAGATGCTCGGCTTCGGCCCCCGGGTCCCGAAAAGACTGGGCCGAGCTGGTGGAGTCAGAGCCCTTGCCAGCCGAGGATTCTGGGCAGGGTTCACCGTTTGGTGGAGTTTGAGATGCAGGAATCCCGGGACCGACAGGAGGACGAGGAGGAGCAGGACCAGGACCTCCATTTGCAAGGAAAAGCACCCGGCGGCGGGGCGCAGCGTAGCTTTATCCGCCAGGAGGGCGAGTCCCCGAAACCACCGAAGACTATCACGTCCAATATTTTGGCCCATGCCTCAGAGCCAGTTGGAGCGGCTTAGCTTCGAAGTTGTGTCTGTCGAGGCAAAATTTCGCCAAGAGGCATCAAACCTCCGCTTTCTCATGGCCGCAGATGGGCATCGTGGTGAGCATTGATCTAGTGGATGCTGTCGCATGAGTTACGAGCCGCCCTGGCGACCGATCGAGGGCGTCGAGCCTTGCGATCCAGATCGGGAAACCATAACCTGACAGGGCAGGATCACCGGTTCGAACATGGCAGGATGCTTCAGATCAGGTCCTGGCAGCCGATGAGGCACTTTGTGTACGCTGCTGACGAGAAGAAGACGGCGGAATTCTCAGGCACCGTTGTCGCACCTGACCTTTTGTGCCTATCATGTCGTCGCATGTCTTCAAGACTTGCGTTCTCACCAGCATTGCTCCAAGTGGCAGACACCGCTGTACAGCCCCGGCTCGGCTGTGCCAAGATTGTGTTTTGGAAAGGCTGGTCGGACGGGACACTTCAGTATGTGGCGGTTGTCCCCTCAAAAGGGCGAGAGAGCGCAAGACGCATCATCACACTGCTGAAGCGATGTGGAATCCGCACCCTGGCTGTGGCCGTTCAGCGAGGTCTGGGCGGCCGACCTGTTGCGCTGAGGCCCCTCAGAAGAAAAGGAAGAGACGCTGAGAAGGTGTGCAGCGATCGTTCCCTGTGAGGCGGTCTTGGGTTCTGTTGGCATTGCACGGATTGTCCAGATGTTGCAGACAGACTTGGGTCTGCAGGAAGTGTTGCAAGAACAGCGAAGAACACTGACAAGTCAGATCCTCTCAGAAGCTATTCACACCGCCGAGTCGGCCATAAAGGTCAAGGCAGGGCCCCATCACAAGGGTAAGCCTCATTTATGTGGCAAGTCTCGTCGCAGGAGAATGTCACAGACGCCACTGGAATCTTCGACCGCATTCGAGACCTGGTTGGCAGGTGCCAAGCCACGAAAATCACAGCCGGCGTTGCACTGCACAATACGTCTGTAGAGTCTTTAGAGGGAGGCAGCGATGAACTCCTGATGCTCGAAGCACCCTCAACTAGACGTCCGCTGCGTCTTTTGAAACAGGTTTCGAGTGGAGCCGGCGAGTGAGATGTCAGTTTACCAGGCAGCGATGCTCACTTCTTGATCTTGAAAGCTGATAGCAGAATTCCTCAGATCCACAATTGAATGTACAAGCCGCTACGACAGCCGCTCAAGTGATGGGGCTGCTCGGTGCATGTACCTCAGGCAATTGCGCTCGACATTCGCGAGATCCGGACGCGTGGCAGGAAGGAGCCTGGCGCAGGCGAACTGTCAACACAGCTGCAGGGCGGCCTCTAGTTGAGGGGTTCGATCAGCGCTGCAGCGCATGCCATGCGCCAAGGTTTGCAGAGTTCAAGCCGCAAAAGGGTGCAGCCATTCCGATCGCCAGGAGCACTGTTGGCCTTGATTCGCCGCATGATTGCCATCGAGCACACAGTATGTGCATCATCCATACTTGAGCCGGCACTCCCAAACGAGCAGCTCTTGGCATTGCTGTCAATGTCAATTGCCATGCGCTCCTGAATCTCACTCATGCAGAAGCACATTGCAGAAGGAGTGGTGTTTTCGAATCACCGCGAAAAACTCGCAGAAGTTTGGGGGGCTTTCAGCGATCATGTACTTTCTGCGGGGATGGTGCCGTCAAAGAGGGCTTTAATTTCTGGTGGAAGCTCTGTCGCGTCCGCAGAGCAGACTTGCTTCACTGTCGCATTTGGCGTCGTGTCTGGACCTGCTCTCCCTTGGTCTTGTTCTCATATGCGAGAGAGATAATGTACGGAAAAGCGTGCGTGATCAGGGCCGAGACAGCTACTACATGCATTACGGCGCGCAGCACGATTTCTCCATCGAACGAGCGGGCATAGAGGTCAACAGCCGGAAATGCGAATTGTGCGGACGTTCTTTCATGGGCCTGTCTTGGGCAGAGCAGGTCAGATTCCTGCCCAATTGCGTCACCCGCCAGCGGCAGCAGTAGCAGTAGCAGTTCTGCCGACAGCGCGTCCAACGACAGCTGCTGAAAGGTTTGCGCACGAGCACCCTCCTCAGGAATTAATGCATTCCCAAACTCCTGCGTTTGCTGCTGCATATCTGTAAGCCCGGTTTTTTGTGCCACATGAAGCGGCACGCAACTACAGCCGCATTAACGTCAGTTTCGGAAACCCTTTGCGTTGGTCCAGGTGAGGCAGTGGTTCATGCTAGGCCTAGGCGCCGTTTGCAGGACACCACAACCTTACGAGAACCTTTTGTCGGCACACTTGAGCGACTGAAGTTCTCGTGATGACGATGCAGATGATGATGACGATGATGATGGTGATGAGTCGATCTCGACCGTCTTTGGCATCCGGAAATGTGACGCGCAGCGCAGAGGACCAAGCAGCTCGGGAGTACACCGCTTGCATTCACCGGCGAAGCTCCTGCAGGCACTGAAGATGAGGACGTCCGTAGGGAGGATAGGTCGCGAGAGGCCTTGAGAGACTCGACCGGAAGGAGAAGCAGATCGTGTTCACCTTTCAGGGTGGTGTCGTGGAAGCGCTTGAGGAAGGATCGCAAAGCCTCTCCCGAGCCATGGCCTCGGGAACCGAAGCCAAAAAGTCTTAGGCAGTGCAAGAAGGGCCTAAAGCTATCGCTGCTGTGCAACAAGGCTTTGGTTCTGGTCGCTGCACAGGGCTCACGTGGAGATCTGGACAAAGGCGGTGGGCACAAAGGCCAGCCCCTTGGAGTCTTCTAGTGTGGTGGGGGGGGGGGTTAGCTCTTTGCTCCAAGGCAAGCGTGGCCTCTCTGAGCTTGAGAATGGCATCGCCAACTTGCTGGCGATGGCTATCGGAGCCGCAGCTGAGGCCGCGGAACAAGGCTTCTCAGATAATTTGCCTCATTGTTTTTTAAGGAACGGCAAGTGTGTTTTCAGTTTGGCAGCCGCTAAGCCAAGGTCAAGACGAGCCCTCCGAAAGCTTCTCAAAGCCGGTGTCCGAGAGCATGGAAGCAGAAGGCCTCAGCAACCCCGAGGACTCGTGGTTGCTATTTCAGAAAAAGCGGTTCCAACTTGGGTCGCAAATTTGACAATCCGCCGCCAGGACACTGCATCAACGGGACGGTTGCTTACGAAGCGCCTTAGCTGAATCTCAGAAGAAGTGTGCCATAGTGTGCCAGTCTGGCATTCGTGGCTATGCCAGGCTTTTGGAGCAGTTCAAGGATGTGGAGAATGCCGACATGTGGGAGTCTTCAAGCACTTGCGTGTAAGTGGTGCATCTCCTTGCATGGGTCAGAGCGATGCTTTGTTCTTGAATTGGCCATCCAGGTGGGATGCGCTGGCACACGCATCCGATGAAGCAGATCAGGAAGGAAGCGGAGTTGAGATGGACTTGTCCACGGCTGACTTGCTGGAGAACGCGTACGAAGCGCACCTGTCCGGCAATCAAGCTTCAGTTGACGCGGGCGCTTGTTTGCCTGCGCATTGGCCAAGCCTACATCATCCTACACCAGCATGTTCAGAAAAGCTCAGGCTCCATTTCAGGCAGAGGAGACGTGCGAAGAAGACGCAAGCGGCTTACTGCCCCGATGGCCGTGAGAGTTGCCAGCATATCGCATGTAACATGAGGCAGGGTGGCTCTTTGTCATCACAGGAAGTTCCCGGTAAGTCTGCGCGAAGAAATCAGGAGTCTGTGTCGTTCTCTTGGTGCTCGCAAGTAGGAAGAATCTGAAATCCGCATAAATCCGCCCAAATCACCAGAATGCACCCCTTCCAGGAATTGGGCGAGTTGCCCCCGAGCTTGGACGAGCTGTTGCCTCCGATGTTGCCTTATGACACGCAGAGCAGCGGCAGCAACGCCAACATCCCTGTCGATGCAGCAGCTGGCCAAGGCTCACAACAAATACACAATGCAATGAGGCTATGCTTTGAAAGCTGCTCGGGCCAGGCCGCTCAGAGCAACGAGATCGGCTCCAGGAATTTCATGAAATTCCGTGTTCGGTGCTTGAGGGATCTGCTGAGTTGCTGCAGGATGCAAACGGGCGCAAACGGGAAGTCTCGGCCGAGGCCAACCCAATGCACTTGGCTCGGAGCTGTTGCATCTGCTGCTGTCGGAGGTGGGGCCGGCAAAACAAGTCGACAGGCTTCGAGACGACGAGGCGAGGAAATTTCACCATTGGGGTTTCCAATCACCATGCCCTACCTCCCGACAAGCTGTGCTGATAGACTGCGTTGATATGCATCCGCCAAACTCGTAAAATTACATGAAGTAGGGTTTATATGACCGATGTGCTGAGTGTAGATAGGCCTCCTTCTGAATATTGGTGAGTGTATATATTGGGTTTTACTAAGGGGACACTAGTAATATAAACCATACCCTACATGGAAGACAGGACCGCCTCAGCAGGAGAGAACGAGGACTGAGCTACCCACGAGGCTATTCGCTGAAGAGGCATCTCGATCGATGCCAAAGCATGTGTGTGGAAGTCCCCCGAAAGGATTGGCCTGTAAATGTTCAGTGCACGAATTGCTGCACGTTTGCCTTCAGAATCGCTCTGGACTTGAACGCGCCGCCTCTCGAGACCGGCACTTTTGGAGACGCCGACGTACGTCCAGAAGACCTGCAAGAAGTGCTTGCCAAAGCTCCGATGCCTTCGTCCGACTCTGGTGCCGGCAGCTTGCATGCAGATTGTGACGAGCCCTGGCTTGAGTTTGAGTTGATGCACTGGTGCCGGCTCAGGCAGCTCGCAGGGGCTGGAGTGGGTGGGGAAGGTCGGGGAGCAATTGGCGGCCCGCTCTTTGGAGCAGCAGGGCTTCGAGGCCAGGAATCCTTTTGCCCTGCTCCGCCAAACTACGGTTACAGCTGCGAGGTTTGCTGGGTCAATGAGAATGGCGAGCTTGGGCTCCCCTTCGACCTCATCCTAAGCGGCATGGAAGCAAGTTTGCAGCCACCTTTCGCCACGAGCAGAAGATTGTTTCGAAACCCAGGTCAGGGGGGAAGCCTGCCTACACTCCGCAGCGATGAAAGATCGGTGCAGGGCGAATTGGCGGCTGAACTTCTGGACGCGGCACTGCACGGAAAAGGACGACGGGTCAGGGCCGGTTAGATCGGTCAGGGTTGGGCAAGTCCGATTTGTCCTCACTCACAAGCACACAGGCAATTACAGGCACACGTCACATGAGAGTGTGCTGTCCAGCAAAGGAGATCCGAACGTGTGTTTCGTGGAGGTGAAATCGACCACATCAGGCCCGCGGCATTGCCAGCGGCAGAACTAGAGCACAGTCTCGAAGATGCGAAGGTGACCGAGAAGTCTTCGAGATCTCCCGTGCAGAGGTCTCTGCATTGTCTACGCTAGGACGGGATTGGAAATCTAAGCCCTTACGTCCGACCGTTCTAAAAGGCAAATATCTTCGAGGGCCCCAGGCAAGATGTTGCGAACCCATCCGTTGGGACAAGACTTCTGAGCTATGCACGGTTCTCTTGTTTGGCTTAGCGAAGGCTCAAGATTCGCGAAGACTGGCACATCTACCTATGTACGAGGAATACAGTGAATAATGCAGCAAAACACGTCCGAAGAGTGATTAACACCGCTTGGGTTGGCCTCCGTACCATAGTTAGAAGTTGGAATGTTCTTCTTCACATATGCATTCTGCACACTCTGGAAGTTCCTTCAAGCTTCAAGAACATGGTAGCCGCAATCCGAGACCAAAACTTCGAACTTTTCAAGCACCAGCCTGCTACCGCAAACCTTAATTCCCAAGTGCAGACTTTGAGCTCACGCTTTTCTGCTACTGTAGCACGCTGCAGGGCGTGCGACAATTGCAACACAAGGCGCAAGACAAGCGTGAGCAATGCCTGCCAGACCTTGCCAGGACCACGCTACTGGCTCGCCCGCGTGTTCGGCGTGCCGAACGCGAATCCGCAGTCTCATAAGGCACAGAAGACGAAGGCACCACGGCACCAGTTTAGCAGAGCCGCAGGCCGCCAATTGCAGAATGTTGCACCCCTGCAATTTTCCGCAGGGGGTCAGGAGCTGCGACATTTGGTTCAGGCTTCGGAGACCCGTGCCGGAAACAGTTGGTGGACGTGCAAGAGTCAGCGTTGGCAATGCACTACTTGAACTGTCGTGCTGTTCGAAATGTGCACTGCTGCCAGGGTAAGCCAGTCGTACGAGAAGAGCCAAACACCCGACAAACGGATCAGTTTAGTTTTTGTTTCCGCGTTGCCCGTTTGCCTGCACATATCAGTCTGCAGAATGATGCCCAAGCAAATTCATAAACATGCGAGGAATTAAAAGTTGCATAAATTCCCAAAGTAGGCAAACATTCCTGTTCACGAAAATGTCGACGTGCGTCCGAGGTGCATATATGCATAGACATTCGTGTTTGCATGACCTTATGTTCACAGTTTATCGTTGTTTGATATCACAATACTCCACGTGAATGCCTTCTCGCAAGCTTAGATACATCCGTGTGTGAAGATACAAGTAACAACGGCAGATGCATCTCGCTGATGTTATACTAATCTATTCTCGGTTTCATCTTGTCACATTGGATTGTCTATCCTGTTCTGTTCCAGCATGTTGAGATGTTTTTGATGTGTGCTATTACCTATTCTATTCCACTGTATGGTAGGCTCGTCCTAATTGGCCAGGCGGGAGGCGAAAACACTATACGGTTTCTATCCTGTTCTATGCTATGCTATTCCGGTATACTATAGCCTACTGCAATAAAACATGTCCTGATATGCTTTGTTATCTTACATTATGTTGTGTTATTATGTACTGGATTCTACTACATAGAGTAGGGTATAGTATAGTAAAGTATAGTAGTATAGTATAGTATAGTTTAGTTTAATTTTGCATAATAACGTTTTTTGTCGCCCTCGGTCTCTTGCTTTGTTTCTCTCGATCTCTCCCCAGTCTCAGGCTGTGTTTCCACATGTCTCTGTAAAGCATCCTTTTGCAAGGTGCGCCTTTGGAAGGATCCAAACAAGGCTCTGCAGAGTGGGGAGATGAAGTTGCTGCTGCTGACTTGAGGGGCTCAGCTCCAACATCAGGTGGGAGAGGGCAAGCTTGTCTTGCAGCAGATCGCTTTTTTTTACTTGTTTCGGGATCACTCCACTTGCCCAATCTCGCTCTTCTGTCGGCGGGGAAAGCTGCCGGCTGGAGGGTTGGATTCCACAAACGCATTTTTGCATGCACCTGCATGGGATCTGATGAGGTCATTCCAGTCATAACACTGAACCACAGGTTCCCCGAAGAGTACGAATACTGGGGTGCTTATCATGTCCCGCTGGGTAGACCTGCTATCGCACCAGATCTTTGCTTGCGCTGCCGGGAGCTATCGCGGCATGAGCAGTGGAGTCTCGAGTGCGTTGCGAGTCGCTCTGTGCTTGCCGATTTGCATGCGAAGCAAAAGACGAGATGCAGAAATGGCGAAAACGGAGCTGGACAGTGCCAGTGTATAAGTCGGGGCTACATGGTGTTTGTCAGCCCACGCGAAGAAATGGTGTCTACTTGAAGTTGTTGCTGGACGACGCAAGCTACCTAACCAAGATCTTGACATTCGGCGACGGATCCTGAATGACTTGTCCGAAAACGATATAAGGATGGCTCCGAGTATTGCTTGGCTTTAAGCTTGGGATGATGGAAGTGAGTTGTTTCTTGGGTGGGGAGGGCTCTATCTAACAGGGTGGTCACAGCGAAGATAGGACTTGTATGTCCGGGTGAGAATGCAGCCCTGCAGGTTAGAAATATGGGGTGGGGGTTCTTTTTGGGTATTTTTTATGGTTTTTTTTTGGTATTTTTTATGGTTTTCCGTTCGGCAGACGCGCGAGTCAGTCAGTCAGTGAAGCAGCTAGTCAGTCAGTTGGTTGANGCTTCTTGGTTTCCTTGGCTTTTCGGTCTCTCGGCTTGTTGGCCTCTCGACTTCTTATAGCTTCGTGTATTATTTTATACTATGTCACATTGAGTTATATGAATATATATATATATATAAAATATTGTACTAGCATTATATCTTGCGAAGGTAGATCATACTCTATTATATTTTAATATATGATGTTATATGATAGGATATTATATTACATTGTTATATCATACTATATCATATCACATGATATGATCTTATATAATATGATATGACATTATACGATGTTATATTATATTGTATCATATGTTTTTATATTTTATTATGATAATGTATCATAG
>BGNK01000618.1:148872-190604 GCA_003297005.1 Symbiodinium sp. clade A Y106
TTATCGCCAACTGAGGGGAGCGTGTTCAAGATATAGGATGACCCGGATCCACCAAGTGTTTAGATATATGGGGTACCGGAATCGCCAAATGAGGGGGCGTGGTTTGAGATATATGATGAGTCGAAACCGGCAAAAGAGGGGGCGTGTTAAAGATATGTGATGAACCGGCAGGTGAATCGTTATCGCCAAATGCGAGCGCGTGTTAAAGATATCCGGTGAACCGGAATCGCCGAATGAGGGGGGCGTGTTTTAAGATATATGATGAGCCGTTATCACCAAAAGAGGGGGCTTGTTTTAAGATATATGGCGAAAGGTTATCTCCGACTGCAGACTGCGGGCGCGTGTTTAAGATACATGAAGACATATGGCCCATCCTTGCGACGCGTACAGGTTCCGTACATCGAGGCCCAGAAAACCATAAAGAATACCCCAAAAAATCCCTAAGTTTGGCCTATCCTTGTGATTCTTACAGGTTTTTGCAATCGAAGGCCAGAAAACCATAAAAAATACCCCAAAAAAACCATAAAAAATACCCAAAATAAACCTAGACCCAAGCTTTGGCCCAAGTCTCAAACATGTCCCTAAACCCCTAACCCCGAAACCCCTAAAGCTCTAAACCCCTAAACCCTAAACCCCTAAATCCTAAACCCCTAAACCCCTAACCCCTAAACCCTAAACCCCTAAACCCCTAAACCCGTAAACCCCTAACCCCTAAACCCTAAACCCCCTAAACCCCCTAAACCCTAAACCCCCTAAACCCTAAACCCTAAACCCCACAGCCCGAAGTCCTAAACCTTCGACTGCTCGAGCTTCAGTCCTGCAACCGTCAACCCTGAAGCCCAAACCTCCACTTTAACCGAGAGGCCCCTACTGCAGACCCCCCGCTGAACCCCTACGTCGACCCCAAAACCCGAAGCCAACGGAGCCTCGGTGCGTCACATGTATACGGGTTAAGGGTTTAGGCTTTAGGTTCAGGTTTGGGGTTTAGGGTTTAGGGTTTAGGCTTTAGGGTTCAGGTTTGGGGTTTAAGGTTTGGGGTTTAGGGTTCAGGTTTGGGGTTTGGGGTTTAGGGTTTAGGTTCTAGGGTTCAGGGTTAGAGTGGTTTTGGTTGGTTGCCGGATATGGAGAGTCTCCCACCGTAGGGGTGCTTTACAGCGCAGACTGGCGATCATCAGGGCTCAGGGTGCAAGGTTGCGGGCCCTAAGCCCTACCTTCACCCCGAATATCCTACCTTTTTAGGGTTCCCTAATGTGATTTCCTTATAAAAACCCTGAAAAGGTAGGCTATTCCGGGTTAAGGTAAACCCTAAACCCTAAGCCCCTAAATGCCTAAACCCCTGAACGCCTAGGGCTCAGGGTTCAAGGTTGCGGGTCTCGGTTTTAGGGTTGAGAGTTGTTTAGGGCTCTTTGGGACTCGGGGTTTCAGGACTTGGGCTTACTGGGTTCTCATCGGTTCATAATTTTGGGTGTAAGCGGTTGCTTTTTGGGTTCAGGGTTGCTGATATCGGGTTTAGAGCTGTAAGCTTCATGCCCGAGGTGTGCTCAGTGGGAGTAACGACCGCACTTTGCGATTCTGGGCCGCTGCTGGCGTTGGCGACTGCAAGACCCTGGAAGGCAGCAGCCTCAACCATCAAGTAGTCTAAGCCCTAAAACCCTAAACCCTTATATTAGGCCCTATAGTAGAACCCTAAACCCTTATACTAGGCCTAGAGTAGAACCCTAAACCCTTATATTCGGCCCTATAGTAGAACCCTAAACCCTTATATTAGGCCCTATAGTAGAACCCTAAACCCTTATATTCGGCCCTATAGTAGAACCCTAAACCCTTATATTAGGCCCTATAGTAGAACCCTAAACCCTTATACTAGGCCCTAGAGTAGAACCCTAAACCCTTATATTCGGCCCTATAGTAGAACCCTAAACCCTTATACTAGGCCCTAGAGTAGAACCCTAAACCCTTATAATTAGGCCCTATAGTAGATTCCCTAAACCCCAAACGCCGAAGTGGTTCTAAACCTCTCCGCGGACCTAACAGCTGCAGACACAAAACCCAAGCCCTAAACTCTGAGCACGGTTTAGAGTTTAGGGTTTAGGGCTTAGGGTTTAGGGTTTAGGGCTTAGGGCTTAGGGTTTAGGGTTTAGGGCTTAGGGTTTAGGGTTTAGGGTTTAGGGGCCCACGATGGCGATGAGAAGAGGGATTCGACTCAGGGTTGGCTTTATGTACTTTTCGGCTGTAAACTCAACTTTTCAACTTTTGGGGTTCTTATAAGGTAGTCGATTCTGAAAGTTTCAACTTTTATTTCCTTGGGTTTTGGGCCAGTGAGTATATGCGTTTTCGGTGGTCCCTAAACACGTACATGCAAAAGACCTTTACCCCCCTAGGCCCTGGAATGCTTGAGCTTTCGAACCCGTGAACTTGTAAGCCTTCAAGAATGGAACCCCCTGAAAAAAGGGTAAAGAGACTTGTGATATCTCTACACCTTTGGGGTACAGTATACTGTCTTGTATAGATTACCTGGTTTAAGGTCTATTCCTTCATTAAGTGGTTTAAGTCTAGTCCTCAATCAAGTTAAGTCGATCCGTTAATCAAGGGGTATTCGGCTCTCTGGGTAGCTTGGCGTGTTAGAAGGAAGCGTACACCTACATCCCGGAAGGCTCGCGAACTGCATTCTTGGGTTTAGGGTTTCCTTTTTGAACTTGATTTCGGAGTTGGGCTGGGACTGAGCTGGGCTGGATGGCCGGGGGGGTCGGGGCTGGGCTGCTTTGTACTGGGTCGTGTGTTTGTTGTCGGTCGGAGAAAACTATCCTGGGAAAGCTGGGCGTTGGTAGCTGCTGCGTGCTGAGTCGTGTGTTTGCTGTCGGTCGGACAAAACTGTCCTGGGAAAGTTGGGCGTTTGGTAGCTTGCTGTGTGCTGGGTCGTGCGTTTGTTGTCGGTCGGAGAAGACTGTCGTGGGAAAGTTGGGCGTTTGGTAGCTGCTGCGTGCTGGGTCGTGCGTTTGTTGTCGGTCGGAGAAGACTGTCCTGGGGAAGTTGGACGTTTGGGGGGATTGCTTGGAACTCGGCAATTTTCCGTTACAGGAGGAAATTCTGTAATATTTTTTTGCAATTCCATCTAGGGGCAGGTCGATTTTAGGGCTGGTGCGAGCTGAAATTGACGGCTTAAACTGTTTAAAGTTGAACAACATGGATTTCCTTCGGCCCTAGGCTTTTGGGTATCGGTGCTTGCCAGCTTTTTTGTGGTTGTTGAGGCCGTGGTTACCAACAATGACAAGCAATTTCAGCTCTAAGGGTTCTATAATAGGGTTTAGGGTTTAGGGTTTATAAGGGTTTATAAGGGTTTAGGGTTTAGGGTCAAGGGTTTGGGGTTTAAGGTTTAGGGTCCCACTGTGTTAGCACACAGCAGCCCGAGGCACCACCGGTAAAACACCCGAAGCCCGCGTCGCAGCCCCCCCAGAGCGACTGAACCCAAAGCACTACCCAGAGAGTCCAATACCCTTGAATTAAGGAATCGACCTTAAATCACAATATGAAGGCCCTAGTTAGTTTTAAAATTTTAAAAGGTATATTCCTTAATCAACGAGTATTGGGCTTTCTGAGGCTTTCTGGTTACTGATGACTAGCAACAGAAGACGCTGGCTGACATCTATGCTGACACGAAGAGACTAGCAAGACTCCCAGGACTCATATTGGTAGTAGAGCGCTCTTGCTGCTGATCGTGAGATTGATCCCGTAAACTCGAAACCCTAAACCCAAAACCCTAAACCCCCAAAGCCCGAAACCCTAGCCCTTATAGAACCCTTGAAGGAACCCTTAAAAGAACATTAGCTATAGAACGCTATAGTCCCCTTTAAAGAGAACCCATTTTGCTACCCTATAGATCCCTTAAAGGAGCCCCTATTTAGATCCCTTAAAGGGAACCTATAGTTCCCTTTAAAGAAGCCCGCCCGGAGGCCATACAGGCGCCGTTTGTGCCGTTGGCACCTTCTCGGGGAGCATCGCCGCAAGCGGCTCCAAAGACAAGACGGTGAAGGCGGTTGAGGGTTTAGGGTTTAGGGTTTAGGTTTCAGGGTTTTGGTCAAGGGTTTAGGGTTCAGGGTTTCGGGTTTAGGGTTTAGGGTTCAGGTTTGGGGTTTGGGGTTTAGGGTTTAGGGCTTTGGTCAAGGGTTTAGGGTTCAGGGTTTTGGGTTTAGGGTTTAGGGTTTAGGTTTCAGGGTCTAGGGCTTAGGTTTCGGGGTTTAGGGTTCAGGGGCAGAATCCTAAGTAGGTGCCCTTGGAGTTTGTACGGCTTACGGTGCTTTCGGGGTTTAAGGGCAGACGTGTACAGACGTGGGGTTGGGAGTTCGGGGGCGCGAGATTCAGAATTTGGAGGTCCAGTAGAGTTTGCCAAACCCTAGTATTTCCAAGAACCCCTTGACCCAAAAGTCATCTTTGGGCCCTCAATTTTCCGAAACCTTGACTGAACCCTTAACCCTAAACTCCTCTAGAGGCGCTCAAGATCCCTGGCAGGTGTGGGACCTGCAAGATGGTCGGTGTTTGGCCACGTTGATGCTCGCCGGAAATTCGAGCCGAGGGGTGTCTTGTGAGTCATATGCGGGTGGGGGTTTAGGGCTTAGGGGTAGCTACTGGGATCTTGTGAATAGGGCTCTAATTGCTAAGCAGCCTTAGGGTCTGTTTCTCTTGCATGTTTCTAAGGTCTTGAGGGGATTTTGGGGTAGTTCTCTAACATAGGATCCCTTTTAGGGTTTAGGGTTTAGGCATGCTTTTAAGGGCTAGGGTGTAGGCATGAGCCCTCTAATTGCCCGGAAGGAACATGCCCTATGCCCCCAGCCCTTATATGCTAAAAACCAAAGTCTAAACCCCAAATTCCCAAGACCCCAATTCCCAAACCCCAAAACTCCCAAAGCCCCAAACTCCGAACACCCCATGGCCTGTACCCCAAACTCTAAACCCTGTAGTCCCATGCTTTTGGGAGTTCTAGTGACGGTTTAAGCAGGGTCTGCCACCTTGTAGTCCGGATCGGTCCACGTAACACAGAAGCCTGAAGAATTACCCATACAAATATAGTAACCCTTCGTAGCACCCGAACCAGATTCCAATTATTAAGGTCCCTGTATTCGCTGTATTCGCCAGTGTCGTGTCTTCACCGCCGAAGCCCGAAATTCTCAGACACTGACGTTGTGAGGACCGCAAGCATGAAACGATTGCAAAGCTCTATCAGATCTTACAGATGCATCACCCAACCTTACACGAAAAACCCGAAAGCTCTATCTCCTAAACCCTACATCCTAAACCCGAAAGCCATAAACCCCAAACCCGAAAGCCCTGGAGTTGCTAAGGACAGGACATCGCTCCTACGTGCGAGCCGTTGCTTGCTTGCCGCCCGGTGCAGTTTCGGCTTTTCGGCCTTGCTGGGTGGAATTAGAAAAGGGGCTAAGCCCCGACAATCCCTATCCCTACGGCCTTAAACCGTAAACCCTGTAACAAACCTGTGAGGAATGCCTTACATTACCCCATAAAGCCCTGCGAATCGCTTATAGAAGCCTTCGGGGAGCCTTGAAAGAGCCGTCATTGAAAGACCATTCACCCTCAACCTCCAAAAAGCTTTACCCTAAACTCAAAACTCCCAAAATGCCCAATCTCCAAGCCCGAAGCCCGAAAAGCGCTCTCAATTCCAAGCCTTAAGCTCATCTACGGCCCAACCCCTTCGAGTGCCTACAAACCCTAAACCCTATAAACCCCCTTGTAAACCCTAAGCCCTATATGCTATAGACCAACCCTGAAACCCAAAACCCTATAACCCCTATAGATTAACCCTAAACCCTATAGATTAACCCTAAACCCTAAACCCTACAAACCCCTTTGTAGGACCGCTTCCACGGTGGTCAGCGGCTCCTCCGACCGAACTGCCCGGCTCTGGGACGTGGCAGCGGGGCACTGCCTCGCCATCTTCGAAGGCTGGGGCCGTTGAGGGTTTCTATAGGGTTTAGGGTTTAGGAGGGTTTTGGGATTTTGAAGGGTTAAAGCTACGGGGCTGTGTAAGTTTTCTGTACGGGGTTCAACAAGGTTTTGCAGGGGTTGTTGATCCGAGTTTTGGTGTGTTGGAGTGTGTTGCTATTCAACCCTATAAAGACCCTTGAAGACTCCCAGAAAAAAGCCTTATGAACCCGATAAGGAAGGCTGAAGGAGACACGGTTTGGAGTTTAGGCTTTATTTTTCCGATCTGGGCCAGGGTTTAGGGTTTAGGATTTATTGTTTAAGGCCTGGCCTAGAACGACATCACGAACCCTTGGATGAAGCTACGCTTTAGGGTTGCTGTTGGGTTTAGGGTTTAGAGGAGCTTGGTTTAAGTCAACCACCGTAGGGATATCCGGTACATGACACCCAGATCTCATGCTCGGACCCCTAACATGGTTTAAGGAGTTTTCCTTCTCGGGATATTTTGGAAGATCTGGGTGCAGTTTACTGATTCATGTTCCCTAAACCCTAAACCTGAAACCCGAAACCCTCCCCAGCAGGAAGTCACGCCCCCTAGGCACCCTCGAAGCTCGAAAAGACGCCTTAGCCTTGCCATCATAGTCTGGGGTTTAGGGTTCAGGAGGGTGTAGGGTTTAGGGTTGCCGTAATAAGGAAACCCTAATATTATATACAGTAGATCCCTAATGTGGTAACATAAATGAAGTTCCTTAAGAAGCGCCCTACCCCCTCAGATCCCTTGAGCCTGAGTTTTAGCTTCAGTCCTTAGAAAGTCATCAACGCTGTTGAAGGTTTGCCTTACTGTTACTATAGGCCCCATGTGCGGCCCCATAAGCAAGCGCAGGCCACAGCGACTCGATCACCTGCCTGGCTGCCTTTGAGGATCAGCTCGTTACGGGATCCGACGACACGACCATCAAAGTCTGGCCGTTGCAAAAAGGAGTTTTATGAAGCCTTTAAGCCCTAAGCCCTACACCCCAAAACCCCAGAAAGTAAACCAAGACTCGAAACCCCAAAACCCCAGAAAGTAAACCAAAACTCGAAACCCCAAAACCCCAGAAAGTAAGCCAAAACTCGAAACCCCAAAACCCCAGAAAGTAAACCAAACCTCGAAGCCCCTAAATCCGAGACTCTAAACCTCATACAACGCTTGAAGGGTTCCTTTTAACCGCGGGCCTGAAGAGTCCTCCGCCGCTGCGTTTTTGGGGTTTAGAGGTTTTAAAGTTCAGGGTTTAGAGGTTTAGAGTTTAGTGTGGAGAGGTTTTGGGTTTTGGGTTTAGATGTTTAGGGTTTAGGGTTTAGAGGTTTAGGGTTGAAAGGTTTAGGGTTTAGGGGTTTCTGGTTCAGGGTTGTCGCGCCGTAGCCGTCGGCTCTGGCTTTCCCCTCTCGGTTTACCCAGGAGGAAAGCAGGAGAGAGGCTATGGGTTCAGGGTTTCCTTGAATAGGGTTCCTAGACGGGCGCTGTTTGGGGTTGAGGCTTTCGGTTAGGGTTACCGGATTTCGGGTCTGCTGGTTCGATTCTGGGTCCTACTTGCTAGCAGAGCGGTTCTACAAGGGTGTGTATAAGGGCTTTCAGGTCTAAGTCGCTCAGCCCCCAAGCCGCAAGCCCTAGCGAAGGGTGAAGGCGCTCAATATACAACCCGAAATAGTTACCAACACTGTTCCTTGCTATGCTTCAAAACCTATCCTGATCAGTTCAGGGCCCTTAAACCTAAACCCTAAGCCAAACCCTAAACCCCAAGCTGTAAATCCTAAACCCCACAGCATTCAACACAAAAAAGGCCTAAACCCCAAGGGGCGGGGCCCTACGTTAGGGTCCATGGCGGAGCGGCGCGCCACCGCTGCCATCCGGGCAGCCGGCAAGGCCAAGGCATGGCCGAGAGCCTTGGGCCTGCTTGCAAGCATGCCCGAGGCCGAGCCGATGCTTTTTTAGGGTTTAGGGTTTAGAGTTTAGGGTTTAGGGTTTAGGGTTATATATCTGTATCTATATATATATACATATATACAAAGCTTTATATAATATGGTATAGTATAAGATCGGACAGCATATGGCATACTGTACAATATGAAGTGCAAATATAAGAAGCAATGCTTCATGCACCCTGTTCAAACCTATATTAGGGCTTAGTTTCGCTTGGACCTCCGTGAGCTACGGACCTTAAGTAAATCCCTTGATTTCAAGAGATCGCGAAGCCTTACCACTATGGGCTATTAGGGCCTCCTAAACCCTAAACCCTAAACCCTTAAGGGTACCTTAATCTACCCTTAATAGGGTCCTAATAGGGATCCTTTCAGTCTAATAGCCCATAGTGGTAAACAGAGCTCTACGGTTGATGGACAAAATCCTGCATGACCCTAAGGACTCTAAACTATGGGAATTATGGTATATTCCTTATAATGGGTAATGCAGGATTTTGTCCATCAACAGTACGATGAGGGATCCCGTGATTTACAGAAATTCATCGGCCAGGCCCGGGCCATCCTGAATCAGATCAGCGCCTTGTCTTGAGGGTTCGGGTTTTAGGGTTTAGGGTTCCTTAAAGGGATCTGGAAGGGTTTAGTTAGGGTTTATCATTTCAGGTTCAGGCTGCAGGGTTTAGGGTTTTAAGGAGGTTTAGCGCACCTACGAGACCTATGCCTTTGAAAGAGTTATCTCTTTTTCTTCGGGAACGCCTAAAATCCTCCTAAACCCTGGGCCCTTAAAAAAACACTCGATACCCTAAACCCCGAACCCTAAACCCTGAACCCTGAACCATTTAAGGAAACATCCTAAACCCTACACGCTGACATGTAAGTGCGAGGCTTCAATGCCGCCGTGAGTGCCTGTGCACTGGCAAGTCAGTGGCAAGCGGCCCTGGGTCTCGTCTTTGGGATGTCCGAGGCGAGGCCAGTTGTTGTCAGGGCTGATAGTCCGAGGCCGCGTTTTTCGTAAACTTAGTAAACCTCTAGAAACAACAGCATAAAACCTTCGAGTACGATCCTACAGCACCCTCAAAAACCTGTTAGCCCGTTTTGATGAATAGTAAGATCGCATTGGAGCATCGTCTTTGAGATGGGCAGGGGCCAATTCTTGGGGTTTCGGAACCTACACATCAATTGCGTCTCGGGTTTTGGAGCCTTTGAGATGTCCGAGGGAGCATGTTGGGGAGCACGGAAGTTCCTGGTGAAGGGTTTTCGCAGGGGCAAAACACGGGGTTTCATAGGTTTTCTATACACTGCTTACGACGTTGGGGCGCCTTGGGTAGGGTTTTGTGGGTTCGGGCTCGAAGTGTGTAAGGCTTTGGGATTTCACCTGTTGAGGGTTCAGGGTTTTGGGGCTCAAGGTCTTGGGGTTCAGGTTTCAAGGAATTGGAGTTTACCAGCAAGCACTGGCCATTTGCACCATGGAAAACTGAGTGGCCCGATGACGCAAAGCCGTCTCGCTGTTCTCGACTTGGGCATGTAGATGAATGGAGAGCCTTTTGGTTTAGGGTTTAGGGTTTAGGGATCCAGATCCGATGCACACATTCCTGAAAATCGTCCCGAGAATCCGGCTTCTTCCACTGGAATCCAAACTCGCAGCCCGAATTCCTAAACCTTCAGTGACAAGCCCTGAGCCCGAAACCATGGCTTTTCTCCCTGAAGACAAGCCGCCTGGATAGAAATCTTCAAAAACCAAGTCCTAAACTTTAAACCCTAAGCCTTAAGCCCAAGAAGCCTAACACAACAACCCTCAACTGTAAGAAATCTCCCCCAAACCCTGAACCCAAACAAACCTTAAACCTAGCCCTCACCCAAGAAACCCTAAACCCTAAACCTTAAACCCTAGACCCTAAGCCCTACACCCAAGTTCCCATGATGATGCCCCCAGGCGGCCGTCTTGCCCGATGTTGTCAGCTACAGCAGTGCCTTGAGTGCCTGCGAGAGGAAAGGAGAATGGACCGTTGCACTCCAGCTGCTGGCGGTGATGGCGCTGGCGGGGCTTCTTTTTGGGGTATCCTGTAGGGTGCACTGTTTCGGCTTCTGGGTTTTTAAGCCTTAGGGTTGTGGATTTTTGATTGCTGCAAAGGTCTATATCGGGTTTGACATGCTCGCTGCCTCAGGTGGGAGTTCTGCCAAACGTGTTCAGCTTCAGCTCAGCCATTGGCGCTTGTGCCCGCTGCTTCTACTGGGAGCAGGCACTGTCTCTCTTTGGGCTCCTGCCATCTGCAAGCGTTTCTCCCAACCTCGTGACCTACAGCGCAACCATCAGTGCCTGTGAGCGAGTTGGTCTCTGGGCCCTAGCTGTTCACTTGCTGTCGCAAGCGCCGTCGCCCGATGCTTTGATGTATGATACGGTCCTCAGTGCTTGCGACAAGGGAGGGCAGTGGGAGCCGACCCTGTGGTTGCTGTCAGAGATGCCCTCAAGCCGGATCCTCCCACAGACCATGAGCTACAATGTAGGAATCAGGGCCTGTGCCAGGGCCGGCGAATGGCAGAAGGCTCTGCAGATCTTTCTCGAGATGCCCGAGGGTCTTGTGGATGGTTTCAGCTTCTGCGCTGCCATCGCCGCTTGTGAAGGGGATAGGTACTGGAGTTTTGCACTCGAGCTCCTGGCAAGAGCCCCTCCCAACGTCTTCAGCTATACTGCCGCCATCAGTGCCTGTGGCAAGGCCCAGAAAGCCTAAACAAGAGCGTGAATGGTACCCCTCAGCCCTACACGCTTACTTGTCACGTACCTGCGGCTTTCTTTTCAACCGTTATGTAGTAAGTAGTAGGTTTGCAGCTCTGGTAGCTGGTTGGTCAAAGTAAAGTCGGCTATTAGATCGTCGAAAGTTCAACGTTCAGGGTGGAGGCAGCAAGGTTTAGAGCCCAGGCTGGATGTGGAAACTACCGTTGAATGAGCCTGAAACCGTGAAACCCAAACCATGAACCCTGCGCCCGAGACCCTAAGCCCTAACCCTTGCAATTCTCTGTGACCCGAATTTCCGTGACCCGAATCCTTGGTTTTGGTAACCGCAAGCTCGCAAGCTAAGAGCCTTTTCAACGTCACCCCTAAAACCTCGAAATCAGGGGCAGCAGTGGCATGTCGCCCTCTATCTCTTCCACGCCATGCCCGCGGCCGGGATTTCTCCCAACTTGATCCTCGGATTTGGGTTCAAGGCTTCGGATTTGGGTTGAGGGCTTGGGGGGGTTGGAAGTTATGGGGCTCCTTTAAAGGGATCTATAGCGGTTCCTTTTAAGGGATCCAGAAGGGATCTATGGGTTTAGGGTTTAAGGTTTAGGGCCTTGGGTGTGGAAGTTTCGCGTTTAGGGTCTTGGGGGTTGGGAGTCGCAGGGTTCTAGGGTTGCTTTTTGAGGTTTAGGGTTTAGGGTTTAGGATTTAGGATTTTAGGGTTTAGGGTTTAAGCGGTTTAGGGTTTAGGGGGTTTAGCATTTAAGGTTTAGGTTGCGAAGCTTTTCTTTTTGCGTCCTCTCCCTGCGGGCTACGGCCCAATATCGCAGCATACCCCGCAAGCCCTGTCTGTGTAAGCTTTTTGCCCGTTATGTTGGTGCAAAACAATCCGGTTTGGGTTTGAGGGTTTGAGGTTTAGGGTTTAGGAGAGTCAAGGAACTTAATATAAGGTACCACAATAAGAAAACACTTATGTACTACAGGGTCGAGGGTTTGGGGGGGTAGGGTTTGGGGACCCGGGTTGTAGGGTTGGACGGTGACCTCTGGCCTGAATGTAAGCCCATGAACCTTAAACTCTAAACCCGAAACCCAAAGCCCTAAACCTCAAACACTAAGCTTTCCCTAAACCCGAAGCACAGATGCTTAAACCTTAAAGCCTACACCCCTAGCCCTAAACCTCAAGGCCTAAACCCTAAAGCCCACCCCCAAGGCCCTAAACCTTAAACCCTAAACCCTATAGATCCCTTATGGATCCCTTTAAAGGAACCCCTATAGATCCCTTTAAAGGAACCCCTATAGATCCTTTAAGGAACCCTATAAACCCTAAACCCCGAACCCTGAGCTTAAAGCAGGCTCAGCTTCTGGGCTCTTGAGTTCTAGGGATTCGGGTTTCAGGGTGCTTAGGGTGCCTGGTTCTTAGTAGGGAATGGGGTTCCTTTAAGGGTTCCTTTAAGGGTCCCTTTCAGGGTTCCCCTTCAGGGTTCCTACAAGGGTTCCTTTAAGGGTTCCTATAAGGGTTATACTATAGGGGTCTAGCGTTCTTAGTAGACTGTCTGGTTCTTATCAGGGAATGGGGGAACGGATTCTGGGGACTACTATTGGGGATTATATAGGGACTACTATAGGGATCCAGCCAGGGAGTAGTTCATGGTTTAGGAGTGCAGAGGGGTTTGGAGTTTCCGGCTTTGGTTCAGGGTTGGGGGCTCGGGTTTTTTGGGTTCCTGTTTTGGTGTGCGTTTTGCGGCCAGGACCAGAATCGTACCAGGCTTCCATAATCACGACCGCAAGCCCAAGAGATCAGGGTACGTATTGAGTAGGCATTTCATACAACATATGTGTTCTAACCGGGGCTATCTCACCTAAAGCTTTTTTAAACACCACCTTACTAAGTAAGCCTCCAAGTAGTTCCCACAAAGCCGGAATCCAAACCCCCGAACTCAAAACCCTAGGGATACCCTTGAACCCTAAACCCCGGACCCAGGATCAGCTTCAATGCCGCCATCAGTGCATGTGAGGAGGTGGGGAATTGGGGAGAAGCTCTCGAGCTGCTATCCCAGCCGCTGGACCTCGCAAGCACGCGGGGCTTTTCGGGGTTGTGGGCTTAGGCCCCTTTTTGGTTTTATGCATCAAGGGTTCAGGGACATAGGGCTTCGGGTTCAGTGTTTAGGCCGTTTTGTTGCGCTGAACGCCTGTGCTTAACCCTTCAACCCTACCTTAAACTACCAAACCCTACTTTTTTGTAGGTTCCTATTATAAACCCTAATATGGAATTCATAGGGACCCTACCAAAAAGTAGGTTTTGGTAGGTTAAGGTAAACCTTACACCGTGTAGTTTTCCGGGTCGGGCTGTGGGGTGTGGGGTGTCGGTGCCGACTTCATCGTAACGTCGTTGTCAAGGCATTGCTTTCTGGGGAGGTAGAGTTTAGGGCTCAAGGGATAAAGGGATAGGGTTTGGGGTTTAGGGGGAAAGGTTCAGGGTTCAGGGCTTACGGTTTAAACTTTAGGCACCCAAAATACTCCTGAAGGTCGCCGGGACCAGACATCATCACCTTCAACGCAGCGATCAGCGCGTGCGAGAAGGGTGGGCAATGGCAGCTGGCACTGCTGCTCTTCTCGGACTTGCGGAAGGTGGGGCTCGTTGTTTCGGAATTTGGGATTTAGGGTCTATGCGTGTAGGGTTTTAGGGTGTAAGGTTTTAGGGTTTAGGGTACTTTGCCGACGACGATTAATGAGGGTGATGGTGATATGACGATTGTGATGACCTGTGTGGTGATCAGGATGTTTGTAGGGACTCGTGTGTGTGCGTGTGTGTGTGTGTTTTGTTTTTGTGCTTCTAGTCATGCTTTCCTGGTCGTCATTCAGTACCATCGTTGGGATCAAAGTCTCGGGGAAGCCTTCACCTTGAAACCTTAAGCACGAAACTCCGTACCGAATCCAACGCTTTGAGTGAGTGTCTCTTCCGTCAGGTGGGCCTTGCAGGGAATGTGATCACGAAGCGACTGGGCTGTGCAAGCCTTGAGCCTTCAACCGTAAACTTTAAGACCAGGAATCCTACACCCATATGGAAGTTTCCGAAAATTGGGGTACCTTATTTTGGGGTCCTTATAATAAGGATCCTACTATTTAGGGTACTATATTAGGGTCACCTATTTTCGGGAACTCCCAATGTACCCCTAAATCTATATTAATTCTCAAACTTACTTAACCGCAACCCTTATAGAACCCTTGCAGAACCCTACCCTAAACCCCTAAACCCTAAACCCTAAACCCTCTTATTATGGATCCCTTCTAGATCCCTAAAAGGGACCCTCAACCCCGAGCGCCGCCACCCAGGAATGCCCTGCTCAGCGCCTTCGCAAAGGGCGAGCAGTGGGCCGCAGCCATTGGGCTGCTGTCGGACATGGCAGCTTGACACAAGAAAGCAGGGTCAGGGCACGGATCTTTTTAGGTTTCTATCGGCAACGGTTTCGTAGGGTTTCGTAAGGACATGATAAAAAATGTTGCCGTTACAGTCCTTATTTATTCACACTGTGGAATGTTTTACCTCCAAAGCCTATTCTGATGATGCCAAGTGGGATTGTCAAGCATCGAGGCAGATCCACACGGCCCAATGCCCGGTTTGGGTTTAGGCTGAAGGGGTTCAGGGTTTAGGGTTCACAGGACCTGTGGTGTTTATACGGCTGATGGACAAAATCCTGCACTACCCATTATAAGGACTATACCATAATTCCCATAGTTTAGGGTCCTTAGGGTCATGCAGGATTTTGTCCATCAACCGTAGTTTGTTTATGAGGGTATAGGGTCGAGGGTGGATATGTTGGGTTCAGGCGGTTAGACGGACCCCTGTCTCCGAGTATATCCACAAGCCCAAAGGCCCTGACGAAGTAGCCATGAACATCCCAAACCCTAAAGCCCCAATGCCAGGACCGTCGTTGGTAATAGCATCTCGGTCCTCATATTCCCTAAGAAGTTCATACAAGGGCCCGACAGACCCAATCCCAAAGAACACCCGAGCGGCACTAGGCCCATGCCCTCGACCCTGAACTTTAAACCCTCAGAGCCTAAAGCCCAAACCCCAAGACCCGAAACCTTCAGATCACCGGACAAAGGCAAAGCATGCGGCGACGCCAGATGTGATCAGTTCCTCCGGCTTCCGTTAGGGGTTTGCGGGTTTCGGGTGTAGAGCTTGAGGTTTAGCTTGCGGGTTGCGGATGTTATGTGAGATCCGGGTACAGGCATGTTTGACAGTGATTGAATCTTCCAAAGAGTTTTGCTACCATGTACAGGGAATCCCAGCACTATTTGGCCTTAATCCGGTTTCCAACTTTATGGGGTTTACTGTACCCCTAAACCCCAAGCCCTGAAACCTAATTAGTTTCAGTAAGTTGAGTGCAAAATGCCAGCGCTACTTTGGAGAAAGGGTGCACATCAACTTAAAAAAAAACCTAATTAGGGTTAGAAGGATCCCTGTAGAACCCTAAAAGAACCCTTTCCAGAAGCCCGAGAGGCCCCTGAAAGGAACCCCCCCAAAACCCTACCTTAACCTACCAAAACCTACTTTTTTGTAGGGTCCTTATAAATTCCCTATTAGGGTTTATAACAAGAACCTACAAAAAAGTAGGGTTTGGTAGTTTAAGGTAGGCCTTAAACCCTAAACTCTAAACCCCACGCAGAGCTTCAAGAGCCTCAGAGTCGAAAGTGAAAGGGTCTTGGCGTCGGATCGGCTTAGTCCTCTCTTTTCGTGTCTGAGAGCCGGCTGGCTCTTGCTTGTCGCAATCAAGGGTTTAGGGTTTTGGGTTTAAGGAGTGGGGTTTAGGAGTTTGGGTTGAGGGTGCAGGGGTTCGGGTGGAGGGTTTAGGGCCTCGGGTTTAGGGTTTAGGGGTTCGCAACCAGAAGAATAGGAAGTCAGGGCGCATGTCAGTTGTTGCAGTAGACCCGAAGCCAACACTCCCAACCCCACAGCCCCTGATGCACCTGAATCCTACAACACAATCCAAAGCCTGAACTTCCCCGGATGCGCGCTTACACTGTCCAAACCTGATAATGAGCCTTGAAGTCAAAGGCTCCCTGAACCATGAGGCCCAAACAATAAATCCTCAGGCCTAAGCCCGAAAGCCTCGACACTCACCCCTGTACTGGGTTCTTGCTAAGGGATTTAGTTTATAGTAGGGATCTATGGTAAATTATATGGTTTCCTGACTATGGTAACTTAAGTTGACTCCATTAACAAGAACTCAGTATACCCCATTCTTATAGTAAGTTATATGGTTCCCTTGTTATGGTAGATCCCTTAGAGTAACCCTTATAGACCCCTTTAAAGGAACCGGTTCCTACATTATACCCCATCAACCCCAGTCTCCGGACTCTAGGCCTTGAACCTTGAAACCTAAACGGTTTAGGGTTTAGGGATTTAGGGGTTTAGGGTTTAGGGTTTAGGGGTTTAGGGGTTTAGGGGTTTAGGGGTTTAGGGGTTTAGGGTTTTAGGGGTTTAGGGTTTAGGGTTTAGGGTTTAGGGGTTTAGGGGTTAGGGGTTTAGGGTTTAGGGTTTAGGGTCCAAGCCTCAAGACCCTGTCATCGGAGAGCAGAGTACCCCTTCATCGAGGAATCTAACTTAGATCATAATTATGGAGGCCCCTATATTAGTTCCAGGCAGATTCTTTAATCAAGCAGTATGGGGACCCTAAACCCTAAACCCTATAATAATTCCAGGCAGATTCCTTAATCAAGGAGTATTGGGCTTTCTGGGTCTCTCAGGTTACAATGCCACCATTGGGGCTTGTGCTGGGGCCGCGCAGTGGCAGAGAGCGCTGCAGCTTTTGCCCTTCGCTTGAACTATTTGAAGTGCCATTTAAAGCCGGGCTTCTTTTAAACCCTCAACAGTAGCATTTCTTTCACCAGGGATCTAATGTAGGAACCTGATTAAGAAACCCTGGGCCTATAACCGCAAAATAGCAGGATTCATATAAGGAACCCTAATAAAGGCCCAAGGTTTCTTAATCAGGTTCCTACATTAGGCATGTGCTGCACCGGACCGATGTGCCTGGCCTAAGCCCCTTGAGCCTAATCCCTAGGTTTGGTGTCTTATACGATCAAAGTTTAGGGTTTTAGGGTTTTAGGGCTTAGGGTTTAGGGTTTAGGGTTTTAGGGTTTTAGGGTTTTAGGGTTTAGGGTTTAGGGTTTAGGGTTTGGGTCTTGCGGCAGGCTCTAGGCTCGGACTTTCGGCTTGGCGAGGAGGGTTCATGCAGAGTTCAGCCCCAGTGATCCTACAAACTCTCTGAATCCTAAGGTCCTAACACTCTAAAACCGAAAATCTAACATAACCCCAATCTTTAAACCCAAAGCCCAAAGCCCTAAACCGCATAGGTCGGAGATGCCCACAGCCGCCTTGGCCCCCGACAGCTTCAGCTTCGTTGCTGGCCTCCAAGCCTGCGAGGTGCGAGGGTTTAGGGGCTTCTTTAAGGGATCTATCAGGGTTTGGGGTTTAGGGTACTTTTTTTTTTCGGTTTAAGGTTTAGGGTTTAGGGGCTTCTTGTACTTTTATTTTTTTTTCGGTTTAAGGTTTAGGGCTTCAGCTTGGGATTTAGGGTTTAGGGTTTGGGGCTTCTTGTTGGAATAGAAACGGGGGAAGAACGTTTTAGGGTTCAGGGTTAAGGGCTCCCTTATTGGGGTAGTTGTTTAAGGAACCTAGCAGATTTACAGGGGTTTAGTTGCCAATCTGATTGGAATCTGAAGGCCGGGAGGGTTTAGGCTTTAGGATTTTTCGGGGATCAGGACATAGGGGCTCAGAATTTCAGGCGTTTATCCTTTTGGTCAGGGGTTTAGGCTTTCAGGTTTAGAGATTTGGGGGCTTAGGGTTCAGGGGTTTAGGGTTGTAGGTGTTTAGAGTTTAGGATTTAGGGGTTTGGGGTTTAGGTGTTTAGGGCTTTAGGGTTTAGGGGTTTAGGTTTAGATGTTTAGGGGTTTAGGGGTGTGGGCTTTAGGATTCAGGCGTTTAGGGGTCTGGGGTTCAGCGGTGTATGGGGGTTTAGGACGGATGACGGGCTTTTGCACTTAGGGCCTTCGGGATGTATATTTGGGGTTGCAGGAAAGCACGTGTGAGTCCTGTGGCGAGGCATCGTTTGTATTGGGGTGTAGGGCTCAGGGAGGATCTCGGGTTTTAGGCCCGGAGGGTGAGGGTTAGAGCACCGCGGTTTCTAAGATCTTATCTGGGTTCCTTTAACTCAGGATCGTCCACTTAGGGTCGTTGTTGGGTTTCTGGCTTATTAAGGCTTCTCTTTGGGTCCATACTGGGATCCGCTGTGTTTCTTAAACTCCCAATACTCGAAGGAGCCTCGAAGCTTACGCCAGGAGTGTGGCTGCTGGACGTTTGCCTTGGCTCTCCTCGATGCATCTCGCCTGCACGAGGGAGATCGTGAGGGTGATTGTCAATGACGATGAAGGTGATGCCGATGTTGCAGATGATTCTGATGATGTTGTCGGCGACTGCTGATGATGGTAATGATGCCAATGATGAAGATGATGATGAAAAGGAAGACGATGATGTTGAAGAAGATGATGATTTGGAATATGTTGTTGATGACTGGATGATCATGACGACTGTGGTGTGCTTGTGGTCTGTAAGCATTTCACATCTAGAGATTTCCGGTGCTTCAGGTCATGTCGAGAGCAGACATGGCCAACGTCTTCGCACACACTGCAGCCATCGCGTCTTGCGGTGTCGGCCGTCAGTGGCAGCTGGTGTTCCACCTGCTCTCGAAGATGCAGGATGCTCGTAGCTTCGACCCATTATTATTGATTGCTAAAAAGCGTTTAGGGTTTGGGGTTTGCGAGTTTTGGAATTTTCGAGTTTAGGGTTTAGGGCCGTTTAGGGTTAACTAGAGCCAAAGGTCTGGCAACCCCACCAAGGGCACTTACGACTCTACTTACAACCTACCAGCCTGCTTACACGGTGCCCTAGTTCTTGGGTGAGCCTTTCAATAAGCGCGTAAAGTATCGTTTCACACGATCGGAGGAGTCTGTCGTGAAAACGAAGCCACGTACCCCACACTCCGAAACTGTAAAACCACCTTTCGCAACCTATGGATCCTTGAAAGCCTAAACCCTAAGCCCTAAGCCCCAAAGCTCTAAAGCCCAATGCCCTGACTAAGCCTTCTACCTTGAACCCAAAGCTCTTCTTGAGCCCTCACTCTTCTCCGGTCCTTTTTAGAAGCCCCACATCCCCAAACAAAAGCCCCTCTATGGTCTTGCAAGTTGTGGGAACTCAAGGGGTTTAGGGCTTAGGATTTTCCGGGTTCAGGGTTGGAGTTTCGTGGGCCTTGGTGTTTAGAGTGGTTCCAGACATCAGGAATCTGCAAGCCTACATATTGTCATGCAACACACCGTAAGAGCGAGATTCCAAAATCCTTTAGTACGAAATCTCAGCCTTGCAAATCTCGACCGTGGAAACCTTCGTCTCGTTTGTGTGGAGAGCTAAATTGCCCGAGGCACACTGCCCAACACCATCACCTTCAATGCAGTGCTGGGTGCTTGCGAAGGCTTCGGACTCCAGCATACCCTAAGCCTACACCGTCTACTTTCAATCATAATTTTTGATGAGAAAAATCCTGCAGTTGAGTACAGTCGAGTATGGGCATTGTATTGGCATCTCTCTAATCCTAAACCTTAAACCCTAAGCCTTAAACGCTAAACCTTAAGCCCTAAACCTTAAACCTTAAACCCTAAACCCAGCACCGTGGCGGAGCTGATCGCGTGGGCGGGAAAGGTGCATTGCGAAGACATGCAAAAGAGCATTCTTGAACACAAAGGCCGAGGTGCAGAGCCGTCGCCGCTTGGAGATGTTGTGGTTCTTGTATGGGCAATTGAAGCGAGTCTACCACGACATGAAGCAGGATCAGGCCGGGGTTAAACGGTATCTTGGATGTTATTAAATGCTTGTCTCTCGCAGGGTGACGTGATGTTGCACGGCTGGCTGGACCGCATTGTGGAGCTGCCGAAGCAGGAGCCAGGGCCTTGTTTCCACAGGATTTGGCATATAATAAGCGAGAACGCGTCCAAGGCGCGAGCGCCTGCATGATGCGTATCACCATTCGATCATGCCCGCGGCAGGGGGGTAGGTTAGAGAGATGTTTAGCATGAAATCCATCGCTCTTGCGGCAGGCACGGGTAACTGTTTACGGGCAGTCAAGCTACTGGTTCCAGAGTTCAACGGAGCCAGCCAGTGCTGCAAGGTGGGCAAGATACTGGATGCCGATGCTAGGCTGCATGTTTAGATCGTTCGGAAAAAGTATCCAAGCGCCGCGCAGCGTGCTGTCGAATGAGGCTATCATGTGGGGCAAAGAGAAAAGGAAGCCCGGAGATGTCGTGGGGCAGATGGAGCAGTTCCTCTACGCGTTGAACCTGCTCGATTGCTCCACGTCTCCTCTACGCTTGACCCGGCAAGCAGGCCAGGTACGTGCTGCACGAGTGCAGTGCCTTTCCTGGTCGAGGCCGCCGCGGAATCCTGCGTGGCACATTCCGAATTGCCGGTCGGGGCCGGGTGTTCCATGCGCAGGGCACTCTTGACATCACGAACACGTGTTGTATCCCTTGTCGAGGTACGCGTCCTGATGCAAGGAATCCGGCATCGCATCTGAAGGCCTCGCTGCGCCTCGATCTCAACATGGTGCTGCTACTTGTAAGTGTCGTGTTTTGGGTGGGCAATTGTCACGGTGCTGGCTTCATAGCACCATCTCATGAAGGTATGCGTCCGAGGCGACGGAGGAAGAGCACAAAGTGAGGGAGTGGCTTTCGATGACTATTGCAACAGTACAGCAAGAAAAACAATCAAGTCGGGTGGCATTCCTAGTCGACGTGTCCCAAACAGCATTGTTGCACATGACGGTTCTGATGCCTCGTAGAGTGCAGCTTGCGTCTAGTGCGCCGCAGCTTCTAATTCTTCGCCAAGTGCGCATCGTAACGACACATATCACCTCTGCCTGTTGCTTGGAACTTAGACTTGAGGATAACCCAGAATATCCGTGTCGAGCAGACACACGCCCATCATAAGGATCTCGAAATGCTTGGATTGGCGATGCAGGATGGGCTGCGTCTTGCATGCACCTCCATATTATTAAATCGGCGTCGCCACAGGCGCAACGACGACGAGGCCCACATTCCCGAGGCATGCGTGGCAGACGACTGCAGGCAGGGCACGTGTTGAAGCATGCAAGTCTGACCCTTCCTAGTCAGATCGCGCAGCACCTCTATGAGCTCGTGGACAAACGGCGCGGGAGGGCAAACTAACCAATGCGGCCGATGCACGGCCCCTGGACTCGACGGCTTCAAGCGCGCTCCGAGGCCGACGTTCTGCCTCCGTTAATGTGTGTGTCCGCCGGCCATTGACTCAAACTCTGCTTGTGTGCGAAAAAACCTTAAACCCTAAACCTTAAACCCTATACCTTAAACCTCCATCATGGATAGCACAAGTTTTGTCCATGAGAGTCCCCTGGCAGCTTGCAAGGGGACGAAGCGTGTTTTAGGGTTTAGGGCTTTAGGGTTTAGCGTTTAGGGTTTAGGGGAGAGGGTTTAGGGTTTAGGGTTTGGGGCATTGGGTTTAGCTTTAGGGTTCAGACATTGGCCGTTTGAGTTCTGTACACCCAGGACCCAGATGTCAGACTATTCAGACTGAAGGATATACCCTGCACCTTGAACCCTTCCGCTTAATCTCCAGAAGCCCAAACAGAGCTGATACGGGTAGCCACGTATACTAACTACCCATGTTTTGCATTCTTGTATGGTATACGAATGACATACTGACGTTTTGCCTTCTATATGTCACAGTTGATGTTCCAGACATGATACATACTTATGAAGGCCCTTAATATCGACCACCCCAATAAAGCATATCGGTGAGGTACACCTGTGCTGTGGCCAAGGGCCCTGGTTCTCCTGGGACGAGGGGCTGCCGCACGGCTTCTTCCCGACAGCTGGCAGACATGAAGTGGTGGGTTTGGCTTTAGGGCCTAGGGTGTTAAGGTTTCAAGGTTTGGGTTTAGGGTTTCATGCTTATGGCTTGGCGGTTTGGGCTTAGGGTTAAAGGTTTCGGGTTTGAAACTTTCAACGTTTAAGGTCTAGGGTCTTCAGGTTTTAAGGTTTGGACTGAAGGCTTGGGTGTAGGGTTTGTTGGGTTTAGGGTTTAGGGTTAGGGGGTTTCGGTTCAAGGTGTAGGGTTTCAGGTTTCGTGGTTGGGTCCCTTTATGGGAGGTTCTTACTTAAATTCTCCTGTCTGTGTTGCGATCCCGTATTTTCGGAAAGTGCCAAGCGACGGGGGACAGTTGGGTTTTTTTGGGTTGCTGCAGGGTTAGGGCTTGGTGCATGGTGCATGGTTTAGGGTTAGATGGATTTAGGTCCCCGAACACTAAGGCTCTACTTGAACCCTACGCCCCAATCCCCAAAATCCCAAAGCCAAGAAGCTAAGCCCTGAACCTGTACTGAAACCCCGATTCCCACACCCCAAACGGTAAATGCGAAACCCTAAACCCAAACCCTAAATCTTAAACCCCAAACCCTCATAGAACCCTATCGTCACCCTTCTCACTTATCGTAACCTTGGTAGAACGTTCGTAGACCCCCCTCCGCTTAATTGAGATACATACCTTAACGAATAGTAGGATCCGTCAGATGAATAATTAAGGTATATTCTTTAATTAAGAGATATTGCAAGATCCGGGTGCCCAAGCAATCCGAGGACGTGGCCACCTACGGGTCTGCGGTCAGCACCTGTTCAGGGCGATGGGAGGCGGCTGCGACGCTGCGTCTGCGTTTAGGGCTCAGGTTGTGCTGGTTTACTGGGTTCTTGCAAAAGGGTTTAATGTAAGCTACCATGATGGCGATCTATGGTAGATAATACGGTTGCTTCATAGGTCCACTTAAAACTAAGTGCCTCAACAAGAATCCAGCTTAGGCTTTAGGGCTTTAGGGTTGACCACTTAAGGGTTTAGCATTTCAGTGTTCATCCTAAACCCCTAAACCCCTATTAAACTCCTAAACCCCTAAACCCCTAAACCCCTAAACCCCTAAACCCCTAAACTCCTAAACCCCCAAACCCCCAAACCCCGAAACTCCTAAACCCCTAAACCCCTAAACTCCTAAGCCTAAACCGCTAAATCCTAAACCCCTAACCCCTAAACCCCTAAAGCCCTAAACTCCTAAACCCCAAAAAACCCTAAATTCTAGGAAGCTGCATGCGGAGATGCCCGGGTTCCACGTTCGACCCAACGTGATCAACTTCAATGCGCTGCTGAAGGCTGGGCTTATGGATCCCTCTAAGGCTTCCTTTGTTACTTTAGGGCTTTGGCTTTAGGGTTTAGGGTTTAGGGTTATGAGATTGGGCTTATGGGTTCCTTTAGGGCAGCTTCAGATTTTGGGGCTTCGAGGTTTCGGGATCTAAGTTCTGGTCCCTCCGCCATTTCAGTTTCTACAATTCTATAACCCACAACTCCGGACTGAACCCTAAAACCGAGACCAAGGCCTACCTAGCAAAGGACCTACCTTCTTGAGGAACCATATGGGTGGTTGTCAAAATTATGATCCCTTTTTGGGTCCTTATTGTAATACGGCACCCAATATTTAGGGGTACCCAAAAGGGGCCATAATTTTGACAACTATCTATATATAGAAACCACACTAAGGAACCCTGAAAAGGTAGGTCTTTTCGGCTACAGGTATGGCCTATGCCTTGGGTAGGCTTGCGTAGTCCGTACCCACCTGCAGACGGAAAAGAGCTCTCAACAAAAGCCCTGTACCTAGACCCAATCTCGGCCTGTAACCGAAAAGACCTACATTTTTAGGGTTCGTTATTGCGGATTCTATTGATAGTTCCTTAGAAAGGTAGGTCTTTTGGGCCATAGGTGTGCTCCTAAGCCCCAAACCCGCTAAGCCCTAAGCGCAGCGCATGCCTTGGCAAGGCCTGCGAGAGATCTGCCCAGTGGCCGATCGCCCTGCGGCTGCTGCAAGAGACTTATCTTGAACTCCCCCTAAGTCCTGAAACATTAAACCCTAAATCCAAAAACTCTAAACCATACACCCTAAATCCTAAACACCACAGTTCCTCAACCTCTGAACCCTCAAAATCCCACGCCAAAATCATCCCAAACCCAGACCCTGAACCCTAAACCTGAAATCCCCCAAACCGAACCCTAACCCCAAACCCAACACTGAATCCCCCAAACCCTGTTCCCAAAACCCGAAGTCAAGACTTTTAAAGTTGCAATTCCCTGGCCCCGAAGCTGCAGTAGGATCAGGGGTAGATGGGGGTTCGCTGTAGGCAGGTAATATAGGGGCCTTACTAATTACCAATATGTTGGGGGTTCCTTATTGTAATTCTAGGAGAATATACCCCAAAACCCTATTTTATTTTATTAAGGCCCCTATATTAACCAGAAGCTGTAGGGTTGGAGTTTAGGGCGGGCTTGTCATCCCGACTCAGCGTCCAATCCTCCAAGTAAGTCCAAAGACCGATCCTAAAGTGCCAAAGCGACCGCCTAGACCCAAAGCCTTCAAATCCATAGTCTCAAAACTACCATAAACTCCCAAATCCCCAAACTCTACCAGGACATGCCATCGGCTGAAGCTGCACCAGACAGACAAAGCTTGAATTCGGCAGTTTCGTGCTCTGAGCAAGACGCTGTGATCCCGAAGGTCTTGCTCAGCGGCCTTGAAGCCAGTAAGCTGGTTTCCTAAAGGTCCCTTTACAGGAACCCTAGGTTTAGGGTTCCTTTAATCCAAGGGCTCCAAGGGTGGGATGAAAGTCGGGGGGTAGTGCCAAAATTAGAGTCCGATTGTTCAAGGGATCCATAGTCCTACCTACCTTCATCCCACCTTTGGGGCTCTGTAGGGTTACTAGAAAAGTTTATATCTTGACAGTCGCATGCCACTTAACCCTCAATTCTCATCTTCTTGACGGCCGTACTTAGTCTTTGGTGTTCGGACCGAAGCACCAACCCTTGCTGCACCTTCAATCAAAATTTTGCCCACCCATCGCCCAGTTTGGCGATGGCCGGGACTGCGGATGCTGTGAGGTCTCCCTCCAAGAAGGTGAACCCGGAAGCGTAAACCCGAAGCCCGCACACGCCCGAAACATAAACCCTGAAACACCTAAACACCGGGAGGCAGGCATTCGCGGCAATCCATCCTTGAATGTGATGTCGACAGAAAAAGCTGTGCGTCCTCCACCCTGATTCCTACATGCTAAAACCCTCACCCAAGGCCTTTCTACCTGATGCTTCGCTGGACTGTAGCTCCACACTCCCTCATAGTGATGCCGAGAGCACATAGTCCACGGCAAATTTCTTTCCCACAGCCTTACCCACAGCCTGAAATCCTGCAACCTAAAGCCCTAAAGCACCCATGAACACTTAAACTTTCAAGCCCTCGTAAGCATACACGCTACTAGATGATCGAAGCCCCACCCTTCTTCTAAATCCCGCTGAAACTCTGTTAGAACCTCTAAAGGAACCCTTCTAGATCTCTTAACGGGCCGTGAAAGGACCGCTCGGAGCTCTAGACCCTAAGCCTACAGAGCCAAAGCCCTGAACGGCAAACTCTAGAACCACGGGGTAGGGTGTAGGGTTTAAAAATGGAAGCCCTAAGCCCTAAACCATCAATCCTGAACCCTAAACCCTATACCCTAAACCCTAAACCCTAAATCCTAAACCCTAAACCCGAAGCCCTAAACCCGAAGCCCTGCCTTTTACGGAGCCCTGGAACTGTCTCCACGTTCCTTCCGCCCCTGCGACTCTCCGAGGCTTGGGCCGACAATGTCATGGAGCTCAAGGCTTCCGGGTTCCCTTTCGGGCTCCTTCTACTTGGAGGGGCAGGGGGACTTAGTAAGTTAGAGTTATAAGCACCCTAAATGGAGTTACCCTAATTATAACCCTACTTATAAACGACTTACTAAGTCCCCTGCCGGTTCCTTTAAGGGGAGTGTAGGGCGCCTTTCAGGGGGGCTCCTTTAAGAGGTTCCTTCAAGGGGGCTCTAGGGTTTTTCGGGTTTAGGGTTTGGGGGAGTTCCCCTTTAAGGGGTTCCTGAAGGGGTTCCTTTAAGGGTTCCTTTAAGGGTACTATAGGGTTCCATAATGGGGTCCCCTTTACAGGGTACTTTTGGGTTCTATACTAGGACTTCTTTATAAGGTTCCCTTGAAAGGGTGTTTCGGGGCTTTCGGGTTTAGGGTGTAGGGTTTAGGCGTTTAGGGTTTAGCGCTTTGGGCTTGAGGGGTTTAGGGTTTAGGGATTAGAGCCCAAATCGGATCCCCTTAAAGGGCGCCTTTCCTTACCATAACTATAACATATCCCAACACCCTATTCTAACCATTAAGGCCCATACATTACTTCACACCGCCGATTCCCATGAAAAGTCAAAGAACCAATGGCTTTCGCTCTAAGCAAGGGGGCGCGAAGGAAACTTAGATTAGGGTTTAGGGTTTAGGGTTAGCTAACTAGCTAGCTAGCTAGCAAGCTGACTTAGATGAAATTTCATACACAACACGGAATTGCAAGCCTCAAATCCCGTGTTCCAGATTTCGGGTTTATTAGGATTTAGGGTTTAAGTGAAGGGCTTTAGGGTTTGCGGTGTTAGGGTGGGCTTAGGGTGTTAGGGTGTCAGGGTGTCGGGGTGTTAAGGTGTTAGGCGTTAGGGTTTCGGATTTACCTGTTCGAACCGGAAAAGCTTTGCTGTGCTATGAAGTCAAAAAAAAAGCTCTTTTCCGTAGGGCCCTAAGTAGGTGACTATAGTTCTACTGTTCTACTCCCACACAAAACACTGTAAAAGCGTGCCTGCCCTGCCCTGCCCCCTAAAGCCCTAAAGCCCTACACCCTAAACCCCAATCCCTAAACCCTAAGCCGTTATAGAACCCCCGCAAGATTCCTTAAAAGAAGCCTAAACAGGCTTCATTGGACGATCAGAAGCACCTGGCCATGGAGATGTCCGAGAGTGCCCGGCACCCTTCTATGCTCCAGAGCTGTGGGCTTCTAGAAAATCCTCCTTCTGGGGCTTTTGGGGTTTAGGGCTTAGGGCCAGGGTTTTGGGTTTAGGGTTTAGGGTTGAGGTTTTGTGGGTTTTCGGGTTTTCGGATTTCGGGTTTTCGGGTTTTGGGCTTTGAGGTTTTTGGGGTTGAGGGTTTAGATTGCTGTGCTCTGGTTCTGGTGTAGGGTTCAGGCTACGTTGTTGCTTGGGGTTTAGAACTGCGTTCCAGGCGCCAAATATTTGGACGGAGGTTGTTTATACATAAACGTGTGCATACATATATGCATACATGCAACATACGTACCTGCATACCATAGAGACAAGAATAGACAAACAATCGCACATACATGCATGGATGCATGCATGAAAGCATTCACCAACCCAGCTGCCCATCCATCCCTTCCTTCCTCCCTGCCTGCCTGCCTGGCTGCCAAGAATGGGCATTCAAATCGCACTATTGAGGCCTTCGGGCCCCTTTTGAGGCTCCCCCTTGCTGTAGCATCGGGCCGGGTGGGTGGTGATCAGGGCGCCCCGTGTGGGCGCGAGCTCAACAAGCCCAAAAGCTCCGCGGCGGCACGTCGCTGTATGCCGCGTTGAGCACCATAAAGACATAGGTTGACGTGAGACACGGCGATATGCGATATGAAAATCTAAAACCACAAAAACTGCATACAATCCAAAACAAAACAAAAATTGCCAAAATTGCATATTAAAAGAAAAATCGCATAATATAAACCAAATACAAAATTTCATATGCCACAAAACCAAACAAAAACTTTTCTACATCCCAATCTTCTGAGCCTGATCACCCGGGCCGCCAAAATTTTGACCGTTTTACGTGTTTTGGGCGACCAACACGAAAAGGCTGCGTGGGTCTGGGCCGTGACGACGGCTGGAGATCAGGTGATGGATCTTCACACTCTCGTGCGACATACCGTTGTCTCGCACAAACAGCAGAGTGCCCCGTATGCCCGCTGGATGGTTGGTGAACTCAGTGACCAGGCGGTGCAAGGGTTGGTGGGATCGGAGTTATTTGCTGTCTTTGTGGCGCAACGGGAGGCGCACCGTGACCAGCGGTTGTCTGCTGGCAGTGCCATGGGACCGATGTCTGTGACTCCTACCTCGCTTGCTATGGGACATCAGGGTACAGTACTGGCTGACGGGACTTGGCGGGAAGGAATGCTGAAAGCTACCGATGCAGGGTCTACGGTGATTCTTGAGGATTCACAGGATGTGATGGAGTGACCAGTTGAGCTGTGAGGTGTCGTCTGAGTCGGGGGCATGAGTGTTGCGGGATGGTTGAAATGGGCCATCTTTGCCTTCCCTATGGGGATTTTCGGTGAGCAAACGTATCTGCCGGCTGGAAAAAAATTGGAGCTTAAAAACAAATCTAACCCTGAACACCAAAACCAAAAAGGGCCATACGGTTGATGGACAAAATCCTGCATGACCCTAAGGACTCTAAACTAAGGGAATTATGGCATATTCCTTATAATGGGTAATGCAGGATTTTGTCCATCAACAGTAGAACCCCTTTGAAGGCTTGGGCCTTGGGGTTCTTTGAGAAGTCCTCGGCCGGCAGACCCAAGCCAGGCGACGGGCCCAAAGCATCTCGACGCCCCGAAACTGCTACCCAGAGAGCCCAAGACCCCATAATCCTGATACCCCTTAATTAAGGAATATACTTTAAATCATAATATTAAGCTCCCTATAGTTTGAGGTATATTCCTTATTTAAGGAACTAGACCCCAGAACTGGGTTTTGGAGTACCATACTTTAATACTTTTTTTCTTAAAGGAACCATTATGAAATAAGAGTTTATACTTTTTTCTCCCTGGTTACTTAAAAGCCCAGATAATGAACTTAGTAGCTGAGTGGATACACTTTACACTTTTTGGGATAATACTACCCACTATAAAACCAAAAGTGTACACTTTTTGGGGCCTATGAACTCAGCAACTAAGTGAAGGAACAGTAAATCATGACATTAAAGGCTTGAATTTGAGCTATATTCCTTAATTACGGCGTTTTAATTTGAGCTATATTCCTTAATTAAGGAAAATTAGTCCACAGCAAGAGAGGGCCTTATAATTTAAGCTATATTACTTCATTCAGGAGTATAGTGCTTTCTGGCTAGACCCACAAATGCTGCATGCTCAGTTTTGAGGCCACGATGTTGAACTTAATGTCAGCTAAAACCTAAACTCTAAATCCAGAACCCTTAACCCGGCAGGCTTCAGTGTTGTCGATCTGGGGTTTAGTGTCCAATCCTTGTAGTTTCGGCTCAAGCAGAGAAGCTGGGCTTGTTTGGAGCGCGCCGCGGGCATAATCTAGTGTGGTTCTGGTAAGCATATTTTTTATAATACTGCATAGGGTGTAGTTATGGTACAAATATGTCGTCTTACATAATACCATATAGTTTCATGGTTAGAGTATAAACGCAGTATAGTACCATATAGTATACTACAGTAGAAGATGTTATGGCATCCGCTCGATGCTAGTTCTTGTTCCTCTTGCCACCCTTGGTGTGATTGCTGGTCTTACTTGCCTGAGATGCTAAACGCTAAAGCCTGTAAAGGAATCTTCAAGGAACCCAAGGCCTTACCTAAAGACTCATGCCCTACCCCCTTTTCTCGTATACCTAGCTTTATGGTTAAGAACAGCTATAAAAAGGTAGATACCCGGGTATGCCTTAACCCTGAAGAACCTACCTTTTTAGGGTTCCTTGTTATGATTTCCTTATATAAGTCCTTAAAAAGGTAGGTTCTTCAGGGTTAAGGTGAGCCTACATTTACAGGTAAGCCCCCGTGCCATGCGCTGCCGGGTCCCAGCCGCCGTTGCGACCTGGGCCCGCCGGGTGTCGAGCGGACGTGGCCGCGAGAAGGCGTTTCGGTAAGGATCCGAAGGTTCAGGGTTCAGGGCTTAGGGCTTAGGGTTTAGGGTTTAGGGTTTAGGAAGAGTGGAGGAAGGAATATAAGGGTTGCTATAAGGGGTTGTATGGGGGCTTAAAGCACCAGTAAGAAGGCGATTCGGTAAGGATCTGAAGGTTTAGGAGCCCCCTAGACCTTAAGCCCTAAACTCTAAACTCTAAGTTCTCAACTCTAAACCCAAGGCCCTAAACACCTGCACCCTAACCCCTGAACTCTAAACCGAGGTAGTGGGGTAAAAAGTTTCGAGTCTGAAGTTCGAAGTTTGTCTGAAACCCGATGAGATTGATTTCTCCGCAAGGGGACTTAGTAAGTTGGTTATAAGTAGGGTTATAATTAGGGTAACTCCATTTAGGGCACTTATAACTCTACTTATAACCCACTTACCAAGTCCCCTGCCCCTTCAAGTACTGTCTAAACCCTGAGCCCTGAACTGCTAAACACCGAAGCCCACGAACCTCTGCGTAGATCCTAAACACTGACCCTCAACTCGAAACTTTGAGCCCTCTACGACCCCAGTTTCGAGGAACAGCCCATATTCATAATTTTTTTTTGCCCAAGACCCACAAACTGGTCCCAAATCCTGACCTACAGGCCTAAAGCTCCAAAGCCCTGATGCCTCCACCCCAACACCCTGAACTCTAAACTTTTAACACCTCACCCACCTGAATCCCCAGACCCTGGCAGAGATCCCAATACCCCTTAATTTCGGAATAGACCTTAAACTATAGGGGGCTTAATAATTGTGATTTAAGGAAGATGCCGTAATTTGGGATCTCAAGGCCATTCCGAAACCCCAAGTTCAAGGCCATCACCATCAACCCTAAGCCCTGAAGTCCATGGAAAAGACGGGACCCTCACTAGGTGGTCCTGTGGATTCGTCACGGCCATTCCGAGGCCCCTCGCATGGAGGGCTTCAAGCTTGCTAGACGAGTTTCTTTGGAAGGTTCTTTTGAGGGATCCCTGTGAGTGTACTCTCCAGGCTTCCTTCAAGGAGTTTTGGGATTTCAGCTGATTGAGGGGTTTAGATGTAAGGTGCGTGCTGCTTGACCCCAAGCCCTGAAGCTGTGAGATTTAGGTTTGAGCTTACAAGCACAGAATTAAGTACATTGTAAGACCACAAGTAAAGGGTTGAAAAGAAGCGTCGAAGATTTCAAGCCCCGTTCAATACCCTTTTCAAGGCCCCCGAACCTCCACCGCAAGTTGTGTTGGGTAGGCGAACAGAGCCAACGAAGTCCGGCTGGCGGCCCCGGGCCGGCATTCGGAGTTTCTGTGGGTTTTCGGGACCCCGCAAACCCCTCTTTTTGTTGTCGGGAATGGGGGAAGTTTTGGGGTTTTTACTTCAGATTCAGGCTTATGGGATGTCTGTTCTTTCTGGGAATGGTTTAGATGAGCACCCCAGGCCCTAAACCCTAAATCCTCAACTCATCTGCAGTCGGCAAGGAGCCACCATCAAGAACAAACTGCATCCGTATAAGTTTATGGCATCCTCACGTGGACTGTAGCTGTACAGAACTGTGTGTTCAAGGTAGGTTGTTTTCAGACATGTATTGCTTCTATGAGCAAAACCTTTCTAAAATTCAGTTTTCCAAGAAAATTCTAGCAAAATTGTAGTTTTTCTGGAAAAACCCAGTAGGAGCTGTTTTCTTTTCATGTTACAGTAGCTCCCATGGAATCGCCGGCCTCAAACCTGAAAGCCCACGAAAAGCCCCAAGCCTGGTGCTCCAAGCGCTTTACAGTTACGGTTTAGGGGTTCTTGGGTTTAGGGGTTCAGGGATTTAGGGTTTCAAGACTTACCAAACACCCCAAGCGCAAACAACCACAAAATCCAAGCCTTCAACAATTATGCACCCCCATGACTTAATGGGTACCTCTAAAGAACCTTACGCAACTTAGATCCGAAGCCTTTCTGAATCCTAAGCCATGTTGAGATCCTGTACTCGGCAACCTTCCAGCCTTTCAAGCATTGGCCCAAAGCAGGTCAGAGCAACGTAGGTTAGGCTAGGCTAGCCCAGGCAAAAGGGATAGGACGATCAGGTTGTTTGTGCTGTCCAAGATCTAGTTGAGTCTTGTAGTGCTCTTGTAAGGATGTTTGGTGTACTACTACAAAGGCAGCTGATGCTGTTGTTATCACGATGAGCTAGGAATCAGTAGGATGATGTTTCCGATTCTGGCACGTCTTCTTCCTCTCAGTGTCCTGACCTGTGATATCATTCCTGCCTCTACTCTTGCTCTTGCTCTTCCTCTTCCTCTTGTTTATACCCTTGCCGTCGATACCACCACCGTGCTGCTTTTGCCAGCTCTGTTGCCGTTGTCGCTTGTCACCACATGCATCATCAGCATCGCCATTCTCTTCCTCCCTCTCTTCTCTTCCGCATCACTTATCCCCATTTCAAGTTGGAAAACTCCACCAGAAGGCGACTATCACCAATATCGCCTTGTGGATCTTCATGGCAACCGTCACTGCCGCCACCGCCACCGCCAGCAGCAGCAGCATCATCGTTATTGCCATTGCCATCGCCATCATCATCACCATCATCGTTGTCATCATCAATCCTCACCATCATCAATCCTCATCCTCATCCTCATCCTCATGCCCATCCCCATCCGCATCCTCATCCTCAGCCTCATCACCATCACATCACCATCGCATCACCATCATCACCATCACCATCGCATCACCATCATCGCCCGGTTTAGGGTTTAGGGTTTAGGGTCATCGCCGTCTTTATCATCATGTTCTCCTTGCTCGTGTCTTCCATGAGGCCCTGAGGCCTTGAGCGCTAAACCCTCAAAGGTATATCCTCAGCACTGAGCGTCTAAGGAGTCTAAGCCCTAAGACCAGGGTTTAGGGTTCAGGGCCTAGGTTTAGGCTGTAGGAAGAAGTTTTGGTGTAGCCTCCGGCGGAATGATTCGCGTCTACCGCGCCTCCGGGGATCAAGCGCTGGCGCTGCCCGTGGAGGAGCTGGTGCAACACGATAGCTGTGTAAGGCTTGCAGTCCCTGCTTTCTGATTCAGGGTTTGCCTGATACGAGTTTCTAGTTATATCAGCTCCGTGGCAGCTCAACAAAGAAGGTGCTTGCCTTGTCAAGACAGCATGAGCCAAGCCGTGAATTCAAATCTCGAAAGGTTAGATATTCCGTCTCCCGTCTGCGTTTGCCGGTCTGCGAACTTTGTGGCTTTGGGATTTCAGTGTGCAAAGATCCAGCGCTTAGGGTTTTCACGTTAGGAGATGAGCATAAGCGGTCCGGGCAAGGGTTGTTGCCTAGAGTCTGCAGGATAAGGGGTCGCGAGTCGTTTGTTCAGAGATTCGGGGTTTGGGGTGTGAGGCTTCCTTAAACCCTAAACCCTAAACCCTAAACTTGTAGGCTTGTGGTTGTAGTTCGGGCTTACGGCTTTTCGGTCTCTGGAGGTGTCGGCTAGAGAAGACATGGAACTCTTGGTTGGCATGGAGGGTGAACCTTCATTATTAGGCAAGGCCCAAAATCCAGATCTGCAGCTGCAGTCGCAGTTACAACAACAGTACAACGAACCACGAAAAGCAACCTGGCAGTCATGACCGTCATCGCATTCGTAAAAACACTTTAGCATGTCAGCGAGAATGAACGCTAAATGTAAAAGTACTAAGGATGGTTCTGGGCGCTTCATGCTGTTTATCATGATATTGCTGCTACAACAACAACCAGTACCACTGCGGGTGTCACTATCTCTACGTACTTCCACAGCTTGTTCGTTTCAGCATTCAGCATACTAGCAATAAACACAACAGCCATTGCGACGGTTGGATCTGTCAAGATGTGAGTAGTTCTCTGAATTAGGGTCCTTTCAGGGTCCTTTCTACAAGGGTGCCGTATTATTTTGGGGCCCCTGACTTGAAGAACTACCTATGTGCGAGCTCCCGTCCTCAATGGATTGATATCCGAAACCCCAAACCCTGGCTTCACTTGTGAAGTAAAAGAAAATGGCATGAAATGAGTTTAGAGCTAAACCCTAAACCCTAAACCCTAAACCCTAAACTTACGGTTAAGGGTGCTGCAGCAGGAGTTTCAACGGATGGCCCAAGATGTGCTGCCTCGTCCGCCTGTCCATGCCGCTCGTCTACTTACGAACGGAGGCTTTCGGTTGTTCAGCCTACACCCTAAACCCTACCTTAACCCACCAGTACCTACTTTCTTGGTAGCGTCCCTGTAAAGAACCTACAAAAAGTGGGTTTTGGTGGGTTAAGGGAAGCCCTAAACCCCGATTTGCCAGCTGCCGGGTCCTTCTTATGGGGTCCGAGATTTCTGAGAGCTCACGACGCCCCGAGACCATAGACGCCGTAGACCCGACCCTTCGAGGTCCTGAAGCGACAGTTGCAGAAAGTCTCCGGGGCATCGCGATTTCAGCATCGGCTCCTGCGTGAAAGCGGGCAGCTTCTCTGCGATGAGACGCGGCTCGAGGCAGCCTTTCTGCTTTCAGGGGCTTAGGGTTTTTGGGTTTATATAGGGTTTGGGGTTTAGGGTTTGGTGTGAACCTACAAACACCCCGAACCTTCAAACCGTTCCCCGAACCTTCAAACCTTTGTGCACCCTAAACCCTAAACCCGAAAAGCCCTGGACCCTAAACCCTAACCTTTATAGATCCCCTAAATGCACCCCTACAGTAGAAGCCAAAAGTTGGAAACCCAATAGCCTCAATCCTTAAGAGTAATGTATAGGGAATCCCAGCACTATTTGGCCTTAATCCGGTTTCCAACTTTATGGGGTTTGCTTTAATACAAACCCTAAAGCAGGAGCCTGTCGACTTGCACCTGGTGGTCTTACCCTTCGCCCCCGTGGGAAGCGCTGCGGCGTGCCACTTTCTCCAGCTCGCGCGCGAGCACCGCCACAGGGAGATGGAGGCTCGACGGGGGCCTTCGGCCGGAATTCTGCGTTCTTGTTACTGTTAAGAATTTAATTCAAGATACCATAAAGATCTATAGTAGATAATATGGTTTCCTTCTTATGGTAACTTAAGTTAGAGCCTTGAACAAGAACCCAGAATTGGAACCCTACAGCTTAAACAGGGTTTAGGGTTTGGGCACAATGTCCTTTTCTTTTGGGGTTTAGGTTTAATCAGGGTTTAGGGTTTAGTTTTAGGGTTTAGGGTCCCCAAACCCTAAACGTAAACCAAAAACCCAACTTGCAGTGTTGAGATGAGAGTCCTAAAGCTCATCAGCTCAACATCTCCAACATCGCACACACTGACACACTAGCCGCAGAGACCCAAAACTGCAGCGCGACGCTGTAGGTAGGAAGCACCACACCCTGGACCGAAGCCGAGAATCCTAAACCTAAACCCTAAACCCCTAAACCCTAAACCCCTAAACCCTAAACCCTTAAGCTCACCCCACTGAACCTCCGACCGACACTCATGATTGGGCATCGGTGACGCGACCCTGAGCATGCCTACAGTAGAAGCCCAGAAGTTGGAAACCCAATAGCCTCAATCCTTACGAGCAATGTATAGGGAATCCCAGCACTATTTGGCCTTAATCCGGTTTCCAACTTTATTGGGTCAACGACAAATAAAAGTTGGATCCCTAATATGATTTAAGGTATATTCCATGATTTAGAGATTGTAAACCATACGTCCCGAACCCCAACACTTTCAACGCGTGCACCTCTCACCCTTCTACGGAATTGGTTCTCAGTTGCCATCATACGAAACTATCTTTCTTGTTGTATATATACATATATATGTATATATATATATGTATATGTATATATACATATGCACAGATCTTCATTACATTAACTTAAGCTGAAGTCCGAGACCCTATAAAGCCTTAGATCCGCTCGGCTGAGGCCTTGCTGCAGATCCCCCAGGATCCCGACCTCGTGGATGACTCCGGCACTACGGCCCTCGCCCTCTCGGCGCCTGGGATGCTGAACCCCACCTGGGGATCCCAAAACCTAGTGTAGGGGGTCATAACCTACCTAAACCCTAAACCCTAAACCCTAAATCCTAAACCCTCAACCCTCAACCCTAAACCCTAAACCCCGAACCCTCAACCCTAAACCCTAAACCCTCAACCCCCTAAACCCTAAACCCTCTAAACCCTAAGCCGGGTCTGAGTTTGAGGGACTGGGGGCTGGTAAGAGCAGATTCACGGTTGAGGGGCTAAGGGCTTAGGGTGTTGGGTTTAGGGTTTAGGGTTTAGCGCTTGGGATATATGTTGAGCACAAAGCCTGAAAATGCTAGAGTATTTGCCGATATTTCTTGGGCCTCCTTATCACAGTTGACTCTCAAACCCCAATTCTAATTGTTCAAGAATTTTTCGGAACAGGGTATTTCAGGATGTTCAAACTATCGACTTCGCGGGGCGCAGTCTTTGGTTCACTTGTATCTTCAAGCCGTTTAGAGGAGGGTTTGATGGTTTAGGGTTTAGCAGTTTAGGGTTTAGGGGTTGAGGGTTGAGAGTTTAGGGTCGAGGTTAGAGGGTGGCCTACTCCATGCCGTCCCGTGTGGCCATTGCAGGTGTCGAGGTTGATTCCTGTAATACGGTTGATGATATAAATCCTGGTTCCTTTAAAGGGATCTATAAGGGTACCGGGTACCTGAAGGGATTCCTTTCCTTTAAGGGATTTATAGGGTTTTAGGGTTTAGGGATATACATCCTGCATTACCCATAATAAGGAATGTACCATAATTCCCATAGTCTAGGGTCATTAAGGTAATGCAGGGTTTATATCATCAACCGTATTTTCTGGTTGAAGCGGGATACTGCAGATTCCTAAACTGGATCTTCCCGGAATATCTTGGACTTTGTTTGTTTAGAGCATGGGTAAGCGAGTTGGGGCTTTCTGCTCTAAGCCCCAGGACCATACCAAGCTCTCAACGTAACCCTTTTATTTTCTGATGTCTTACTACTTACATGACACTCCTAAACCCTACACCCTTAAAGGAACGCCTCAGTGTTTCTGAAACGCGAGGTGCGGCACGGGGCAAAGGCTACGGTGGCGCTCCTCTTGGAGGCAAGTGCTCGGTTTCAGTGGACTTCGGATTTGTATACGAGACCTTTGAGGCCTTCCGTTAAGGGTTTAGGTTTTAGGGTTTGGGGTTTAGTGTTTTAGGTTTTAGGGTTTCGATGTGTCATAGTAGAAGCCAAGAAGTTGGAACGTTTTTGTGCCCAAGCCCTAAAGGTAAAGTATAAGGGATCCCAGCACTAATCGTCCTAAACCCATGTTCCAACTTTTCTACTTTGCGGTTTCTACAACTTAAGAGTTTAGGCTGTCGGGTTTGGGGTTTCTACACTTTAGGGTTTAGGGTTTGTTGTTTGGGGTTTAGGGTCCTCTGCGGGACGCTTTAAGGGTTCCTGCAAGGGTTCTATTTGAGGCCTACTGTGAGGAGTTTTAATGGGGTCTTAGCACCTTCATATTCGGGTGCGGGTTGCAGAAAAGGTTTGTTGCCACAGTTGCTCTAAAAGGGCATTTCTGCGGAGGGGCGGAGACCTTATGTAGGGAGGGTTTCGGGGTTTAGGATTTCTAGTTTAGGGCTCAGCTACTTCCCTAAACGTCTTTTTTCAGAAAGCTTCCAAAAGCCCTTGTCACGGTCAACCCCCTGTAAGCTTTCTACCAAATCCTTCAAGACATACGGTTGATGGACAAAATCCTGCATGACCCTAAGGACCCTAAACTATGGGAATTATGGTATATTCCTTATAATGGGTAATGCAGGATTTTGTCCATCAACCGTACCTTGAACCACAACTTCCAAACCACGCGAAGAAACCCTTACAGCACTTGTTTGAACAACAGCCCCCTGAACACAGAGATCACAATATTTCATAAGAGTTTCCGCCCTATATAGAGTTTGCGCCCCACATACGTATGCTCTAAGACACAGCGAAACCAAATTTAAGTTATTACGGCCCCTGTAATCGTTGTAGAAACCTTTCAAAACCCTGTTCTCATTGCTCAGGTCACAGCACTATCTATACTAAACCCTTCAACCCGAAACCCTAAAGCCAACGTCCCTTAATTTGGCCCAGGAAAAGAGCAGAAAGTAGCTTTTCAACGTATAAAGCCCGATAAAGACCCTGGCAACAGCGTCTAAGAAGCTGTGATATTTGAAGCCTTACCTTAACAGTAACCGTTCCTCAGAGTTCCACAGGGTTCCACACAGGAAGCCCGTAAACCAAAACCGCTAAACCCTCAAAAAACCGCTAAACCCTCAACCTTAAACCCTAAACCCCAAAAATGTAAACCCCCCGACCCTAAGCCCCTAAACCTCAACCCGTAAACCCTGACTACACCCGAAACCCTCCAGGGAACCCTTACAGCGTCCCTAAACGCGTCCTCACAAAGCCTCCCCCAAAGCTCCAGGCCATGGCAGACACGGAGAAGCGGAGCCACGCCGGAGAGACCGCGCTCTCCGCTGCCCTCCTCTGGGAGCGGGCCATGGGTGTTCAGGGGCTTCGGGGTCAGGGCTGCCCTGGGAGTTTGTTTAGGGTTTAAGGGGTTTAGGGTTTAGGGTTTAGGGTTTTAGGGTTTTAGGGCTTGAAGGTTTTAGGGTTTAGGGGAGAAGAGTTTAGGTTTTTGGGTTTACGGCGAAAGGAAGAATACATGTAGGGTTTAGGCTTTGGATTTGTTTCCTAAGAAGTTGCAAGAACCATTTTAATCTATTGTATGTGCTTTTTGTGTGTGCGTTTTGCATTTGGGTGGTTGTCAAAATTAGGGTCCCAATTTGGGTACCCTAAATAGTAGGTGCCGTATTATATCAAGGACCCAAAAAGGCACCCTAATTTTGACAACCACCCATTTGGTTTTGGTACGTGGCACGGGTTGTAGAGAACCTAGGCGTGAACTTCAAGGTTCATGCGCGGTTACATGTAGGGCTGTGTGTACCTTACCCAGAGGGTTCATTGATACTACCATCATGGAACTAGGTCCTCAAAGCGATAATACGGATGATCTTTCGGGACCCAATTCCATATTGGTGTGTATTTGTATGTATATATATATATACATATCATATATATATATGGACCGTCTGCTTATTGGGGGTCGAAGCTCGTCGTAGCTATAGAAACCCCGTAACATACGGACCACCGCCCAGATCTTCCAAGATCCCCGAATTGGTTTAGGGTTTAGGCTTTAGGATTTAGGGTTTTGGATTGAGGGTTTAGTGTTTAGCATAAAGGATCGTGAATATGATTTAACGAGGATTCCTTAAGTCAACATCAGGGCCTACAAGGGAGCCCGAACTTCGTAAGACATCGAAACAGGGTTTAGGGCTGGAGGATGCATGGTTTAGGGTTTCGGATTTATTTGAGGTTTAGGGTTTGAGGTTTAGGGTTTATATGACGTTTAGGGTTTAGAGTTTAGTTGAGGTTTACGGTATAGGGTTAAGGGCTGGAGGTATATGCGATGTCAGGATTCCCCAGACCTTCCACTATCTCTAAATCATGGAATATACCGTAAATCATATTAGGGATACAACTTTTATTTGTCGTTGACCCCAAAAAGTTGGAAACCGGATTAAGGACCATTAGTGCTGGGATTCCCTAAACATTATGCTCGTGGATACAGGCTATGGGGTTTCCAACTTTTGGGATTATACTGTCAGGTATATTCCTTAATCAAGGGATATACCCTAAACCCTAAACTCTAAATCATGGAGGGACTGAAGGGTTTAGGGTTTGCAGGGTTTAGGGACTTTAGGGTCCAGGGTTTAGGGACTTTAGGGTTTAGGGTTTAGGGACTTTAGGGTTTAGGGTTTAGGGTTTAGGGACTTTAGGGTTTAGGGCTTAGGGACTTTAGAGTTTAGGGTTTGCAGGGTTTAGGGTTTAGGGTTTGCAGGGTCTAGGGACTTTAGGGTTTAGGGTTTGGGGACTTTAGGGTTTAGGGTGTCTAGGGTTTAGGGACTTTAGGGTTTAGGGACTCTAGGGTTTAGGGACTTTAGGGTTTAGGGTTCAGGGACTTTAGGGTTTAGGGTTTGCAGGGTTTAGGGACTTCAGGGTTTAGGGTTTAGGGGCTTTAAGGTTTAGGGTTTATGCTTTAGGGACTTAAGGGTTTAGGGTTTAGGGACTTTAGGGTTTAGGGTTTAGGCTTTAGGGACTTCAGGGTGTGGGGTTTAGGGACTTTAGGGTTTAGGGCTTAGGGACTTTAGAGTTTAGGGTTTGCAGGGTTTAGGGTTTAGGGTTTGCAGGGTCTAGGGACTTTAGGGTTTAGGGACTTCAGGGTTCAGGGTTTAGGGACTTCAGGGTTCAGTGGTTCGGGGGTTTAGGGTTTAAGGCATAGGGTGTAACCCCACCTACAATACCTCAACCACTCCAGCGGGTTAAACCCGAAACCCAAAGCTTAGAATCATCTCTTCGCTCCCCTAAGCCCTAAACCCAACATTGAACTTTACGGGCCCCCGCGAAACCCTCAATCCCAGGACCTCGAGCTCTGCACCCTTCGAAACCATGAAACGCTGAAACCTAGGGTTTAGGGTTTAGGGCCCAATCCTTGCACCCTGAAGGAGCACTGGGAAGTTGCTCGACTGTTGATGGATGCCGGCGCAGAGAAGGAGGAGGCTCTCTGTCTGGCCTGTGCCTTAGGGGTGCTTGGAAATCCTTCTTAATTGTTGATTAGTATTAGAGTGTACAAGAAACAGCTGAAGTTAGAATCGTTCTTAAAGTTTGGTAACTATAATATACGAAACGGTTTGAATCTTCGGTTGCTTTCAGTATAGGTGCCAGGGGGCAGGCTGCTGCCGTGCAGTTTCTGTTGGATGCGGAGACGGACATCGAACAAGGCAACTCGATGGGAGAGACACCGCTTTTTCTCGCACTCCTCCACGGCCACTGGGAGGCGCGGGTGTACTATAGAAGCCAAAAGATTTACCAATATTATTCTTGGGGTTCCTTATTATAAATATACTATAACATACCCCAAAACAATATTCTAATTATTACGGCCCATACAGCAATGGAGAAATTCAGGCACGTCTCCAGCTCCAGTGGTGTCCCGATCCTAAGTCAGCAAGCTTAAACCACCCAGAATTGCCAAAGTAACAAATATGTTCAGGTGACCTGCCTCCTGATGGATGCTGGTGGTGACCTCAGTTGACTTGAGTACTAAACCTATCCAAACTGGTGACAGGCACCGTAGAAATCCTAAATTACTAAATTGGCCCTAAGCCCTTGAACAGTAAGCTCCGAAACGGAATTTTCTAAAACAGCACAACAGTAGACTACAACTCGGATTAATCCCCAGAGCTTCCTAGAACAGCACCGTTCCAGGGTTCTATATTACAGGCGCCTTAATAATTAGAATAGTGTTTGGGGCCCATTTTACTATAATTGTAAGAAGAAACTCCCAAAATAGTAGTCTTCTTCTTCGCAGGACTTTGGGGCACCGAGGGTCGCGTCCGCAATAATGGTATTGGTAATCATCTAGGCCCTTACAGTAAATCCTTATAATAGTCCTTATAGCAATCCTTATAGACCCCTTTAAAAGGAACCCTAAGGAACATTCTGGGTAACTATTTAGGCCTCTGTAACAGATCTCCCTTGAAGGATCCCTACAGCCGAACCCTTATAGATCCCTTTAAACGGAACCCGAGAAGGAAAGGAAGCCTTTAGAAGAACCCTTCAGGGGCGCCTTTTCCGGGTTCCTTTGCCCAAAAAGAACTGAAGACCTCCAACCCTAAAGCCGAGACTTCGAACCTGCAAACCCTAAACCCTACCCGGGGATAGGAGCCCGAAAAGGGTTTAGGGTTTAGGGTTTAGGGTTTAGGGAAAAGGAACACCAAAACTCTGAAGCAGGAAACAGCACCAAGGTGGCGTCAAGAAGAAGGCAAAATCCTAACCCCCCAAACCCCTAACCTCTAAACCCTAAACCCTTAAACCCCAAGCGCCAAGGTTGCGTCAAGGAGAGGGCGCTTTGGCTCGCGGCCGCGCGTGGGCATGGAAACGTGGTGCGACTGCTGCTGGATGCAGGTGGGAAGTCTCAGAAAAGATAGGCCCTCTGTATACGCCCCTAAGTAGATCAGAATATAGACACGCACACACATACACATATACAAGATCAATACATAAAAAATGAATAGATAGATATACGACTAACTAACTAACTAAGTAACTAGCTAACTAGCTTAAGTAACTACCCAACCAACCAGCCAGCCGGCCGGCCGGCCAGCCAGCCAGCCATCCAACCACCCAGCCAACCAACGAACCAACCAACCAACCAGC
>BGNK01000618.1:190620-222932 GCA_003297005.1 Symbiodinium sp. clade A Y106
AGCCAGCCAGCCAGTCAGCCAGCCAGCCAGCCAGCCAACCATCTGACTAACTGAGTAACTAACTAACTAGCTTACCTAACTGACCAACTTAACTTCACTTCACTTATCTATCTATCTAACTAACTAGCTAAATAAATAAATAGGTATAAATATAAAAATAAATAAGTAAGCAAATAAATAAATAAATATATATATGCACACACATGTACACATATGTAGATACCTAAATACATACATACATTCATACATACACACGTTCATACATACATACATACATACATACATGCATGCATGCATACATACATACATACACACATACACACAAACATATATGTATGTCGTATTACGTGATGCGACATGTATGTATGTATGTATGCATGTACGTACGCATGTACGTAGGTATGTCTGTGTATGTATGTACGTATGTACGTATGTATGTATGTCTGTGTATGTATGTATGTATGTACGTGTGTGTATATACGTATGTACGTGTATATGTACATACACGCAAGCGCGCATGTATGTATGCATGTATGCACATATGCACGTATGCATGTGTGCATGTGTGCATATGTCCGTGTATGTTTATGTATGTGTATATGTGTATATATATATGTGTACATACACATGCATACATACATATATATATATGTATATATATATATATGTATACATGCATACATACATAATTAGTCTGAATACGGCTTTATGTGTCTCAGGATCCTTACTGTGAGATTCCCTAGTTTGGGACCACCTTGTCCTTTAACCCTTCAGCGCCAAACCCTAAACCTTTAAGCCCTTGCAGAACCCTTATAGCTCCCTTTGAAGGAACCCTAAATGGAGAAATTAATAAACCCCAAGACCCTAGAACCCAAGCCGAGGCGTGGATATTGACAAGCCCAACTCAGACGGCGAGGCTCCTCTTTTCCTCGCCCTTCTCCATGACCATTGGGAGGCCTTCAGGGCTTTGGGTTTGGGCTTTAGGGTATAGGGATTAGGGTGTAGGGTTTAGAGTATAGGGTGTGGGTTTAGGAGTTAGGGTTTAGGGTCCGTTTTTGTTGTTTCGGTTTCAGGTTTTGTGGTTTAGGCGTCCATCGTTTAGCCTTCGTACAAGGTCTGGGTGTCCAATCTTGGGATTTAAGATTTCAGGCTCTAGCTGCGCCCTAAACCCTGAATCCTTAAACCCAAAACCCTAATGGTCAAAAACTGTCTGGTGCTTAGTAGGGAGTGGGGGAATGGATCTGTATAGTAGTCCCTATATAATCCCCAATAATAGTCCCATAATCCATTCCCCCATTCCTTGCTAAGAACCAGACAGCCTACTAAGAACCCTAAACCCCTATAGCATAACCCCTGCAGTATCACCCCTATAAGGAACCCTACAAGGAACCCTTTCAGGAACCGTATAAGAACCCTTAAAGGAACCCCATTCCCTACTAAGAACGGGACCCTGTTCGGAGACTCAAGGTTGCCTGCCTGCTCATGGATGCTGGAGCTGACAAGGAGACTGAGCCGTTCTTGAACATACTTTTGCTTTTCAGCATAGGTAAAGCATACTGTGGGCCTTTTTTGCTAGTATGGTAGGCATAGTGTAGGTTTAAGAAGGAAGAAATATAGCTTGTTTTTGGTACGGTAATTAGGTATAGTATGGGCTTCAGAAAGAACATACTGTGGCTTTCTAGTATAGGCATAGTATAAGCTGAAGAAAGAGCACATATAGGTTTTTGTAGTATGGTAGGCATGGCACAGCCTGAAAAGACGGAACGCACACAATTACAATCTCACAAAAAGGCTTTATAAACTTAGGAGGGTAAGTATGGGGTAGTCTTATTCCTTCTTTCCATGGGCCTCCAAGAGCCCAGGAAAAGGTTCTGTCCTATGTTGCCTCGCAGAATTTCTTCGAGCTGGCCTTCCTCTTGCGGATGTGGACGAAGCCTGCAAGTTCCAGAGAGCCCAATACCACATAATTGAGGAATATGGTTTAACTCGCAAGAAGAAAACTTACACAATTTAAGACCGATTCCTATACCTATACCTCTTAATAAAATAAAGGAGTATTCATTAGCCCCATGTAGTATGAGCGATATATTCCCTAGTTTGGTGGTATTGGGCTGGCCGGGGTGGACAAAGTGAGCTCTCGGCCAAAGAAGCTGAAGAAGCCTGACGCAGAAAAAGAACAAAGGGCACGAAGAACCCCTAAAGGTACTGTAGAAGAAGGTGCTCGTGCAGCTGCGCCTTGTTGATGGTGTGTTGTTTGGAGGGACCTCGGTGGAGCTTGGGAAGCTGGATACGAGTTGGTTGCGTGAGAGTTAGAGCAACTCAAAGACGACATCAGGGCTTTAGGTTTAGGGTTTCGGTACTTGTAACCTGCTTCCCAAGCGCCATCGTCCCTTCAGTAGGGTTTAGGATTTAGGGCTGGGCCGTGTCGAGTCTCATGTTGGCTGGCAGAGGAACCGATCACCGCGGAAAAGAGTCTCAAGCTCACTCGCTTTTAGGGTTTAGGGATAACCATAAACCTTAAACCCCGAACCCTAAAACCCTGGACCCTAAGACCCTAGAATCGAAGACCTCAACTAAACCCCTAAACCCTAAACCCTAAAACCCTAAACCCTAAACCCTAAACCCCTAAACCCCTAAACCCCTAAACCCCTAAACCCCTAAACCCCTAAACCCCTAAACCCCTAAACCCCTAAACCCCTAAAACCCTAAACCCCTAAACCCCTAAACCCCTAAACCCCTAAACCCCTAAACCCCCTAAACCCTGAACTAAACCCCGAACCTCAAGTTGTAAGCCTCGGAACTCCCAAACTGAAAAGCCTGGGACTCCTATGCTCTCCAGGCTTCTTTTCGCAGGTGCTCAAAGCTTGATGATATGGGAGTTTCCGAGAATTAGGGGTACCTTATTTTGGGGTCCTTGTAATAAGGATCCTGCTATTTCGGGTACTATATTAGGGTCCCCTATTTTCGGAAACTCCTATATAAATCCTAGGGTTCCCTTTAAAGGGATCTAGAAGGCTACCTTTCAGGCTTCCTTTAAAGGGATGTATAGGGTTTTATAAATCCTAGGGTTCCTTTAAAGGGATCTAGAAGGGTACCTGTAAGGGTTCCTTAAGGGATGTATAGGGTTTGGGGGTTTAGGGGTCAGGTTGATGATAGAAATCCTGCCTGCATTGTCTTAATGACCCTAGACTATGGGAATTATGGTATAGAGTAAGCCTCATAAAGTTGGAAACCGGCCAAATAGTGCTGGTATTCCCTATACTAAATACCAATACTACGCCTCACGCTCCCTTATTGTAATTATAGTTATAGTATCACCGAAACCCCTATTCTAATTATTAAGGTCCTTACAGTACCCCTGTTTGAAGGGTTCGACGAGGTCTCGGGTTTGTGAGGAAGGCCTTGCTGCTTTAGAAGCTGAGGGTTGGGTGGTTCTATCGGATTTATGGCTGCTGTGCTGACAAAAACCCTATACCCTTAATGTAGGAACCTGATTAAGAAACCTTGGGCCTTGATTTGGGTTCCTTATATGAACCCTACTATTTTGGGGTTATAGGCCCATGGTTTCTTAATCAGGTTCTTATACATTATAGTCATAAACCCCAAGCCCTGAACGTTCTAGGAACCCTAGAGTACACATGCCTTCGAAACCCTGAAGCCTACGCTTTAAGCCCCAAGCCCTAGCCTTTGAACCCTAAATCCCGTAAAGCCCTTAAACAACTGTCGGGCCTTGTAGAACCATACCCCTGAACCCTAAGCATTGAAACCCTTTCACCACGAGACCTCATGAACGAGCTAAGGAGGGACGCCCGCACCCCTCCTTTGAGGCCAAAGCTCCGGCCCCAGCGACGTTTTGGGCTCGGGTTTAGTCATCCTTACTCTTAACTATGCTGATGATCAATGCTGTTCGATAACCCTAAACCCTAAACAGTTGTTGCTGCGGTTAGCGTTTCCTGAGATGTCCCCTGTAGTTCGTGTGTAGAGTGGACCTCGTGGGTTTCAAAGGATCTGCAAGCCCTATAGTGCCAGGTTCATGGGATAGGGTTTAGGGTTTAGGGTTCAGGGTTTGCGTGGTACGGGTTTTCGGGCTGATTCTTGAAGAAGATTCACACTGGACGGAGCCTTTGGAAGCAGGAGTGTCGCACCAGACCCTAAAACCCTACAGCCTGAACCGTTACTAATTCCTAAAACCCTGAGCCCCAGGCCCTAAAATCTAAAACCCTAAATCCTTACTAAACTTGAATCCTTAAATCCGTACTTAACCCCAAAGCGCTAAGCCCTAAGTCCTAAACCTAAATCCTAAACCTTAAAACCTTAAACACGAATACCAAACCCTGAAGCCCTAGGCCCTGAAAAAGCCCCAAGTCCTAAACCCCAAACCCTCAGTCCTACACCCTAAACCCCAAACCTAAGCCCTAGACCCTAAGTCTTAAACCCTAAGCCCTAAAACCCTAAGCCCTAAACCCTAAGTCTTAAACCCTAAACCCCTAATCCCCTAACCTTAAGTCCGAAACCTTACACCCTAAACCCTGAACCATCTCTCCTGGCCTACTGGCCTTCTTAGGAGTCGCAGACTGCAGCCTCTTGGGAAAAAGGAGTTTAAAAAAAACCCTGAACCACGCCACTCTGCAGGTGCCTCGGGAGGATGCCGGTCTCACGGCGACTGGGCGCTGGCAGGCGGGTAGGCAGATCTACCAATATCTCTTAAGAAGGGAATGGGGTTTAGGGTTTAGGGTTTAGGGTCTTGGGTTTGGGGTTTGGGGTTGAAGGTGTAGGGGTTTGGGGGTTTAGGGGTTTAGGAGTTTAGGGGTTTAGGGTTTAGGGTTACTGGCGTTGGACTCCAATTATGCCAAAACCGTCTCCCAACCAAAACGGGCCCTATCTCAAAACCCTGCCCACCGCTCTAGATCCCTTGTGGAAGGAGGGACGCCGGAAAGAAACCTATATTAACAAGAATCCACAAGAATTCCCCAGCTTCCCGCCCTCCGGGACAAAGGCGGAGCAGTTGCGGCTTCGACTGGCCCGGGGCTTGTTTGTATGGCATATGGGGCTTACGGTTTAGGGGATTCGGGTGTGGGGATTAGGGCTTCGGATTTGGGTATTAGGGTTTATGATTAGGGTTTAAGGTTTAGGCTTGTTGGGGATTAGGGTTTAGGGATCAGGGTTTCGGGGGTTTGATTGGACTCAAGGAGTTTGAGTTTAAGGTGTTTGGGGGGGATCCGGGGTTCAGAGTTAAGGATTTGGGAAGCAGAGCTTAGGGTTTGGGGTATTTGGGGATTTGTTGGCTTGATAACAGGTGTTGCTAGGTTTTGGACGTGCTTTTTCGATTTTTGCAAGCTTGCCTCAGCCTGCGCGGTTTTCAATATGTGCTGCAAGGGGTCTGCTTGGGTTTTGTGAGGTTCACTGTCGGTTTTCTTAGATTAAAGGTGCCTTTATATTTACCCCTTCACAGCGATCCTACTGTTTGAGTTTTTGTTGTGCCCCCCGTTTTTCCATGGCACCCCCACTGCTGTTGTAAGATATCTTCCTTTAGGGTTTTGCGAAGCCCTTAAAGGAAGCCCTTAAAGGGGAACCCCCTAAACCCTAGACCCTAAACCCTAAAGCCCTAGAGTCCCCTTTTTGGAACCCTTAAAGGGAACCCTGACAGGAAGCCTTAAAGGAACCAACTTAAAGGAAGCTTAAGCCCTGAATCCTAGAGCTCCCCACTGTCGCCAAGGAGGCGGCCCAGCAGGAGGGGAGCTTGCCAACGGCGGGGATTCCTTAACGGGTTTAGGGTTTGGGGGTTCGAGAAGGGTTCCATAAGAGCGGGGCCGGGGGAGGCGTGTTATTGAGACTTAAGGCTTTAGGAGGTGAAGATAACAGGCTGCATCTCTCAGCTCTTCGTTAACGCGTGTAGACGTTTGAGGTACTTGGTTGTGTATGGGATTTCTACAACTGTGGGATTGAAAGGCTTTTCGGGCTTCGCTGTCTTGATGGGCTTGGGCACCGGGTTCTCGTGCTTTGTCAACTGCTCCGTGTCCCTAAACCCTAAACCCTAAACCTTGCAGTTTGTGTTGGTTGTTTGTATTGGCTTAGCGTATGGTGCGTGGGGATTTAGGTCTCTGGGTCTGGGTGAGCGGTTCTTAGCATTGTATGCAGCACCATGTCCCGCGGGTCACGCGTTTCGGACTGCTTAGCAGAAGTAGGTTGTATGGGGCACTCAAACCTTAAGCCCTAATCACAAAAATTACTGAGCTGGAAAGAGGCCCCTCAAGTCAGTTCGCTGCAGAAACCTTTTCGGATGGCATCACGTTCATCTTCAACAACAAATTCAACTTGACCACTCCTTTTCACTCAGAGCCCTCTAAAGCCCTATAAATCCCTTATGGAGCCCGTTAAAGGAACCTGTAATTAGCGTGTCGGCCGTGAACTCTTAAGCTCTAAACCCTAAACCCTGAGCCCTGTGGAAGATCATGCGACTTAGTAAGTACAGGTATAAGTGTAGTTACCTTGTTTCTGACCGTAGTTACTAAGTCCCCTGATCCTCCAAGTGTGGAAGAAACCCTAAACCCTAAACCCTAAACCCTGAACCCTCAACCCTCAACCCTAAACCCTAAACCTTAACACCCTAAACCCTAAACCCTAAACTCTAAACCCGAACACCTTAAACCCTAAGCCCTAAACTCTAAACCCGAACACCTTAAACCCTAAGCCCTAAACCCTAAACCCTCAACCCTAAACCCTAAACCCTAACACCTTAAACCCTAAGCCCTAATCCGGTAGGTGAGCAGAGTGGCCTGCTCGCCTTTGCGGCGAGCGCGAGAGACGGCCGCCACCTTGTTCCCCAATCACGAGGCGCGCGCCGCGATGTTTCTGTCGGTTTAGGGTTTAGGGTTTGGGGGCTTAGGGGTTTAAGGGTTTAGGTTAAGGGGTTTAAGGGTTTAGGTTAAGGGGTTTAAGGGTTAAGGGTTTAGGGTTTAGGGTTTAAGGGTTTAGGGGTTAGGGTTCGAGGTCTCAGGTTTGTAATTGGGGTTGTTAGGGTATTCTTGTTGCTTAGGAGAGAGGACGGGGGGTTGCGGTTCTTGTCCAGGAACAGCCTTCAATGATTCAAGTTAGTGTATGTTAGTCTCTTGAGGTACCCTCTTCAACGAACGCCCAGTAGAAGGTGCAGATTCTAGACGATCTCGCAGAGCGCCGTGGCCCCAGAGGATAGCTTCTTGGCTGCTGGGTTCCCATGCCAGAGCTGTTCCATGCTTCTTGAGGGCAGCATGTTATGGGAACATGAGGAGATTGTAAACGGCAAATGAATCGGACTTTATGGGGATTGGAGGAACGGTCTTACATGGTGGTTTCGGAGTGGGCACACATTTGACTGCATGCTTCCTCTATTTCAAAGGTCTTTGGACTTAGTAATGAGGGTTATGAACGGTTTAACTATACCTCCAAGTCTTCACAGACCCGATTAAGCAGTAGCATGCTCTCAGCATGAAGCTTGTCTTCCCTTCCTCTCAGTACTAAGCTTGTTTTCTTGTCGTACTCCTCAATACCACAAGTTGCCAGCTACACCAGGCTCGAAGTTCGACATCCCAGGTCTCCGAGCTCGCAAACCCTTTGCTTGGCGACTCTAAGCCCTGCCTTGACCCACTAGAATCACAAGAACCTGCCGTTTGGTAGGGTCCTGAAAAGAACTCTATGTTTCGGTTGATGATAATATCCTGCAGAAAACTAGGTTTTGGTAGATGGCAAAGCCGAAGGCCGAAACCCTAAGCCCGAAAGCTTAAAAACCTAAATCCTAAGCCCTAAACCGTTTGGGGTACCGCAGCCTTATGCCAGAAAGCCTGAAGCTTATACCTGAGTTCCCAGATCCTACCTATTTAATCGTACCTCTCCGAGCACCTGAACTCCCGACCCTCAACCCGATCCTATAGTGAACCCCAGAAAGTTGGAACATGGATTTAGGATGATTCATGCTGGGATTCCCTTTAGTTTACTTTAAGGGCATGAGGCTAATCATGTTCCAACTTTCTGGCTTCTACTATAGACCCTAAACCCTGAGTCCCCAAAGCGCCCTCAAGCAGCCCACCAAATCCTAATATCCTGAATCCCCAGCAATTCAGAACCCTGAGCAAAAGCCACCGTAAATCCCTTGTAGATCCTGTTTAGAATTCCTTTCGAACCGTTCTAAAGCCCCCAGGTCCCAAATCTAGATCCTCAATCCCAAACCGTAAACCGTCAACCTTCAACACCAAAGCCTAAAGGCCTAAACTTGAGCAATTCCAAGGCCACGAGGGCCCAGCTGTCGGTGCTGAGCCCTGGTCCTGTTCATTCTTAGTCTAGTTGGTCTTAGGGTTTACGGTTTGCAGGGTTTAGGGTTTGCAGGGTTTAGGGTTCACCGTTTAGGGTTCAGGGTTCAGGGTTTAGGGTCTAGGGTTTAGGGTTTGGGTTTCAGAGACTTAGTCGAAACCTTGAACATAGGATCCGGTCGTAGCCTTATTCTGAGCTTTAGTCTTCTTCTTATTCTTCTTCTGCATCGTCTTCTCCTTGTTCTTATGTTTCTTTGTGTGATTGTTCTGATTTGGATCTTCCTACGTTGCGTTTTGTAGTTAGCATGATTGCTCTTCCTTGTCGCATGATGATGGCTTTGATGATTAACATCAGTCTTGTTATCGGGATGCTGTCTTCGGGTTTCTCTACAGGTTTTCTGGTGTTCTGAAAAAGGTGTACTAAGGTTTTGTGGGTGGTTTTGTTGCGATTCGCATCGAGGTTGGGGACAACGTCAAGCTTCAGGAATATTCATACACCGAGTGTAAGAAGCTATACCTTAAGTGGGAGGTCGTTGGTTCTTAAGTAGAACTTCCACATGAGTACGACCGAAATCGGAACCTCAAAGTGAAGGGATAAACCCTAAACTTCGATTCCACAGATATTGATCCCTAAACCCTAAACCCTAAACCCCCAAATCCCTAAACCCTAAACCCTAAAGCTCGAACCCCTAAGGTCTAAGGCCGGAACCCTAAAGCCCGAACCCTAAAGCCCCACACCTTTCTTCAGTCGTAAGGGTTTACAGCCATTGTGGTTTTGAGCCAGTGTTTGGGCTCTTCTAGGCTCCATGTGGCGGCCTTTTCCTACTGAATCTGATTTTCCTACTGAATCTGATGTGAACATGTGCCTCAAGCCCTGCGCCAGGGTCCAAACTCTTAGCACAAGGAACTCGCAAAACCGAATCGTGAACGCTCAGCTTCCGCAACCTAGCTAAGACCTCAAACCGCTAGCCCCTGTACCTAAGTCGCCGTGACGTCCTCTGAAAGGTCCTGTAGCTTGAATCGTCGGGCGATCCAGGTGGAATGCCTAAACCCTTAACCCCTAAAGCACCTGTATCCCTAAACTCCGAAACTCCTAAACCCCAAACCCCCAAACCCTAAACCCTGAACATTATTTAAGCTGTGCACCCTAACCTGTTTAGCTTTCATGGCTTAGATGCAGAGTTTCAGCTACGAGGAAACCTTGCAGCAGCTAGCTCTTCGCGCCGATCGTTGCTTCGTCACTCGGAGCAGAAAGGGTTTGGGAGGTTAGGGTATTGGTTTGCATTGAGAATTTTGGGTTTGGCGTTGAGGGTTTAGGGTTTAGGATGTCGTGCTTTGCTTGAAATCTTTGTGTTTGGGTTGGGGGGGGGGGTAACTTCGAGCCCCTAAATCCACGTGGATAGAATAGAGGGCTGTACCCAAATGCATCACGGCTGTATGTCTGCTTAGAGGTGCTAGCCTACCGACTAGGTCTTGAGCTGCCGAGTACTACAGAATCCCACACCGCATATGCGAAGCGTTCCACGCACCCTAAACCCGAAGACCCCCAAACCATGTGGGCTCTTCAGAAACCCGATGGCTCGAAAGCCACCACGTGACACTACAAGGTTTAGGGTTATATCCATAGTGTAGAGTATTGAACTGAGGCGACTTGGGTTTACGTTAATCATAACTCTACCAAAACCCTAAACCCTGGACCCTAAACCCTGAACCCTGAACCCTAAACCCTAAACTGTAAACCCTAAACCCTAAACCCTAAGCCCCTAAGGCCCCTAAACCCTAAGCCCCTAAGGCCCCTAAACCCCTAAATCCCTAAATCCCAAACCGTACGCCCTAAACCCTAAACCTTTTGTCGACGCCTGTTTGAAACCGAAGGGTCTGCGCCATCCTTTGGGTCTGAGACCTCAGGCCTAAATCCGATAAGCCCTCTGCCTCGCAAAGTAATATAGAGGCCTAAATAATAGCCTGTACTATTTTGGGGGCTCCTTATTATAGTCATAGTATAATATACACCCAAACCCTCTATTGAAACTATTAAGGTCTCCATATTAAGCCGTGTCGGATTTTGCTAGGCTTTGGAGTTTCCATGAGGCGTTACGGGGGGTTTATAGAGGTCGGAAGGATGAGTACTACTTTGCCCTAATCATCCCTATATAGTCATCTTAACCCCACAACACTGTTCTAAATAGTAAGGTCCCTTTACTACACCCTAAACAAAAGCAAGACAGTGCTCAAGGAGTGGCTTGTGGAGTGCGAGGAGGACTCCATCGTGGCTCGGTTCTTATGGCGTAATATAGGAGCCTAAGTAAATTAGAACTGCGGCTTTGGGGAAATTGTACGATAAATATATTCGGAACCCTAAGGAACCATTCAGACTTCCGTGGGTGTAGTGTCGGGTTTAGGGTTGAGGGATGTGGCGGCATTTAGTGCAGGGGCTTGGGGCTGGTTGTTGGGGTTTGGGCTTAAGATGTAAGGTTTAGGCGGTGCTGCATGTGTTGCCGGGTTAAGACGAGAGGTCCAGTGGTCAAGGGGTTTGCAGTGTAGGAAGCAATGGGTCAAGCCATGCGCATGAGTGGTGGGTGTAGCAGTAGGGTTCTGGGTGTTGGGTTTCGACAGTTTTTTGGTGCTCGTGCTCGCGACTACTGTAAATCTGTTGGCCACCAGCGGCAAACTTCCTTCCAACGTAGCACAAGCCAGGAATAGCGTAGCACAAGCCAGGAGCCATTGAAGAAACGGAGATGGCACCCAAAAACCCTAAACCCCTGTTTAAAATAATAGTAGTTTTAGAAGTTTAAAGGGCGCTTTCAAAGCCACGAAGCGCTGAAACACCTCAATCAGCAGACCCCAACGCCCCTCTGTACTTAAGTCCTGGGGCACAGGGGTAAAGCCTAAACACTCAACCCGGCAGATGGGTCCAAACAAGATTGTCAGCGCCGTTCTTCGAAGTAGTAAGCGGCTTTGGACCTTAGCTTCCTTGCTTATAACTCGACCCCCCAGTACCGACGGAACTTTAGGGTTTAGGGGTTCGGGACTAGGGCTTAGGGACTAGGGTTTAGGAAAGTTTAGGGGCTGGGTTGAGGGACCACATATGTTTAGCTCCTGCGTGGAGGTCCTTGCATGCTTGTCAATTTCATTACAGTAGCAAATGTTCCTACATGGTCGCCCAAGCCGCCGCAACCCTAAACCCTAAACCCTAAACCCTAAACCCTAAAGCCTAAACCCTAAACCCCAAGCCCAAGACCCTAAGCGCTACACAATACACCGGAAACGCACGGTTTTTTGCTTTAGGGTTTGCACGTCCCTCTCAGCAAAACCCGGCATCGTTAAGTCTGTTTGGCCCAGGCTGTGGTGAGCGGGCGCCTGAGGGTGTAGGGCTGAGGGCGGCGGGGGGAAGTTTGGAGCTGCTTGGTTTGGGAGTTCTGGCCCTTCAGGCGTAGAAGCCTCCCGAAACCATAACCCCCCAAGAAAATTTTAACCACAAATCCCCAACGGCCTTGAACCAAAGAGATGCTAGATCTTTCCCCGTAGTGATCCTAAGTCCTATTCCCGAAACTCTCAATCCCTACTGTAGGGGTCGGAACAACTAGGAAGAACATCCGCGTTTGCCCCTAATATGACTGAACTTTTGGGGGCCCGGTGTTGAAGAAGAGAGCACCCTGAACCCTAATACAGGGGCCTTAGTAATGAATTAGAATAGGGTCTTGGGGCCCATTATACCATACTTAAAATAAGGACCCCCCCCCCAAAAAATAGTATTGGTAATTATCTGGGCCCCTATATTAAACCCCATAATACCCCTAATCGCAATCCTTATAGATCCCTTTACAAGGAACCCATAAACGAACCCTATTCTAATTCTGTAGGCCCCTATATTGCCCCTAAATCCAACCCCCAAAATCATGATAAGGAACCCCCAAAACCCTATTCTAATTATTAGGGCCCCTACAGTATGTGCACCCTGGAAGCCCTAAACCCGAGGCCACGGCGAGTTGCTGCGTCTTCTCTTTACCCGGATGCCGCGCAGGGCGCGTGTAACCGTCGATGATCGAAGGCTGTCAGTGTTCTTAGTACTATTTTCTTTTCTGACTAGTCTTACTATCGTTTTATTCTTATTATTACTATAGTTATTGATACGGTTGTAGTTTCATTATGATTAGTGTTGTTGCTGGTTTTTGTTTTGTTTTGCGCGCTAAGGTGTTTACGGTATAGAACCCTCATAGCATCTTGCAAAACGCTCTGGAACAAGACCTTCAAGAATCATGTGCACTCCGTTTCTGAATCCCATCACTTGAGCCCAGCCGTTAACGCCTAAACCCCAAGCTCCAAACCCGAACAGTGGCCCGTATAATTAGTGAGACTAACCCAGACCATCGGGAGGATCTCCCCTAATTTGGGGCCCTATACTACTCAGGGTACTTTATAGGAACCCCCATTAAGGGATCTACTTTTTGGATCCTGCCGGGGGTCTGGGAAAGGGTTCCTAATCAACATACCAAAGCAACCACCCTGTCCCAACCATTCAGGCCTATGTATTAGAGGCAAAACTCAAGCCCGAAGACCCGGTCTCTGCAAAATCTCACCCAAAGGTTCTAAGATGGCCAGCAGGGTTTTGGGGTTTAGGGTTTAAGGGCTTTGGGGGTTTTTAGGGTTTTTAAGGGTTTTAGGGTTTAAGGTTTCAAGGTTTAGGGTTACAGGACTCGGGTTTAACAGTTCAGGGTTTGGGGTTTGGCATTGAAGGCTTGGGACTAGCCTAGAATAAACAATCCTTAAAGGGTTCCATGAGGGGATCCTTAAAGGGTTCTATAAAGGATTCCTTAAAGGGTTCTATAAGGGATCTATGGAGGTTTAGGGTATAAAGGGGTTACTCAGGAACCTAGACCTTAACAAAAGGACATGACCCTGAAGAGATAGGTACAATCAACTTTTTCAAGGTACCTTGGTTTCTCTTGGTAGCGTTTCAACGTCATCAGAACCTTAAACCCTGCACCCTAGACCCCTCAACCCTTAAACCTTAAACCCTAAAACCCCCAAACCCCTCAACCCTAAAACCCCTAAACCGTAAACCCCTAACCCCTAAACCATAAACCCCTAAACCCCTAGACTCTAAGCCCCTAAACCCAAAACCCTAAATGTCATCCAGGGGCCTCTCTGTGGGCTTCCAGCTTTGCGAGCTCCGCGCCTGCCTCCTGCAGTTTGAAGCCCAAGGCCCTCGCCGAGAGTTTGGGGTTTAGGGTTGTAGGGTTTAGGGTTTAGGGTTTAGGGGTTGTAGGGTTTAGGGTTTAGGGGTTTGAGGTTTAGGTCTTAGGGGTTTTGGGGTTTAGGGTTTAGGGTCTAGGGGTTTAGGGTTTAGGGGTTTAAGGTTTAGGTCTTAGGGGTTTCAGGGTCTAGGGTTTTTAGGGTTTAGGGTCTGGGGGTTTAGGGTTTAGGGGTTTAAGGTTTAGGGCTTAGGGGTTTTAGGGTTTAGGGTTAGGGTCTAGGGGTTTAGGGTTTAGGGGTTTAAGGTTTAGGGGTTAGGGGTTTTAGGGTTTAGGGTTTGGGGTCTAGGGGTTTAGGGTTTAGGGGTTTAAGGTTTAGGGGTTAGGGGTTTTAGGGTTTAGGGTTTGGGGTCTAGGGGTTGAGGGTTTAGGGGTTTAAGGTTTAGGGGTTAGGGGTTTTAGGGTTTAGGGTTTGGGGTCTAGGGGTTGAGGGTTTAGGGTTTAGGGGTTGGGGTTCGGGATGGTCAGGGTCAAGGGTTTAGGGTTTTGGGCCTAGTGAGTGTATATACTGGGTTCTGGAGTACCATCACGGTTTAGGGTTTAGGGTTTTTAGACATGTTGCTAGAAGGAGCCAATATGAAATACAAGTTTATACTTGTTGCTCCCTGGCTACTTCAACAGCCATCTCCGAGGGACCTGGAGACTACAAAAGCTGTAAAGCAAAGATGATAATGGCCTTCTTTAAGATTAAGAAAGTAATCGAGACAAACATTACTAAATCACCATATCATATTAAATCGCTCACCTTAAGTTGTTGGAGGGATCTTTTTTATTGTCTGGGGAAGCTTTCGTCGGATCCTTAAAATGGTTTAAAGGATGCTCCAGGCCAGTTCCAAAATTTAGGGGATCTGGAGTCGCCATGGGGTGGAAGTTGGTGTTGGAGAGGCATTACAGGGAGTTTCCGAAAATTAGGGGACCAAAATATAGTACCCTAAATAGTAGGATCCTTATTATAAGGACCCCAAATAAGGTACCCCTTATTTTCGGAAGCTCCCATCAAAGGGTTGAAGCTGTAGGGTTTGGGGTTGTCATGGGGTTGTTGCAGGGGTCCGCGATTTTTGTTTAACCCTAAACCCCCAACCCGGCTCTAGGAAAATAGAGAGATCACTATACAGCAAGTTATCCCATAACCCTCTTCTAATCATTAAGGACTCTTAGGTAGGAACCCTTGTGAGGCCCTTCTAGAACCCTAAAAGGAGCCCTTCTGGTCCCATGAGCCTCCACGGTGATGAATGATATCATGGGGTTCTTATGCGGGTAAGCGTAAGGGTTCTTATAAGGGCTACAAGAGGTGCGAAAAGAGTTCCTATAACGGTTCTTGTATATTCCGGGATTCGACAGGCCTTGTGGCACTCTATCTGGTCTGCGCAGAGTTGTGAGAGGGTTTAGGCGATTTAGGCTTAGGCTGTTCAGGGTCGTGGGTGCTCATGCAAAGTCTTGCACTGATGACCTTTCGCAGCCCTAAATCCTAAATGCTGATTTCTTTTAAAAAAGCCTTTAAGCCCTAAAGCCCTAAACACAGAAACCCTAAACCCTAAACCCTAAACACAGAAACCTTAAACCCTGAGACCCTAACCCGGCCCTCCCGTGAACCTTCAGGGTTACGGCTTAGGGCTTGGGCCAGGGACTCGATTGCATTTCGTGCGTTCCGTGCTCTTGGGGGTTCAGGGACAAGGGTGCCGGCAAGCACACAAAGGGTCCTAAATGATTACCTATACTATTTTGGGGGTTCTATATTATATGTCTTGATAGTATAATGGGCCCCAAAAAGCCTGTTCTAATTACTAAGGCCCCTATATTGCAGCTATGTTCCACGCCATTGAGCTCCGTCCACAGGCCTGTTAGTCCGAAGCATGTATTCGAATGAAGTTTGCAGTTAATACTGTGATGCAAGACCCTTGCCTGTGCTTTGCCAGCCAGGACCGTTGACCTGCGTTGTGCTGCCGCTGCGCTTGAAACCGTGAGCTGTGCCAGGACAAAGAGCTGTCTCGTCTACGGAGGAGGTATAAGGTTGACTAAAACTGTTCTTCTACAGGTTACAAGGGGCACAAAGGTAAGAGTTACTACACGGGCGTTCTCATATGCCTGTGTAGTCTTGCTTCCCTGAGAAGCCAACTAACCAATGCATCAAAAAGGAGCTCCGAAAGGAACCCTTTGCAGGAAATTATGGAACCTTTATGGAACCGTTAAAGTAACTCGTCAAAAGCATAGGCATTATCCGCAGGCCCCCCAAGACACACAACTTTGGGAATCCCGAGTCACTCCAAACCCCAGCCGCTGCATCCCTGAAATCTACTTGGAGGATCATGGGACTTAGTGAGTACAGTTACAAGTACCTTAACTGGGGTTATAAGTACGTAGATAAGCACAGTTAGCTTATTCATAATCCTAGTTACTAAGTCTGACAGTCAACGCCGAGTCAAGGCCAGGTTATCGATTTGAATCCCACGAAGCGGTATACACCCCAATAAGAAAATGCATCGAAGCTTCATGGAAACCGCGCGTACCATACACGCCCTACAAACACCGGTAAAGAGCAGCTTACATAAAGCTAGCTGAACCTTAAGAACCCATAAGGCACCCCGTAACACTTGTTGAGCCTGTAACGAACCCTAAACCCTAAATTCTATCTCCCCAAAACCCAAGTCCTAAACCCTAAACCCGAAGTTTCATCCCCAAACCCAAAACCCCAAACCCTAAACCCCAAACCCTAAACCCTAAACCCTGAACCCAAGCTCAAAAATGTTGATAAACCCGAAGCCACGTGTTCGCGTTTGCCGAGGCCAAGGACCCGGACCAGGAGCAGGAGCAGCGGATTTCAGTTTGTTTTTTTGTGGTTTTTGTGTATTTTTTATAGTTTTTTTTGTGGTTTTAAGTATTTTTTGTATTTTTTTTACTGTGTCTTTTTTGTTTTTTGAAAACGGGGAGGGGGGATTGTTGTTGGGGAATTTGGGGTTTTTACGAGGGGTGAGGGTTCTTTAGGGGGACCTAGGAGTTTCGGATTCAAGGTTTAGGGTTACGGTTTAAGGTTTAGAGGCTTCGGCACAACCAAACGGAGTGTAGTGGCAATCTGGTGGAATTGGGGTCTTTCAGTGCATGGTGTTGCGGAGGAGAGTTTAACGTCGAGTGATTCAGGGTGTCCCTGTTATGGAACCTTGACACTTCCCCTAAACCATATGGAACCGTAAACCTCTAAGCCCTACGTCCTAAGCTCCTAAACCCCTTGACCCCAGACTTTGAACCCTAGGCCCTAAACCCTAAACCCTGAGCCTTGAACTCTTCTTGGAGGATCATGGGACTTAGTATTATAGGGGTTTAGGGTTTAGGGGTTTAGGGTTTAGGCATGGGACTTAGTAATTACAGTTACAAGCACCTGAACTGGGGTTATAAGTACGCATAAGTATAGTTACCTTATTCACAACCCTTGTTACTGAGTTCCCTGATCCTCCAAGTATGGTTCCATCTACCTGAATGCCTTTGACGGGTTGCTTTAAGGGTTCTTTCAAGGTTCCATATGGTTGATGTTATAAATCCTGCAATACCTTAATGACGACTATGGAAATTATGGTAGATTCCTTATTATGGGTAATGCAGGGTTTATATCATCAACCGTAGTTTCCTGTTCCAGGGTTCCTTTAGGAGTTCCTTTAGGGACCCTGAACTTATTAGGGTTTATCAGAAGAACCTACAAAAAAGTAGGCTTTGGCAGGTTCAGGGAGCGGGGGTGGGGGGCCTTAATGCCCATAGTAGGGACCTAATTAGGCCTATTTAAGGAAGTATAGTCCACTACCCCCCTGTTTCTTACAGTAGAAGCCCAAAAGTTGGAAACCCAATAGCCTCAATCCTTAAGAGTAATGTATAAGAAATCCCAGCTCTATTCGGCCTTAATCCGGTTTCCAACTTTATGGGGTTTACCTTACCCTTCTAAGGGTCCGCTAGAACTTTAGGAACCCCAAACCTCAGAGCGGAGCTCGAGAGTTGGTCTCGGGTTTCGGATTTTCAAGGCCAAGTCTGGCTGTTAGGGTTCTGGGGTTGTTGGGGGGTTTTCTGAGGCTTTTAGTGGTTTTAAGGTTTTTTTGGGGGTTCTTGAGGCTTTTAGGGGGTTTAGGTTTTTTTTGGGGGTTTTAAGGCTTTCAGGGGTTTTAGGGTGTTTTTGGGGGTTTCTGAGGCTTTCAGGGGTTTTAGGGCTTTTCTGGGGGGTTTTAAGGGTTTGAGGGTGTTAGGGTTTACGATTTGGGGTCTAGGGTTCAGAGCTTTAGTGCTTTTGAGGCTTAGGAGGCTTGGGTTCACCGTTAGGGTTTCGGGCTTAGGGTAAGCGGTTAGGGTTTCGGGCTTAGGGTTTAGGGTTTTAGGGTTTAGGGTTTAGGGTTTAGGGTTTAGGGTTTGGGGTTTAGGGTTTAGGGTTTAGGGTTTAGGGTCATCTCTAAATGGGCAGTTCTCTAGTTGGGGTCCCTTGTAGGGTCCGGTTTCTAAGGGTGCCGCCTTCTTTTGGGGTTCCTAAACAGGGACCCTACTTGAAGGGGTACTATAAGGGTTCTATAATATTAGAATAGGGGTTTGGGATATGTTATACTATAACTATAATAAGGAACTCCCAAAACCCTAAACAGGGACCCTAGTTAAGAGAACTAGCCATGCGGGAACACGAATAACTAGATTAGGGTTCCTCATAAAGGCCAGAAGAGGCTTGGAATAGGGTTTTGTGTTCTGTATAGTGTAATAACCTTAAGGACGAGTATTTACACTAAAGCCCCAAACCCCTAAACTCTAAAACCCTAAAGCACCTAACGCGCCTAAACCTTAAAATCCTTAAAACCCGAAAACCCGAACGCCCTCAACCCTAAACCCTAAAAAACTAAACCTGAAAGCCCTAAACCCCTAAAACCCCTTAATCTCCGACAGTACCCTTGAACTCAGCAACTAAGCGTAAAGAATCCCTATAGTACCCTTTAGATCCCTTAAAAGAACCCTTAAAGGATCCCTTTAAAGGAACCCCTGCAACCCCCGAAAGAGCCCGCAAGCATGAGCCCGAAGCTGCGCATCCTCCAGGCCGAGGCCTTGCACGAGAAGTACCGGTTCCTTGTGGAGACGCTCAAGGTCAGGGGTTTAGGGTTTAGGGGTTTTGGGGTTTAGGGGTAGGGTTTAAAGTTTAGGGTTTTGGGGGTTTAGGGTTTAGAGTTTAGGGCTTTAGGGTTTAGGGGTTTAGGGTTTAGGGTTTAGGTTTTTTTCTGCCCTTTTCTGGTTCGTTTAAGTCTTCCTTTGGAGGCTTTAAGGTTTTTCCTTTCCTGCCCTTAGGTTTAGGGTTTTAGGGTTTTAGGGTTTAAATTTAGGGTTTAGGGTGAAGGTTTTTCTCCACCCTTTCAGGGTTCCTTTAAGGGTTCCTTTATTTTTGTTTTGTTTGGTTTCTTGGGTGTTAAGGCTTCGGGTGTCTGTGGTTTCGGGTTCCTTCACTGAAGGGTTCCTGCCAGGGGTTCCTTGCAAGATTCGCTTAATCCTAGTAGTAGAGTAGGTAACCTTTAACCTTTTGGGGTAGTATAATCCCTATATATTCCTTACATTATGAAAAAGGTTAACCTTTAGTTCCATGATACCCGACAAGTAGGTAATGCTGTTCCTTTGAAGTCTCATTCTGGAGTTCTTCTGAGGGTTCTGTAGGGTTTTACCTTAGATGGGGGTTAGGGCCGGCTTGGGGGCTCAGGGTTTAAAGCCATTTCGGGTCTTGGGTTTTTTGGGTTTGGGGGTGAGGGTCGTCATGGTTCGGGTTCATGATTTCGGGGTGTAGGGTTTGGGTGTTCAACTGGGTTTAGGGTTTATATTTTGGGGCTCAGGTTTTGGGAGAAAGAGGGTTTAGGGTTTAGGGCTTCGGGGTAGGATTAGCAGCGTTGTTTCTGTTCTAATTTTGACGGCGTTCTCTCGGGGCTGGATGGACTTTGTCAGACATGAAGGGAAATATCTGCTCTGGGTGTTGATCCGACTGTCTTCTGTGTTCTGAAATTTACGTCTAGCGCACGAGTTTCAGAAGCAGGTTGCGCTTAAGGCCCATGCCTAGACACTTCTTTGTTGCAACCCTTTGGAATTGCAGCACAAGGTCCCAAACCCCAAAACCCCAACCCCTAAATCCTAACCCCCAAACCCGGACCCCAACCGTAAACCCCAACCCCCTAAACTCACACCCCTAAACCCCAAATTGTCGGTTCAAGCGGACATCCTCGTATCCTGCAGCCTAGACCACAAGCATCCCAACTCTCCACCCAACCCCTTCAAAACTCGATTCAGAAGAGCCTAGGATGCGAAAGGTTCACTGGTTTGAATGATGGAACGCCAAACCAAAAATGGCAACTGAGCCGCCAAAAGGCCCCAAGTCCTACTTTGGGTTGAGGTTCTGTGCTGTTTCGGATTGCTGTAAGTTTTTCGACGTGGAGTTTTTGGATCTACCTACCAAAACCTACTGGTGTCGGAGGTTCTCATTACAAGCCCTTAATATAATTCATAGGGACCCAACCCTAAACCCTAGAACCTAAAACCTACAACAAAATAGGTTCCGGTAGGTGAAGGTAGGTTTCTCCGGACCTCTAGGAAAATGCCGGTTCTGCAGCCATTTCGGCTTTCATGACGCCAGTGAAGGGCTCAATGTTTCTCACAAAATTTCGAGGTGCTACCTGTCTAGAACCGTGCGTGTTGCTACGCTTGCGTTTCTGATTTGCGTAGCGCCTCAAGAGACCCTGTTGGACCATAAACCCCTGAACCCCTAAACCCCTAAACCCCTAAGGACCTAAACCCCTAAACCCCTAAACCCTAAGGACCTAAACCCCTAAACCCCTAAACCCTTAAAACCCTGAAGACCCTTTTTGGACCTTAAACCCGAAGCCGAGACTCGAAACCCGCAAACCCCCAACCCTCCAAGCTTTATCCTTAGCAGCTGAGTTTACAAACTTTAAACTTTTTGGGATAATGAAACCCTCTTGACAACTGAAAGTTTAAACTTTTTGGGATAATGAAACCCTGGTAAAAACTGAAAGTTTAAACTTTTTGGGCTTATGAACTCGGCAACTAAGTATCCCAGTAACCTGATTTGGTTCTCTACTTCTAACCCACTTGCTGACTGCTACCTCTAAACCCAAAGCCAATGAACCTAGATCCTAAACCCTAAACCCTCAACCCTAAAACCCTAAGCCCGACATCCCGAAACCCTAAACCCTAAACTCACTATGTAGGAACCCTTACGGGATCCCTTAAAGGATCCCTTAAAAGGATACCCAAAGCCCTAAACCCCTAGACCCCGAACCCAAGTCCCCAGAGCCTCCAAGTAGGGACATGGGCGATGCCCTCACCCGCCGTCCGAGCTCCTTCCGGTGCTGCCTGGGGCCTTGGTGGCCGAGGGTTCAGGAATGTTTAGGGTGTAGGGTTTAGGGGTGTAGGGTTTAGGATTCAGGGTTTAGGGTTTAGGGGCCTAGGGTTCAGGGTTGAGGTTTTACAGTTGCGGGCTGGGGTTCTGTGTTTCGCGGGTTTGGGCTTTAGGGCTTTTCGGGTTTCGGTTTGGAGTCTAGGGCTTTAGGGTTTAGGATTTGGTGTGCAGGGCTGAGCGGCGTTTAGGGAGATTGCCGCTTGCGATTCACCTGACAACAAATCCGACGGATCAGGGTACTTGGAGGCAGGATCGCAACAGCTGGGATACTTGCACAACTTTATTTGCCATCGGCTTACTAACTCATCTGAGCTTCCAAATGGGCCTTCAGTAATATAGCTTATAGGGGTCGCAGTAGTGTAATACGCCCTCCGCAGTGGATCCTTATGACTAAGATCCCTAAGATCCCTAAGATCCTTATGACGGTCCCTTGTAGTAGTCCCTCCAACCCATTCCCCCATTCCCTGCTAAGAGCCAGGGAAAAAGCCCGAAACCCTAAGCCTTAGTAACTGAGTGGATGCACTTTACACTTTTTGGGATAATATTACCCACTATAAAACTGAAATTGTACCCCTACACTTTTTGGGGCTTATGAACTCAGCAACTAAGAAGCTCACAACGAACCCAAAGATTAGACCCCAAACCCTAAACCCGACACTCTCAAGAAGGATGTTCATAGAAAGTGTAGGTTTTCATCTTTTTTCCACAGCTTCACCCTCAACCCGAAGTGCTAGAGAAGATTCCGTTTCCACGTAAAGCCTTAACTCTCTAAACCCTGAACCCCTAAATTATGAGCAATAATATGAGCGCCTGAGGGTTCCCTAGTAGATTCACAGTATAATGTAGGAACCTGATTAAAAAAAGCATCGGGCCTTTATTAGGGTTCCTTATATGAATCCTACTATTTTGGGGTTATAGGCGCAAAGACCCTCAACCCCAGGCCAGAGCTCGGCCCAGCTCCCCTCAGCCAGCCTCTTCTGAGGCTTTCTTCGGAGCGCTGGTCGCCTTTGCCGTCTTCGCAGATGAGCGGCCGCAGGCATGGAGTAGTAGTAGTAGTAGTAGTAGTAGTGGTAGTGGTAGGCGGAGTAGGAGTAGGAGTAGGAGTTGGAGTGGGAGTAGGAATTAGTAGTAGTAGTGGTGGTGGTGGTGGTGGTAGGAGTAGTAGTAGCAGTAATTGCAGGTAGCACGCCCTCGGGTCATAGCCCGAATACATGGTCTTACTCCGATATACTCAAAAACTCGGTTCTCCACCATATGACCCTAAACCCTAAACTCTAAATCCTAAACCCTGAACCCTAAACCCTAAACCGAATTTTATGAGGTCGTATCGGGCTGCTAGGGCTTCACGTTTCGGTAGGGTGTCTTCAGCGTGTAAATGTCAATCAATTCCTCACCTGCTTGCTTACAGAGTCGTTTCAGTCTTGTTTTCAACTCAAGCCAAGGTGTCAAAATGTAGATCCCTGATGGGCTCCATTGCACTGAGGGGTCCAGAAATAAGGGTTCCCTAAAGTGGTCAAAAAGGGCTCCTTTAAGAGTGCAGGTTGGTGGGGATGAGGAGCTTAATGTAGGCCACACCCTGATTCCTGAACCTCTTTGCCATAACAGGGATTATGCTAGTGATCCGTTTAGGGTTTAGGGTTTAGGGTTTAGCTATGCAGTCCCTCAAATACAGGGCGTTCGTTAATCAGCGGTTTACATTCTTGCACGACTCCCAAGACCTTGCTCAAAAATTCCTAGGCAAGCCATGACCGTCACACCCAATCTAACAACAAGCCCAAGCCCGGACCCTACACCGAGAACCTCAGCATGTTCGTCCCATAAATCCGAAACGACCTGTAGATCCAGTCATTTACAAAGCAGGTTTGAGGCCTTGCTTTGAAGCCCGAAAGCGTCGTGAGCCCACAAGGATCGTTTCGTTGGCCCCGGGCCACGGCGGCTGCGCAGCCCACGGCCCGCCCGGGCGCTGTCTGTATCGGCGTGGCTGGGCTTACAAGTACCTTAGGGTTTAGCGTTTTGGGGTCAGGGCTATATGATGGACTGCTTTGGGTTTAGGGGTTGGGTTTGGGGTTTAGGGCTTAATTAGGGTTTAGGGCTTTGGGCTTTGGAGTTGAGATAAAGCCATAGTTGTTAAGTTGTTAGGTACAGCCTCGAAGCATTCGACTACATTTTTGCAAGTGCTCTTCCAAGGTTCTATAAGGGTGCGTTAGATGATGTAACCTCAACTATGGATTATGATGCATCCCTGTTGCTTCAGGGCTAGGGGTTCAGGGCGGCGGCAGCGATGGAACTTAGGGCTTTGGGATCAGGCATTGGTCTAGCGTTTCTGGTGCGGGGTTCAGTATGGGTTCAGAGTTGCAGCGCCACACGACCCGAAGACCTAACGTCTATCGAAGCCTTTACGGAGCGGTAGAGCTTTTTGGATGCGTTGAGAAGGCGCTGTTGGACAAACATCGGCGCAAGTGAAGCAATGCTGATAGCCATGAAAGGCAAAGATTTATAAACGGCCGGTAGGGAATCTTTACAAAACCCTGAACTAAGGAATACTCATAAAACCCTTGTAGAATTGTCACCGCAGAAGCTCATAGAGCTGACAAAGAGCGTTTGTCGAACCCTCTCTAGATCGCTCAGCGCGGTGTCCTATACCCAAAAACCCCAACCATCCCTGATCCCTCAACCCTAAACCTTGCTCCCAAAACCCTAATCCCTCAACCCTAAACCCTGAACTCGAAAACCCTGAACCCTAAACCCCCAAAGCCTAAACACTAAAAGGTCCGAGGTCAGCTTTTGGCCCAGTCCGGTTCCTGGCGAGATGTCCCAGGCAGCCGGCGACACGAACGGTTCTACATGGGTTCGGGGTTCTTTAGAAGGTTCCTTAAGGGTTCTACAAGGGTTCTTTAGAAGGTCAATCGGGGTTCTGTAAGTTTTGAAAAGGGGTTCAAGGTTCTTTAAGGGTTCGATCCTGAGCAAGGGAGTTGAGTTTCTGGATTAAGAGTGGGTTGGGTTTACCTGTGACCCCAAACCCTACAAAATAGTAGGTTCTGACCCCTTAATTAGAGGGTCTAACCCCTAAAACAGTAGGATTTTGGATCCCAAGGTAAGGGTTCGAGTCGGCTTCGAGTTTAATTTGGCTGAGGGATTTAGAAGGCCGCGCAGGCTTTGCCCCGAGCCTTTTCGTTTTCCACATGCTGGCTGTGCCGACACTCAACGCGAACCATGTCAAGTCCTTCGGAAGAAGCATCTGCCACGCATTGACGGTTTCGAGAACACTCTGCTTCCTCCGGTCTCGAATCTGACCCCTTTAAAGTTGTCTGATGGCTTTGCGTATGCCCAGAGTTCATTAGGATCTCTACTTGTTGGCTGACATCTTCGGAGTCGGTAAATAAAGAACGCTTCAAACCCTAAGACCCAGGTTTTAGCACCTGTGCGTCCGAAGCCTTAGACCTAAAGACGAAATGAGCCCTAAAATGCTTTGAGGTTTATATATAGTAGAAGCCAGAAAGTTGGAACATCAATATCCTCATGCCCTTAAGGTAGAGTATAGGGGATCCTAGCACAAATCCTCCTAAACCCATGTTCCAACTTTCTGGGGTTCACCATATAGAGTATAGGGATTCGTACTAAGCGCCTACAGGGCCCCTGCTTTTAAGGGGCCCCGAACCCCAAACCCGAAACCCTAAACCCCAAATCTTAAGCCATAAAAACCCCGACCCTAAACCCCAAACCCTAAACCCTAGCCCTAAACCTTAAACCCCAAACCCTAAAACCCCACCAAAAAAGAACCTTAAACCGGAAACCCGAGCAGGTCGATCCCGTGGCATCCTTTGCGCTGGGCACCTTTATCGGTTCCCTCATGGGATTCGTTCCCTTGGCCGCAGCGAGCTTCGTTTTGAGCTCTGTTTGGGTCTAGAGGTGTTCCCTAAACCGTAAACTAAACCCCAGAGTTTGAGGTTTAAAGAAATGGGTAGGGTAATTACTAATTCCAGTTTAGGCTTTAGGGTTCATTGTCTCAAAACCCTAAACCCTGAACCCAAAACCCTAAACTACTTTTTTCTTTTGTTGAGGTCTCTTTGGGTCCATGGTTTTCGGGTTCGCGAGTACTAAACCCACAACCAATCTTTCCATAGCTTACCAATCGAGGTGTAACCTGTGCCCATGTAGATTAGGAACCTAGTGCTCCAAGCTGTCGCAGGCTTCCACATCAGCCCCTTAAAAGCCCTTAAGCCCTCAATCCCAAACCCCAAGCCTCAAACCCTTTTGGAGGAGGCTGAGACCGAAAGCGTGAGTTCAAGGACGCTCAGCCCCAAGTGCGCAACCCCCACGACCCCACAGCATAATAGGGGCCTTAACAATTCGAAAAGGGTTTTTGGGTACGTGGTACTACAGCTTTATGAAGAAGAGAAGTCACATGAAACCATAGTTGGTTATCAGAAGGAGCCCCAACAATAGTATTGACTGAGAATTATTTCGGGCTCTACAGTAAAGGCCTAGCACACCGCGAGTTTAGCTTCGAGATCGAGACGAATCTCAGGTCTCCCTCTTCGTCGTCCTGCGGAAGTTCGTCCGGAACCTCCAGGTGTACAGGGGTGGGTTTCCCAACATGAGTTTCTGTTTTTCAGGCTTTTGATGAGGTTTTCATGGGCTTTTGTTCGGGATGGGACCTTAGACAGGGTTCACACAGACTCACAAAGACTCGTGAAAGCCAGCCCAAAGCCAGTCGTCAGGAGGATGACTTGGATGGGGCGAACTGGAGCTCCTTTGGCGGCCTGGTGTTGCCATCTTTCTTCTTTCAGGCCCCGCGGTTTGGGGTTGACTGGTGCAGAGCTTTAGGGTTTTGGGTTTAGGGTTTAGGGTTTAGGGTGTAGAGGTGTAGAGCTCCAGGGGTTTAGGGATTTCGGCGGTTTGAGGGCACCGGAATGGTGTGAGCACTTGGTAAAAGGCTAGTCCATAGTTTAGTCCCTCAACCCTAAGCCTTAAAGCCCAAAGCCCTAAGCTTCGAGGTCTGAACAATTAGTACTACTATAGGGGCCTTAATAGTTACCTATACTATTTTGGGGGTTCCTTCTTACAGTTATAGTATACTGGGCCCCAAAACCCTGTTCCAATTCTTAAGGCCCCTATATTCGGGTCCCGCAGGATCCCTGAGTTTATTTATTTGATAGCATGTGGGAGTTCCGAAAATTAGGGGTACCGTATTTTGGGGTCCTTACAATGAGGATCCGACTATTTCGGGTACTATTTTAGGGTCCCCTACTTTCGGAAGCTCCCATGTGGCATTGCAAGATTGTCAGCCGTTGGCCCCATGAAGCCTAAGCGAAAGTAAACCATAAACCCCCAAAGTAGACCTGCAGCGCTAGTTGCACAAGGAGGAAGCGGCATCATCTTTGCGGACGATTCAGACGTGTAGGAGTACAAGCTGCAGTGCCGGGATTATTTCGTCGTCATCACCATCATGAGCTTCCATAAGACCTTAAACCCTAAACCCTAAACCCTAGACCCAAAACCCTAGCGATAAGCCTCCGACAAGTTTTTCAAGCAAAGCTGCTTCAAACAAGGGACTCTCTGGACTCCAAGTAGGGGTTTAGGGTTTGGGGGTTTCGGGGTTTAGGGTTTAGGGGTTTAGGGGTTTAGGGGTTTAGGGTTTAGGGGTTTAGGGGTTTAGGATTAGGGGTTGAGGGTTTAGGGTTTAGGGTGTCCCAAACCTGCCAGGGGGCTGCCGACATCTACGGCAACGTGCGGGAAGTTGCTGCCAAAGCACAGCAGCAATTCAGGAGCCAAGATAAGCATCGGCGCGAGAGGTTCCGCACCCTAACAACAAGCAAGCAGAAAGCCCAAAGCCAAAGGGTTTAAGGGTTGAGGGTATAGCAAAAGCATAATAAGCCCCAGAACCATGAAAACCACGATCCTAAGCCAAACTACGAAAGCCAAAAAGCGAGTTAAGACACCAAACAACCCAAAAGCTCAACAGACTTAAGACCCTAGAGCTCTACAGCTCTAAACCCTGAACCCTAGACCCCAAATCCCGAACCCCCAAAGCTGTAAAACCCGCAGCCGAGCCTAGACCCGAAACCAAAAGAACCTAGACCCCTAATCCCTGAAACCTTAAACCTGCTTCAATATAGTGTTTGTGACTTAGTAGCTGATAATATTACCCACTATAAAACCAAAAGTGTACACTTTTTGGGGCTTATGAACTCAGCAACTAAGAATATAGTGTTTGAGACAAGGGATATAAGGGCTTCATGGTGCTTGGGGCTTGGAGTTTTTCAGACTATACGATCCCTAAGCCCGCCCTGCGCCGTAAGCCCGACACCCTAAACCCTACAAGATCCCTAAGCCCTACATCCTAAGCTAAGAAGGTCCAGGGTTCAGGTGCCTAGGCTAAACATAAGTATTAAGGGGGGTGCGGGCTGCAGCAAATCCGAGACCCTGAAGCACTGTAAACCATCAGCCCTTTCAAACCCCTAAATCCTAAACCCTAAACCCTACACCCTACCTTAGCCTACTAAACCCTACTTTTTTGTAGGTTCTTATTATAAACCCTAATATGGATTTGTAGGGACCCTACAAAAAGTAGGTTTCGGTAGGTTACGGTAATCCTTAAAATCCCTAAAACCTGAACCGTTAGCCTGAATTTGGGAGCGCGTCGACATCACAGGAGAAAGCTTAAACCGCACATCCTCACTCCTAAAGCCTTTACTGCTCTTAGGAATGATGTCTGATTTTTCTTATGGTATAACATAGGGGGATCAAGAAGGGTATTATTTGTATTTGGGTTCCTAAGGGCGGCTAAGAGCCGGAGACAGGAGCACTGGCGATTTTGAGGACATCTACAAACGCATCGAAGATGCACAGAAGGATCGATCCTTTAGGCTGTCAGGGTCTGAGGGGTTTACTTGAAGGGGCAGGGGACTTAGTAAGTAGGTTATAAGTAGAGTTATAAGTGCCCTAAATGGAGTTACCCTGATTATAACCCGACTTATAACCAACTTACTAAGTCCCCTGCCCCTTCAAGTAGTCAGTCATTAGCGCTTGGATTTTGGGATTTAGGGTTCACAGACTAAACCCTAAACACCAGCTGTGCTTAAAGGATCAGGGGGCTTGGTAGATAGGTTGGAAGTAGAGCGACCCCCAAAAGCGCAGGGTCCTGCTTAGTTATGACTTTGTTCACGAACCGCCTTTTAAGGCAAGTTTGACACCGACCTTCGGAATGCCCCGACCTTCGGCAATTCGTGATATGTCAGACAAGCAGAGAGGTGGGTTATAAACTTCAGGATTTAGGCTTCAGGGTTTGGGTTTTAAGCTCTAAGCTTGTCAAAGGGCAAGTGCCACAATCGGATTGTAGCTCAAGAAGTGTGGTTCGAGGGAGTGAAAATGTGAATCTCAACTGTATGGTAAGGTTAAGAGTTTATACCCTAGGGCTTAAAAGAAATAAAATGGTTTCTTATGGGAATCTGTGGGTGAGTGGCATGATTTCCGATGCCAAAGTAGCGAGCTTGCTCGAACTGGAGCTGCTGATTCTAAACCCTAAACCTGAACCCGAAACCCTAAACCCCAAAACCCAAACCAAAACCTGATCCCTGCAGTTCAGGAGCAGGTGCTCAATGGCCTGCGTGCTCTGCGCGACCGATTCCCCAGGTCGCTTCGTGGTGTAGACTTCCGCTTATGGCCGGTTTAGGGTTTCGGGTTTGAGGTCTGGTTTAGGGGTTTAGAGTATAGGGCCCTGGGTTTGCGGATTTAAGGGTTTAGGGTTTAGGGCTATTAGGGTTGAAGGATTTATGGTCCTGTATGGTTTCTCTAGCCTTAGAGTAGGCAACCTTTATAACCTTTTGGGCATACTACAATCCCTACATAACGCCAGCATACTTCCAAAGGTTAACCTTTGGTTCCCCACGCTACTAGACAAGCAGGCTTTTTGGGTCAATGATTGTGGGCTTCAGTGTTTAGGGTCAAATCGGGTATTGAAGATTGGGGTGCAAGGAGCACGATGTATTCAAGTCATATAGTTTTGCAGTCTCTGCAGAACGCCGGACTGAAGCTACCGCACATAAGCCCACAAACCTGGACAGCAATGGGGAAAACGTGCATGTTTTTCCCGTTTGCATCTCCATGTATCCATGCATTTGGCTTTAGGTTTTGCAGTTGCGAGACCCCTTAATAAGGACGCCTAAACCCTAAACCCTGAATCCTAAACCCTAAACATCCCTAAACCCCAACCATCCCTAAACCCTAAACTCTAAACATCCCTAAACCCCAACCATCCCTAAACCCTAAACCCTAAACATCCCTAAACCCCAACCATCCCTAAACCCTAAACCCTAAACATCCCTAAACCCCAACCATCCCTAAACCCTAAACCCTAAACATCCCTAAACCTCTTAATGGAAACCCAAAGTTCAAAGTTCTTGAGGAGCAAATCGCGGGAACGGGTTTTCGAGCGAATCAAGGACCCGGGAGCTTTCACATTCAGCTGTCGCAAGGCCGAGCAGGTCGAATCTTTGTGGATTTTCCTGCCAGTGTTGAGGGTATTCTGTTGCACAGGTTGACAGCCGTGCTTAAAGTCGGTTTAGGGTTTAGGGTTTAAAGCCCCCAAGCTGCTAAACTCCGCAGCGCTTAAACGCACGGACTCGGCGTTTTTTAGATCTCAAACCCCAGGTCCCTATAACGCTTAGTTGTGACCGCCCTCCCTGCCTTTTGTCTTTAGGGTTTTAAGGGTTTAGGGGTTTAGGGGTTTAGGGGTTTATGGTTTAAGGTCTCTCACGGTCTTAGGGTTTTAAGGGTTCAGGGGTTTAGGGGTTTTAGGGTTTAAGGGTTTATGGGAGTCTTTGGGGTTTTAAGGGTTTAGGGGTTTAGGGTTTAGTGGTTTATGGTTTAAGGTTTCTCAGGGTCTTTAGGGTTCTAAGGGTTTAGGGGTTTAGGGTTTAGGGGTTTATGGTTTAAGGTCTCTCAGCGTCTTTAGGGTTTTAAGGGTTTACTGTAGGGGATTAGGGGTTTAGGGGTTTACCGCAGAGGGCTCGGTGGACCGATCTCCGAAGCCGTAAACCCGACCTCCGAAACCCTAGGCTTTGAGGTTTAATGTTTATGGTTCTCTTGAGGGTTTAGGGTTTAGGGTTCAGGGTGTAAGGTTTAGGGTTTAATGTTTACGGTTCTCTTTAGGGTTTAGGGTTCAGGGTTTAGGGTTTAGGGTGTAAGGTTTAGGGTTTAAGGTTCAGGGTTTAGGCTTTAGGGTTTAAGGTTTCAGGGTTTTAGGCTTCCAGGCTTCAAGGTTTTGGAAGTCCCAAACCCTAAATGCGAAATCCTGCGCCCCAAACTCAGATCCTTGACGGATCCCTGTTAGGGTTCCTTTAAAGGATCCTTCTAAGGGTCCCTTTAAAGGAGCTGTTAAAGGAACCCTTAAAGGATCCTATGAGGTTTCTTTGAAACGAACCCTCCAAAGAATCTCTTAAGGTTCCTTTCAATGGATCCTTTACGAGAGCCTGAAGGGGCATCCCCTAATGGTTCCTTTAAGGATTCTTTCAAAGGTTCTTTGTTCAGGGATCCCTTTAAGGGTTCCTTTCAAGGAGCCCTTCAGGGAACCCTTCATGGAGCCCTAAATGTTTCTAAACCCTAAAAGCCCCAAAACCCCCAAACCCCTAAGTCCTTAAACCCCTAAACCTTAAACCCTAAAACCTGAAACCCTTAACCCTTAACCCCTTAACCCCTAAACCTCTTAACCCTTATCCTCTTTACCCTTAAACCTGAAACCCTTAAGCCTTAACCCTTAACCCCTTAACCCCTAAACCGTAACCCCTAAGCCCCAAAACCTCAAACCTCAAACCCTGGAGCCCTCCTTTAGGGTTGAGGGTTTAGGGTTTAGCGTTTAGGGTTCCGGAGGATTTGGTGGACCGCGAGCCGATTGCCGCCTCGGTCTACGACTTGGCCTTGCGCCTGCAACCCATGGTCCCGGCCGCCCGGCTTGCTTTGGGGTGTGCGGTGTAGGGTTTGGGGTGTAGGTTGTGGGTTTAGGGCTTTGGGCTTGGGGTTTAGGGTGTAGTGTTGAGGCTTTAGGGCTCGAGCAATAAATACACGCAGAAGATCTGCATGTAGGTATACAGTATACATGCATGCAATGTGTGTACATGTATGCGCATGTGAAGTTGGAATGATACGTAACAAGCATCTGTATAGGGATCTGTATCTGTGTCTGTATATGTATACACACATTTACCTGTATAGTTTATATGTTGTATGCGCATGTAAATCGTGCATGTACATATATATATATATATGTGTGTGTGCACGTGTATGTTCTTATGTATCGTTATATGTTCAGCGTTGTAGCCGCTGTAGCCCTAACCATAAGCCCAGTAATTAAGGCAGTAGAGTCTTCTTCTTTGAAAGGCATTGGTTTGTAAGGCGTGCAATGAGGTTAGGAACCAGGGTTTGAAGCCGTAGTTTTTGGAATCATCGTAATGCCACTCTTCTTCACGGCTGTTGCTTGTTGCTTGAGCTTTGCGCCGCCTTCAAGATTTTTGGTTCGTTCCGTTTAAGAGGAGTCGCTTCCTCAATTCTATGCTGCGCTTCTGCACAGGTGTAGAGCATGCTTGAAGCTTCGCACGTCGTTCACTCACGACGTGCTAGAATTTCCAGCTTTCAGGTTCAGTTTTGGATGACGAACTTCAATCAATGTGCATGGGCACTTGTGGTCAAGGTTATCTGAGTTGGGGTGTAGCTGACCATAGCTCGTGCAGCTAGTCTTAGAATGACCTGACTTGTGGAACTGTTGGCACGGCTCCACGAGCTGAAGTCACGGATATTTTGTGCTCGAAGACTTTCGAGCTGGTGCTACAATTTTTGAGCTTCGATAGCCACTAGTACTCTTTCATGATACGTCCTATATGAGTGTAATACAAGCTACCTCCAAATTCTATACTGTTTGTTTTGCTGTTTTGCTCCTCTGTGTCACTTGACTATGGGGGGTTAAGTGCTTTCGGAGTATCCGTTGTTTTGTTTGAAAGCCCCACCCCCATCATCCGGTTCCCGTCTGAACGCCAATAACAACCCCCCCCCCCTGAGATGTAACCTGGGCGTGTATCCCCTCGCAAGGCGTACAGGAACACAGACACACAGGAGTCTCCTTTTCCTACAGGCGCACGGCTGTAGTCAGTACTCTGCTAGAACCTTGAGCAACAGGCATAGATATATGCAAGTGATACGTGAGACAGTAAGGGCACCTGGATGTGTAACATCAGTGTTTCAACCAGGCACAAATTTAAAAAACACGTAGAACTGCATAGCCGTAGAGTCGGCAGTCTATATAGCCTGTTATCGCCCAAGCGAATTAAGAGCGGAGTGATTGAGCTACAATGTGACTTGAGAGAACTGTACTTCTCT
>BGNK01000619.1:6990-43636 GCA_003297005.1 Symbiodinium sp. clade A Y106
CACCACCCACTACCACGCACCACCGCCACCCACCACCACCCACCACCACCCTCCACCATCCACCACCACCCACCACCACCCACCGGTACCAGCACCAGCAGCAGCAGCAGCATTATCACCACCAGCACCACCACCAACAACAACAATAACAGGAACAGGAACAAGAACAAGAACAACAACAGGAACAACAACAACAACGCTCCGACATGACGTAAACGCGCGCCGCCCACATGCCGATTGCATTGGCTTTTCAGCATTTCATAGACCTCAAAGGCCGAAAATCTCGGTGGCATCGGTATTTGCTACGTCTGGATTTGCACGTCTTTGCAAGTGGCGAACGCATCGGTATTTACACGGTGGTCTTTGCTTTCTATGTTTGAAAGGACACAAGATATGGCGTCGTCAGACAAGGACAGTTCTTCAATCTGTAGCCTTATTTTGGAAAAAGTGCGGTTAATTACAGCACATCGCGTTACACAGGAATTTATGTATGCTTTGTTTTCGCTGCTTCTACACACGTTTTGCGGGGTTTTTTGTGCTTTCCATGTGTGAAAAGACACAAGATATTCGTAGTACAAGGACATTGATTTAATCTGTAGCCTTATCTTTCAACAACTGCTGTAAATTACAGCACATCGCGTTACATAGGAAGTTATCTTAGGTTGGTTTTCGCTGTTTAGGTAGGGTATAACAGCCTTATAGCAATAGCAGTAGTAAAGAGTCAATTCTTCTGGACCGGTAAAGATTACAACCCCGGGAGCGCAAGCCCAGGACAACAACAGAGTACAGCAGCACAAACCCCTTCAGTGGCTCCAACAAGAGGCAAACGTGCAAAATGGTAATGTAAGTACAGTGCAATTATGTGCATATATAGTGTATGTTGAAATCCTTTACTGACGGAATTGTCCCTCACCCCACCCCTGCCCAGACCTACCCACCCCCTCCGCACGTATCCCTTGTACTTATGTTTATATGTCTATATTTTTCACACTCAGCGTCCTTTCCCCATAGGTCCCCTGGAGTAGGCCTAGCAGGCTTACAGCCCGGAGAATCTAGGTCTCAGCCGTGTCCGTGCCTAAGCACCAAAAGCAACACAGCAGATTGCACCCGGTGAATCACCCAAAAGCAGGAGAGAGAACTGCAGCGAGTAAGACGGGTCAAAAACGCCTTGAAGACGCAACCCTCAGTGAGACAGCTACAGCTACAGGCTGGACAACGGAGCGTGTACAGAGGAACTGAAGCTACCGACTTACAGCACTCACAGCCCTCACCACATGGGACGAAAGCCCATGCTTCATATGGGACGAAAGCCCATGCACATCTACAGCGGCCCAGTCCGGTAACAAGTGTAGCATCCGCATTTGTTGCAGCAACTGGTGCAGGACATGACAGTCCAAAATACTTGCGAAATACTCCTCACGGTGCTGAAGATGCGATGTGCTGTGTGCGCTTCGAGTCAGGAGAACACTGTAAAGACGAATGCAAGCGAAGGAGAACAATGGCATGTGATTGCAATGCAGGCAATCCACTCACCAGCATAGCAATGCAACAGTCATTAACTTGAAGCTCCACTGATTTTGCAATGAGAGCCATCCCTCAAACACCGTCGCGTGTCACTCGCATAGCCCCACAAGTGACCTGTGCAGCGCAGCAGTGTTTAACCCGAGAAAATTTAAATATGGTGTCGTAAGCGCCTAGCCCACAACAGGACTCGACGTATTCCCGCGCCTGCAAACAAGTAAATATACATCATCTGGCTGAAAAACGGTATTAGCATAGTCTGCAGCTGCACTGAATATTGGTGTGGAGTTGTTATCGCAATGGAGCGTGCCTGATCCCGCTTGTAGCTGCACGGTACAGTGATGTACAGTGTCCCATCTCCGGCGAGTCACCAAAGTGCATGATTGCTGCAATGACTTCATAAGCAACGGTGCCTGACTCGAGAGTGTCAGGTCCCCTGAACAACGGAATGCGCACCACGGATTTCCAGGAGATGCGGCATTGTCTACGTCTCGACACTCCGTCAACCCACCTGTATCTTGAAACACGGAGCAAAAGGAGCGGTGGCGCTTCCTTGAGTGCATGTACATGAGCTTGCTGGTGCCATTCATGGAGAAGGTACTGAGCCGAATGCTGACCACCGTGATAGCCTGGTCACAGCTGCCACTTTCGACAATCACGCAGCCTCCTCGATCTGCAGGCGCGAGCGCTTCCGCCCGCCTCGCCTCCCAACCACCCCGGAACAGCCCTGCACCAAACTTGGGAATCAAGTGATGCAAGAACTCAGCACAGTCATGTTGGCGTGACGGCAACCTCCATCCTCGTAAAAAGACAGAGAAACACAGCTGACCTGCCAGCGGTACGCTTTTACCAACTGTGCGAAGTAGTTGTTGTACCAAGCTGAGCCCTATGCGCAACGATCATCCAGACTCGAATCCAGTGCGATAGCCCACAAGTAACAAGATCCTAGTCGCGGCGTTAATGTAGCAGTAGTTTGAGGTGTTCTGTAGCACTAGTTAGCTGCCTCATCGCGTCATTTCGGCGAACTTCTGGACGGCCGCCGATCTCTTGAATCCGCTGTAGACCGCACATTTGGAGGACCGACTGGCCCTGTAACACTTCCAGGAGTTCGTAGAACTGGCGTGCTTGCTGCTTGCGAAATGACACATCCAACATCAAAACGACCATGTTGCCCTGCATGTTCGGTGTCAAGGGACGACTGGAAAAGAACGCCGAAATGACCTCGTTCGTGGCCAGACCCTTCAGTTGCTCCAGTGTTGTGATCACCGTCTCCGTTTTGAGGGGGATGCGACCTTCGTCGACCTCCAGTGCTATATGTCTATATGTGTCTGCGAACGTCGATGGCGAAGAAATGAGAAGGCAAGGAAACACGAAAGAGAGAGCGAATGAGGTCTTTCCAACGAAGTTCAACGACGGAACTATCCCCCCCGCCCCGCACCCCCCCTGCCCAGACCCGCCGAACACCGTAAATTACGATATGTTCAGCAAGAAAACGCTGCAAATACCGAGGATTCCCGACGTCGCAAAAACCAAGAATTGCAGACACACGAAACACCGCTGCTTTTGCACGACCTCACCCTGCGAAGGCGGCCCAGCACACAGTCCATGCCTATAGGTCCCGCACACCCTGCGTCCCCACGGCTCCGGGACAGGCGCTTCCGGACAGCAGCACTTGAGCAAACAAAACACTTATTTGGAGCGTACTGCTCTCGAGAAAAGTGCGTAAGTGGTGGCAACTTTGGGGGGCGCGTTCAGCTGCTTTCTCCGGGACCCTGTCCCCGAAGTCTACTCCTACGTCGTCAACCCACGTGTCCGCCGTTTCCAGACCATAGAGTGACCGCCTCCCGAAGGATCGGGCCGAGGTAGACTCGTGCCATCATTGTTGCCAAAGGGCAACCGGCCCAGATCCCTCTGGCCGGGGTGATGACTCGTTTTCGGCGACCGAGTAACGTGCCCTTGATACGCGTGCACAGCGAGGAGTGCAACCCTTTGGCGGGAAACCCGCCTCCAGAATCTGTTGCTCGAGCAGCTAATAGCCGATGCAATCGTAAAAAGTTTGCAAGTCCAGCAGGACGACAACCACAAGTGCTTCTGGTTTGAGGTTGCAACCTCACCTCCAAGCAGGCGTCCCAAACCGAGCTCAGTGCAGGTATTCCCACATAAGCCTGATCTCAAGGGTACAAGTGCTTTGTATCCCTCGTCGTGGAACTAGTCTCAAGTGCGCCAACCGCCCGCACCCTCCGGTAAACCAGGCCTCGGTCCACAATGGATTTGAGCCACAACAACAACAACTTACAACAACAACCAACAACACCACCAACAACAACAACACCAACACGAACACCAAGACCACCACCGCCACCACCAACAACAACAGCCCCAACAGCAACAGCAACGGCAACAGCAACAGCAACAGCGCCACCACCACCACCACCACCACGCACCACCACCACCACCACCACCACCTTGCCTGGTTGACATACTGGTTTCTTTCGGTTCTGAGCAAAGCAACTACGGTTTTTTTTTGTGAGCGGTTTGGGAACTTGTGTTACAATTTCGCTTGATCTTTGAGCCGAACAGCCAAGGTACTTTGTGTGTTCGACTGCGAGAGGCTGTGCGAAGCGTCTGCGGTGTTCGGAAGTAGAGTTTGCAGCGGACCATGTGCATTTGCACCAAAATACGACGTGGTATTCCAATGTGACCACAGAGCAAGCGGCGACTTTCGTCAACATCAAGACCGATGACGAACAAAATCGACTAAAGGTCATTGAAGCCTTGGCGAGCGGAGGTCGGCCGTCTTCCTTCACACTACCAGCAGTCTCGAAGCAGACACGCACACTGGCAGGATACATCCATGCATCTTTCGCCGACCAGACGCTGACCATTACGCACTGCAAGGTCGACCGCCCCCATCAAGGACGGGGCTTGGGCGGTCTACTGATCGAAGCGGCCGAGAAGCGCGCTGAAAATCTCGGGGGAGCCATTTCGACAGTGAAACTCACCGTACTGGAGACCAACGAACCGGCCAGAAAGTGCTATGCCAAGTCGGGTTTCCAGGTTTGCGGTGAATCTCCATCCATCTTTCCGCCGTGCAACTGTCCTGAGGGCAGCTGCACGTGTGANCTATGCCAAGTCGGGTTTCCAGGTTTGCGGTGAATCTCCATCCATCTTTCCGCCGTGCAACTGTCCTGAGGGCAGCTGCACGTGTGACAATAAGATCAAGTGGCTGAGCATGGAGAAGCACGTTGCCTGAAAGCGCGCACTGCAAAACATGCTGTTTATTGCTGTGGCCAAGGGCGGTCCCAGGTGAGGGTTGGGTTGGGGGTTAGGCGCTTATGGGGTTCAAGTGTGAGGGCTCAGGGTTCGGGCTTTCGGTCTATAATTACAACTTTTCCGGGCTTCGAGAGGCATATGTCAATTGATGTTCGTTCCACACTGCCTTCAGTCCTTAGACCCGTAAGCTTTGGGCACCAAGTACGGCGGCCGAGAGGCCCGCCTGTGCCCAGAAAGTCGAGATGTGATCAGTGAGAAGTTGTCGTTAGGTTTCCGATAGTGATGATTATATGATCACCACGATGATTCCAATAGCAGTGAGGTTGACGATGTGTAGTGTTGCTGCCATTGCTGCTGATGATGATCATCATCATCAAGATCATCATGACGGCAACGCGGACGACAGAAGCAGCATGTTGTTGCTGATAAGGTAGAGTATATATGCTACTGCTACTCTGCTACTTCGTAGTAGCAGTTGGAATAGAAGCAACAGGATGAGTGCATGTGGCTGTGGTACGTAGTAGCGCTGGACCTGGGCATAGGCTTCGATACTGGATGTGACACAAGGCTTGGAAGCCTCCTTTTCCTGTGCAATCTGAATGTTATGCTGAATGGTGAAGCCTAGCCGGGGGACATCTGCATGGCGGCAGAGCATAATTGCAGCCGGCAGCCCCCAAACATCAAGTCTATATCCGCTTCTCTTCAGAGACCTTTGGGCCGAGGTCGAGAGGTACCACAGTGCCTTCCAGTGCTGCGAGCCGTGCGCTAAGGTTTGTTGACCGACGTCGTCTTTGTTTTCGATGGGTGGATAATCGATCTGCTATATTGAATCCAATTTTATTGGGAGCGGTGCTGCTGGTGATAAGGACGGCAATGATCAGAAGCGAAGATCACACGGTCATACAAGTCTTACGAGCAACCTCACAGACATGCAAACTGAGTGTGTAGTCGAATACCAAGTGTTTTTGGCAACCCTGTGGCACCAGTACGCCCGAAACCTCTCAAGTCCAAAGCTGAACGTCGCAATTTCGGCTGTTCTGTTGACTGACAATTATGTCTTGTGGCGTTCAAGAAGCCATAATACTGTCATCTTGCAATATTTCGCATGACCGAAACCCTGAACTTTAGCCCCACCGAAGCTTGTCCTAACTCGAAAAAACCTTGATCCCTACTGTAACCCCGGCGATGGGAAAGGTTCGTGTTGATTGCATGCTACTGGCCTGCCTTTGAGGGGCTCACCGCCGTGGAGACGCTGTGGAACAAGTCCTTTAAGCAACTCGAGTTCGCAGTTCCTACGCTGAGGCTTACAAGACGTGCTGCCGGACTCAGAAGAGGTGCACCGCGGGGAGGACCAGCCCGGTCGTCACTGCTAACTTACCAGGTAGTCTGTTTTGGTGCGTCCTGGTCTTTCAGACAGGGCGTACCAATGTAAGGGTTATAAACGCTGTAACGAGGGAGAGAAGACCTTGGTTGTTGCTTTCATATTTTTAGTGGGGCTTGTGGCTACGTGGGATTTAGGGATGGTGAGCCTTCATGAAGTAGCAACACATGATGATGATTCTTTGGTTCTGTGTGAGGGTCCGTTATGTTCTCAAATTCTCGTATCTTTCATCACTTACCAGTTGGATTCGACCTCAGTAGCCTTAAACCTGCAAGTGCCACAAGCGCTAAACCCGAAACTTCAACCCTATACCAATCCTAATAAGCTTTAACAACGACACACAAACAACCGAGAAAAACTTGCAATCTCAACAGCCATGGGATTCCGGTTTTCAAACGCGGTATGAGCCCTCAACGTAACGCTCTTCTAGAACCATGTATCAAACCCTGAACCCTGAAACCCTAACCCATAAACCCCGAGGCGGACAAGCTGCTGCAAGACCTGGAGAGGGAGCATGGGATCGAGGTGGGGCTTTGGGGTTCAGGGTTTAGGGTTTAGGGGTTCCGGGTGTTGTTTGGAGACAACGGGCCGAAAAATAATGGCGGGAATCGTCGAGAAAACAGGAGCAACACCGGTGGATTTACTTCGAGCGCCTAGGATTCAGGGTTTAGGGTATGGGGTTTCAATTTCAGGGCGGCTTTCGAAGGACCAACACCAACGAGGGATCTTGAGGGAAGCGTTTCGATTATGGAAGTTCATGTATGTATGCATGCATGCGTGGATGGATGTAAGCATGGAATCACCAACACACTCCCTGGCAAGATTCTCGGGCGCAGGGCAGTTCATCGGTATGAATCCACACGAGCTGTCAACCAAGTGGAGATTCCAGTAGAGAGAAGGGCATTTGCTGTGGGGTTAGGGCTACAGCACGCCACATCTTGGAGTGTTGTGAGGCTCGTGTTGCAGAAGAGTCTGAAACCTCGAAGCACTCCACCCGCAAGGGCGCGCTGCGGCAACGCTTGGCCGTGCTGGAGGTGCATGTACATGTGACCGTCTGGATTGATCGCGTCACCCTAGGCAATGCAGAGCGGCCAAAACTTAAAATTCATCAAATCGAAATAGGGGCCTAAATAATTACCTACACCATTTTGGGGGGTTCATTAATGTAATTGTAGTATAATGGGCCCCAAAACCTTGTTGTGAGCCACACAAGACGAGTGCATGTTGCCCTGCGAGGCAGAGATTCGAGAGTGCAGGGAGGAGGAGCCGGGGTCTTGCGTGAGCTGTGGCCCACGAGAGATGGGTTCTTGTCAATTTAGGGCCCCAGGGTGGAGCTTATCTCTTAGGTGCTTAGTAGGGAATGGGGAAATGGGTTATTGGGACTACTATAAGAGACCTTATAAGGGACTATCATAGGGATCCATTCCCCCATTCCCTACTAAGAACCAGACAGTTATGTGCATCCCAAGCTGGATCTGGTGAAATTGGGTGACCCAGCTTTGGAGTTCCTTCCATGACCCTGCCATGTGGCCCTTGACCACGGCCTGCAAGAGATACTGATCCCACTACTTAGATCGACTGCCTAGGCCCCAGAGATCCCCGCAGCCCAGACAATTCAAACTCTGGAAGCCCTCAAGCTTCAATCCCAAGCGTTATAGACCAACAGAGTTCCTACTCTTGTACGCCTTGACTCCTAAAGCTAACTGTCAGCCTGACACCTTGAACTCTCAGGTCCTACACCGTAGAGTCTTAGAGAGAGCCCCGAAGCTCCAACGGACCGAGGCAGGCAATCCGAGCAAGCTCCGTCCAGCCAAGCCCTTCGCTGGCGCACGATGCTCTACACCAGGCGAGCCGAGTATGGTCTAGGGCTGGCAGTGGGAGGAGGAGGAGTAGTCACAGTCGTAGTGGCAGTGCTGGCAGTTTCCGATAGCAGTCGCAGTAAGCTTAGCAATCGAAACTTGCACACAACCTGCTATACTGTCTTTGGAAGCATCTACTTTCGCTGCCGGAGCAGTTACATGTAAAATGCTTTAATTACAGGGCCTGGGATTCCCCTGATGCCGCAGGGTGTTTGGGACGGGAAGGAGGTGTGGGCGGTTCCAGGTGAGGGGAACTGGATTGGAACATGAAAGAAGCTAAACAGTACAATCGAGGGCTTGTTGCCACCACGGACCCTTACACCTAAAAAATTGAACCTTGCATTGCGGCGCTACTGGGGCATACCCGCACCCCACCGTGTCCATTCCGCACTCGCGATTTCTCGTCGCAGTGGAAGCTTGAACCCCTAAACCCTAAATCCTGGAACCCTAAATCCTTGAACCCCAAACCCTTAAAACGCAAACCCTACATCCTTATGTGTGCTAACGAAGCCTAATATGGCTACACCAGCCTTCCCCCTTTGGGATTTTCGACGAGCAACACACCACGAGTTGGAAAGAGGCGCTTAAAAAACCTTAAACCCTATATAAGCCCTCTACCTTTTCAGGCGGAAATGCTCCAGAGCGACTGGAACTCGCTCTGTGCAAGCCTTGCTTTGGGTTCTCCGGGGAGTTCATCGGGTCATGGGGTGTTGAAGCGTTGAATTCAGGCTCGCAAGCGTTGGTGCTTTCCCGTCGGCTCTTCCGTCATGAGACTGTTGCTTGTACTATTCTGCTAGGTCCTAGGTTCTCACAAACTACGCTGTACCATAGGGGCCTTAATAATGAGCAATACTGTGTTGGGGATCCTTATTAGAATTATGGCGTCATGGGCCCCAAGACCCTATTCGGTTAGTTCTTCTCGCCCGGTGCATCAAACTCGTCTCAGCCGTCCCAGACCCGAAGCTCTCGCTGCCCTGAGCCCGAGTCTCCCCCGGCCGAGGCCGGCGCGTAGAGATCTACCAGAGTGAAAACGGACAGCTCCAGGAGACGGCCGGAGTACGGCCCAGGGGAATTAGTTGTTGCAGCAACATTACCACCATTACCACCATCGCCGCCACCACCAGTCACCACCATCACCACCACGACGACGACTACTTTTGCCAGTCCTGCCGCTGCTACTGCTGTTGCTGCTGCTACTGCTCCTGCTACTTCTACTGCTACTGCTGGTGCTAAGGCTACTGCTCCTGCTCCTGCTCCCACTCCCACGGTGCTAATGCTCCTGCTCCTCCTGCTGCTGCTGTTGCTGCTGCTACTTCTCCAGCAGGTACGACGACCACCACAACCACTACCCCGCCGCCCCACCACCACCACGACGACGAGCATTACTACCGCTATCGCAACTGGCTGCACTGTAGGAAGTATTTATACCGGACGGCAGCAGCAGCAGCAGCCTAAGCAGCATGCTGTAGCCGCAATAAACTTAGTGTTCTTGAATGTTAGTCAAGATAGCAGCGGCGGAAGGTTGATCATAACGATTGCCACCTTATAGCACTGAGCAGTACAGCTCTACTCTGGCAGAAAGCGCCGCAAAAACTGGAAGCACAAAACGCTCGGCCGTAGAGCAGCCCTCAGCCCCACAACCGTGACCCCCCCAAACCCTAGCCCCACAACCGAATGCCCTACCACACCCAAAGCCTCCAACCCTCGAAGCCTAATCCCCACACCCTCAAACCCCCCAAATACCTAATCCGAACCCTTGTCCTAAACCCTAAACCCGAAACCCTTAAATCCTAAACCCCAAGCCCTAAACCTCTAAATCCTAAACCCTAAACCCCCGAGGAGGAGCTCACCAGGGTCGAAACTCGAGAGAGTGAGCTGGCATTGGAGCTCTGGCAGCTGCCGGGGGGCCCACTTTTTGTTTCCATTTCCGGAGGTTTAGGCCCTGAGGGTTTAGGATGTGGGCTTTAGAGGTTTAGGCCTTGAGGTGTTAGGATTGGGACTTTAGAGGTTTAGGCCTTGAGGGTTTAGGACTTGGACTTTAGAGGTTTAGGCCTTGAGGGTTTAGGATTTAGGGGTTTAGGATTTGGACTTATTCGAGGTTCAGGTTTTATGGTTCAGCTTGGGTCAAGCACTACGGCAAACACATGTCGAACGTCGACCCGGATGATTGTGGGCTTGTAGCTCTATAGTAGTACATCGGATAATGTGTAACACTCAGCAGATTTGGCTACGACTGTCACTGCCGCATCGTTCATTCGCTTTAGACCTTGGATCTTTCAGCGATGGCAGAGTGTAGTATAGCTGGAACACAGGTATCAAAATCATATATGATACATCCTAGCGATGTTGGCATTCAGAAATCAGAAACATAGAAACCACAACACCGACGGTATCTACAAGTCCAAGGCGTGAGAGTACTTGGAAGACGAGTGGTGCAGACGCAACAAGGACAAGGTCTGGAAGGGCGGGGGGAGCGCCATCCCTGGAACATGTTAAAACCCGTGCAGAACTGCAGAAACCCCTTTTTAAAAAGGTGTTTAGACGTCATAAGCGCTAAACCGTATTTCCCGTATACAGCTCTTAGAAGCCGTTCATGACCCTAATACATTGTCGTAATCGTCACCTGTACCATTCCTGAGGGCTCCCTATGAAAAAGTTACAGTATAATATTCACCAAAACCCCAGTCGATTATTAAGGCCCCTGAACTCGATTATAGATCCGTTATAGTAGCCCTTGTATAGAGCACTTTAAAGGAACCTTAGTCTAATCGTTAAGGCCCCTACGTTAGGCCCAGAAGCATGTGACCGAGGCAATGCCAACTGGAAGGCGTGCCTCCCAAGACACTGAGGCCTTCTCCTTGTGGGCTCTTCTCATAAAAGGGGGTAATGAGGAATATATATATATATACATGCTCACCCCCCCGTTGACAGACCATGCCCTTGTGACAGTGTACTCTTTGCAGGTGACTCGGCTGAGATACTGTATCTAAACACACCGCACACGACGATAATCTGCAAAGTAAAACGTTTACAGTAGATATACAATGTGTACTTTTAACATGCCATGTACTGAGGACGCATGCACCAGACGCGCGACACATGAGTTAATAGTTTTGTGGTAGTATTCATATTAGGATGAGTATTAGTATTAGTGTTAGTATTAACATTAGTATTAGTATTAATGATTAATGTAAGTATACATATCAATACTAGTAAATATAAACTAGTGTTAGTGCTCTTGTTCGTGTTAGTGTTCGTGCCAGTGTCAATGTCAGTACTAGTACCACTGCTAGTATTAGTATCAGTCTTAATGCTGGGTTTAATATCAGTTAGCAGAAGTGCATTAGTATGAATATTTCAATGAGTTTTGATATGTTAGTATATTGATAGCTTCGTATATTAGCTGATTAGTATATCAATACATTAATGTATTCGAGCAGTAACATATTTGTATACTTGTATATAAGTATATTCAATATGTTAGTATAAGTAGTGCATGAGTACATTAGTACATTGGTGTATTCGTATATTAGTATTTTAACATACCAGTATATTCGTACACTAGTATACTAGTATATGTACTATATTCCTGTATTGTCTAATGATTTATAAGTATATCAGCATGTTGCCATTAGTATGTTAGCATATTAGTATAGTACGTTCATACTTTAACAAGTAGTATATTGATACATTGGTATATGGGCATATGCTTATCCTAAAACATTAGCACAGGAATGCATTAATATATATCTGTATTTTAAGATAGTTGTATGTGTTTTTATGTACATTAGTATATGCAGGTGTCTATTATCATACCAATATGAATATGATTTTTGGTATTTGTAGGAGTTAAAATGTTAATATGAGTATTAGGATTATTCATAGTCGTATTCGCCTTAATATAAGTGTATGCTGCTGGTATTAATACTGGCATTATATTGAATATTCAACAAATTATCAATGTCAGTATTAGTCTTGGTGATAGCAGGACTGTTAACATCATAAGAGTATACGTATTAGTATTCGTAGGAGCATCAATACTTATGTAAATATTGCCGTTAGTATAAATATTGTGATTAGTGTTAGTAATAGTGTTAGCGTTGATACTAATATTAATCTGATGATTTGCCTTTGAAGGAATGTTTGTTCTAGCATAACTCTTGGTTACATGAAAGTACTAACAGATGACTACATGAATGAGCTAATGTATTTGTATTTTAATATAGTGGTATGTATATGTATGTACATTAGTCTATGCAGGTCTGTATCAGTATTGGTACTAATATACACCAATATCATTATGAATATGGTTATTGATATGCGTAGGAATATTACTGTCAATATTAATCAATATAGTGTTTTTATTAAGCATATTCGTATTAGGCTTTATAAACGTGTAATATTGATATTAATGCTGGTACGGCTGGTACTAGCTTGAGCATTCAACAAGTGATCAATGTCAGTATTAGTATTGGTAATAGTATTCGTAGGAGCATCAATACATATATATATATATACGTAAATTGATATTCGTCTAAATATGGGCATGAGTATTGACAGACCTTGCCTTTGCAAGTGGGTCGTAGTGCATGGTCTGTCATCGGATGGGTCACAACCAGCCCTCCTGAAAATCAATTCCAAGAATTCCAAAAGTTCCAAAAATTCCCAAATTTCCAAAATTCCCCAATTTCCAAAAATTCCAAGATTTCCAAAATCACCAGACCTAGTGGACGGGATTTTTCCAAAACATACGGGCTAACTTTTTGGAAATTTTGGAATGTTTTCAAAAAATTTCCAAAATCCCCTGACCTAGTGGACGGGGTTTTTCCAAAACATAAGGGCGAACTTTTTGGAAATTTTGAATTTTTTGTTTTTTCGAATTTTGTGGGAATTTTGGAAATTTTGGAGTTCCTGGAACTTTATTGAATTTTTGGAAATCCCGAAAGTTATGGGCGAGAATTTTGGAAATTTCTGAATTGATTTTAGGACAGGAGGGCTGATTGTCACCCATCCGATGACAGACCATGCGCTACGACTCACTTGAAAGGGCATGGTCTGTCAACGGGGGGGGCGACCATATATATATATATAGAAATGTTATATATAGATATAGTATACATATATGTATGTATATATGTATATATGTATGTATGCATGTATGTATGTATGTATGTACGTGTATGTGTATGTAAGGATTTTATAATTAGGCTTCTATCAAGGTCTTTTGGTGGTTCTGTGACGGGCTTATGGCTTTGTTTCGGTTAATTAATGTCATTTGTTGGGTTGAATACGTGGGATCTTGTTCGAGTTGCTGACACGGAATCAACAAGGTTCTAGTAGAGTTTTGAAGGGCTATGTCACGGCGCGCGACTGGCTTATCTGGCTTTGTGCGATGGAATTCGGGGTTGTGAAGGTTCCATCCATCCATCCATCCATCCATCCGTCCATCCGTCCATGCATGCATGAATGCCTGCATATACATATCAATACACACATATATATATATGCAGACATATACATGTATATGTACATACAATTATATTATATACGTGTGTGTGTAAACATCTTACACAGGCAAGGCAACATGTAGCAATTGCTTGGATCGTAGTCTTGAGGCAGGGATGGGCTTTTTGGGTGATGCCATCACCAACGCCAAAACTGGCACTGCGGATTCTACCCCAACTAAGCCCTTAGGACTGAGTACTCAGCGGGGCCTTGCATCCAAGCTCAAGACATGATCCGCCAGACGTAGAAATCAATAGCCCCAAGCCTGAACCCCTGGCAGAGCCCAAGTTCGAACCGTTCAGGTACCAGTGACATCGCCCTCCTGGCAGCCTCTTGAAGGGAGCGTCCGAGCGTCCCTACAGCAACTGGGGGGTTTTCCTAGCCTAAATTCAAGTTTCCCAGTGGAGTGTGTAGGTTTTGTGCTGGAATTTACGATGGCACGACCCTCACCTAGCTAATCTGCATGGGGCCGAAACCTCCGGTATGCTGTGCCACCTTGTACAAAGAAGGAACCTGCGGATGCGGCCTCCTCATTTGTCAATTGCTGGCTGCACCGCTAGAAAGTGTGTCCGTCCAAGCGCCCGCCGTAGGATCGTTATCAGAAAGTGTTTTCTGTGGACGAAGGCTGTTCTGATGCTCGCATCGGGCGAATGGATGTGCTCGTAATATGTCCATTGACGCGTTGATTCCAGAGACGAAAAGGCACACTCGTCCTCTGCTTCCTCTGCAGCTGCCACGGAGTTCCTTTGCATCGTGCTTCGTAGACTCTTCGCAAATCCAATCACGCCGGAACTTTGCTTCTGCGTGCAGGTGATTATTTTTGACTGGGACGACACACTACTTTGCAGCTCGGCCATCAATGCGCAGCAATGGCGGCAGGACCAGGCGCCCCCGTTGCTCTGCAGAAAGGGACAACACTCCGTTACAGATAGTAGAGCTCCAAAAAAAAATCTCTGCCTGGAGAGGGCAGCTCTGAAGAGCTATACATGCTGATACATGCTGAGAGTTCCAGAAACTGGTGACAAAAATGTAAATTTCTACATAAAGGATCCTTGTTATAGGGAACGTGAGCCTTAGTTCTACCAGTCATGAAGCCCATACATAGGCCATGTCTGAAGCTCTATCTGCTAGCACTCCTTGAGCTCACACCGGAGCTCTCTTGAAGCTCTGAGGGAAATCTGGATCCGAATCGCCTGAAAAAGTTCCAGATCGTAACCTTAGCCGTGCTCCCTGAAGTATGCAGCTAATGGTACATCGCTTGCATCTTTACAACAGCTTAGCATCCCCGCAAGTCCAAGCCCTCACCCTGAACCCTCAGCCCTAAAATTAAAAAAGGGGCCTTAATAATTACCTGTACTATTTTGGGGACCCCAAACCCCGACTGCAATTATTAAAGCCCCTGCATCATAGTACCCTTGTAGTATCCCTACAGAAACCCTTGTAGATCCCTTTAAAGGGACCCCTATTCTAATTATTAAGGCCCCTAAGCCCTGAACCCTAAACTGAAACCCCCATAACCCAAGATGCCTGTAGATCCCTTAAAGGAACCCTGAAAGGAACCCTAAACCCTAAACCCGAAAAACCGTAACCAGTTGGAGCAGCTCGAGCAGATGGTCGAGTCAATCCTGTCTCCGACTGAGCTCCATGGGTTTAGGGGTTTAGGGGTGTAGGGTCTAGGGGCTTAGGGGCTTAGGGGTTTAGGGTTTAGGGGCTTAGGGGTTTAGGGTTTAGGGGTTTAGGGTTTTGAGGGTTTAAGTTTTTCAGTTCAAAGCCTAAAGCATGTCTCGTCCATTCTCTTAGGGTTGCACGTCGTTTGCTGTGCGAGGCGGTCGAGCGTGGTCTCTTGTCAACGTGTTGGACTGGGATTTCGCTTCGGGGGAATGTTTGACTGCAATTAATGACAGCCTAGCTGCTACCCTCCACTGCCCTGATCAAAAACCTTGAACGTAGCAGCAGCTGAAGGACGATCGCAGGAGCCATGGAACTTGAGCCCTAAATCCGAAGCCTGGGTGGAGCTGGCAACGCAGGAGACGGAATCATCGCAAGCCCTGCAGAAATGCTCGCAACAAGCGAAGACTGCGCTCAACAACATGAGCATGATGATGAGAAGGAGGATGACGATGAAGGTGACGATAACGGTGACAATAGTGATGATGGTGGTGGCGGTGGCGGTGGTGGTGGTGGTGGTGGGGGGATGATGATGGTGTGGATGATGATGATGACGATGCGGATGATGATGGTGACGATGATGATGTCGACGGCGCTATTGACAGAGCTTGAGGTGGTGGTCGTGCTGATTTTGATGATGACGTGGGCGTCCATCTCCCTCATTCCTCTGAGCATCATCCTTGTCCTGCTCGAGCAGCAGTTTCACAGTCACTGTCAGCGTTCATCATCTTCATCCTCTGGCCATCATAAGTCATAACCAATGCTCGTGTTGTTCACTGGCAGCTTCGTCAACATCATCACCATCGCCAGCAGCATCGCCATCAGTTTCCAGCCGTATCATCACCATCCTTCCCACCACAGCTGGCACATGCTCATCTTCGTCATGGTGCCGTCACCATCAAGCATCATCATCATCATCATTTTCTTCTTCATCTTCGTCGTCATCGCGCCGGCCCGATCTTCAAGACAAACATCCGTCTCCATGCCGGAGCATCATCGAAGCTGTCATGGCGTTTTCTGCATGATGTGACTACCATTGACACGGCCATGTTCCTCGTTCTACCAACGTGTTCTCTGCGATATTCACCATCCTCGTCATGTCCGAAGTCGAAGAAGAAAGCAACTGCGCAGCTCTTTCGAGGCTCACGGCTATGCATCTGGGAGAGACGGCAGCGCGAGCACGCTTTCAGGGATTGGCCCAGTTCGCCGCTCCTCGCATCCGATTTGTATTCCACGGATGTCCGAGGCATCCGTAGCGGGTCTTTGCAGTTGAGGATTCAACCAGGCTGCCTCAGGCTGACGACTTCTAGATGCCCCACAGGGTCTACAGATTGCAGGGAGAGTGAAGGGATATCCCAGGACCGAAAGGGATCAGGCAGCTCAACGCATTCCCCGGACGTCCTCTAGCTCCCATCCCCAGTGACTTGAGGTCATCGGCGTATAGCACAGGCTTCAAGCCACTTGAAGTGCTATATTTTGGAAACTCCCGACCAGAGCTGGTACCCCTGCATGCCATATTTTTTTATATTAATAGTACGCTGCCAGATGATTGTCACGAACGGCAATGCATCCTGGGTACAGGCGCGCTGCCTGCACTGAAGAGCTGCACTTCTCTTTTCAGATGAGAGTTGTAGAAGTCAAAGGCACGCCGCCGTAGGACCAGAAGCAGGGCAATGGCTGGGCTGTGTTATTTTGGGTGTAGCGAAACAGGCACTTTCAACACTTGACTTCCCGCGTGGCATCACAGGCAGCAAACCGTGCCTTGAAAATTGGTTCGCTCTCAGGGTGACCCGTGTCACCACAAGAAGTTCAAGTGGCTCCGACTGGAAACATGCACTTGTGACAGACGTCATCGTTTACCTTACGTCGACTCCCCAAATGTCTCAAACTTATGGCCTTAAACGGATGCCGGATGATTATAACAGGCCGGTCGCGCTCCCAGACTCAAGCGCCTCCCCGAAGGATTCTAGAAGAATGGGCCCGGAGCAACACCACGACTCTAAACATCGGTTCCACGATCTGATCGTCCTCCTCCGACTGTGCTCCAGGACCCCTAAATCAGCTATCCGAAGCAGGACAGTGCTCGTCGATTCCTGCCGAACTTGCAGCGAACGCTGAATCGCGTTACTGCGTGCTCCCAAGCTTAGCTTTAAGATTCAGCCGAAGAGGGTTTAGGATGGTACAGAAGTCGAGACTCTGTGCACTGATCCATGAACCCCCAGCGAAGCAACTCCACATCACCGAAGTTTGGTCACTTGATGTCACGTGCTTGCCTCGCAAAAGCGCGGAACGCCGAGGTGATGTCTGCAAGGGCCATATACGAGCACTCCTTCCCGGGAGATCCGTTCGCATGGAAGCGACAGGCATTCAAGGAGGCGGGCTCTGCACCACGGAAAGCCATTCCGAGCACCACCTTGAAGCAGCGTACACATCAAGGAGCTCGCGACTCCAGAAAGGGCCCTTGATCCACTTTGAGGGGTGCTTGCCAAATTTGCCAACAGCTCTTTACGCTCCGGACTCTCGAAAGTTCCTATTCTTCGCAAACACTATAGACGTACTCGCGAAGCTGTGCCAGGCGTGAACATCAGCCGAAACGACGATACCACTGTACCTCCGATTCACCTGTGCTGCATCCAACACCACAGAACTACATCTGTGTGTCCACGCGACCAGCTAGTCAGAGACGGGTCATCAATCACTCGTTGGCTCACTCATTCACTAAAGTAACCAAGCAAGCATTCAGTCAGTCAGTCAAGCAATCAATCTCTGTACGTGGTAGCTTTGCCCTGTTTCGTTGCAGATTTTGGCACGACGTCGCCAAGAGGGCAGGGGACCCAGTGGCCCAGCGCTAGATTTCCCAATGTTTGGGATTAGGACCCATGAGACGAGCAAGTATACGTTTGGCAAATGTCGAGGCATCGGTAGAGATGCCCCGCCAGTGGAAAGTGAGGTTTCCATCCTGAAGGGGTGAACCTCATCGTTCTTGGAGATTCGCCTGCCGAAATTCAGGCAAGCGCTTCCGGAGTTGTTTTCTCACTGAGCTTGTTTGTTAGTATCGGGCATGGACAACAGATATCCTCATGTCAAGTGTGGCAGTGATGGGTTCTGATTCTGTGCTTTGCAATGCAGGCCGCTCGAACGGCCACCAAAGTGCTTTGTGGCAGGTGCCGGCTTCTGATGTGATAGAGGCTCATGTTTGTTGCTCACGGCCCTCAAATCATTGCCTACCCTAATACCGAGATCTCTAAAGCCCAAACCGCGATCCTGCCCTCCCCCATGCGGCAGAACAGGACACAGGTCATATCCGAGTGAATAAAGGCGCCGGCAACTAAATTGTCTTCACCACGGAGCAATAGTGGCTGCGGTGGCAAATCAGAGCCTGGCAGTTTTCGAAGTAACAGTGGTCAAACGATGACAGAAAGAGCAGGTTGGCTGAGTTTCACCGTAAGTGCAGAGTCGAACTACTCCTGGGAGCAACGGCAAGGCGAAATCTGTCGCAAGCGAGCCGAAGTACTGTAAGTTGTGCACGCACACACACACACACAGAGGGAATGTGGAGGTGCCTGAACTGCGGCGATTTTGATAGCAGCACCTCGACCAGAGGAGAAACGGAGAACAGCTTGCCCACTCACCACCCCCACGCCCGCCCATCATCCCCTCAGAAAAATCAAGCATACAGGACAATCGTGCAAGAAAGAGTTTGTCCGCTGGAGAAGCGTGACTGCCACCGTTGCAGTTTTTTGAGGAAGGCCAGATCGAGAGCCCGTGAACTCCGCAGTGACGGCAGGTCCATGGTGAAGACAGTCAAGTTCAAGGAGGCGCGGTGAGAAAAAGGCTTAGGGTTTGGGGTTGCGGGTTCAAAGTTTTGCTACACTGAGCTCCAAAGCACCATTGTCTGCAACATACCCGTAAACCCTGAATGCCATTCACAACCACATGCAAAGGCTCCTTGACGGTCCGAGGCACCTTCGGTGAACGAGCTCCTGGGCCAGCTCCGTCGTGCGCGGTGCTGAGATGCGAGGTTTCATGGTGCTATCTTATCACTACGTACGGGTTGTGGTGGTTCTGGTAGGGGCGCTCGGTTGCAAGAAGTGAGACCGACACGGACAATGAGGACATTTTCGAAGCAGTCAGGGATGGCGAACTTGCTGAAGCCAACTGTGCAAAAAATGGTCTTGAGACAAGTCAAGCAAGTCTTGAGCCCGGGAGGGCACCGTGCTCGAGATTTTGTCGACATGTCTCCTTGCTGTTGTTGACGACGGTGATGATGCTGGTTCTGCCGTCCTCTCTACATTCGTCACGATCATGAGACTGAGGGTGCTGCTGTAGGTGCGGTTAGTGGTGCGTGGCTATGTGTTGCTGCTGCTCGTGCTGGTGCTATTTTTGCTGCCGTAGCAGAGGTGTGTGTCTGTGTGCTGCTTGGGGATCATCATAATGATGATGATAATGAAGAAGATAAGAAGATTATGGTGGTGATGATGATAACTTTCGAGATGACGATGAAGCTGCTGCTGATGATGACGATCATTTTGATGGTGATGATGATGACGATGATGATGCTGATGCTGATCCTGATCGTGGTGGTTCTGGTGATAACTACTGCTGACGAAGATGATGTTGACATGGCCATGGCTGAAATGATAAGGCTGGCCAGTGTGTGTGTGTGGGGGGGGGTGTGTGTTTTCACTTGTTCACTGTTTGTTCTTTTGCTCGTTATGGATATCATGCGTGTTTGTGTTTCATTTTAAATGTTCGATCTCTTGAAATTTGTATTTCATACTGGTGCCCCATCGGTATGTACCAGTAAAGCCCTGCTGAAAACCTGAGCGGTACTTCATGGTTCTCCATCGAGTGATGCCCAGGTCTCACAGGAGTTGGCTGGAATAGTGCAGGAGGACATGATTGCTGGAATTTCGTGATATGTTTAGGGCTTGAGGTGCTGGCTTGTGTTGAACGCTTTCCAGGGTTTCATGGGGTGTCCACAAGTGCAGAAGCACAGATTCCAAAAACCTCGCCTGAGTTGACAGCAAAATGCAGACATGCTAGAAGCGTTGGTGTCGCGTCGGCAAAATCCTGCAACGAGCTGATATGCAAAGCGCATGTAAATCCTAGATGGTTCCAAACCCCAACTCCAAATCCGTGTGGGCCCTGAGACGAACCTCAAGGCCAATAAACCCCGCTAAAAGATCCTAATTTTTAAGATTTCAACACTAAAAGAAGAACTAAACACCCTAAACCCTATAGAATTGAAACCTTCCACCCTAAAAGAAGAACTAAAGATCCTAGGCCCTATAGCCTTGAAACCCCGAAGCCCCAAGCCTTGACCCTACGCCCTGAACCCTAGACCTTGAACCCGAAAAAAACCTAAACCCCAAAACCCTAAACCCTAAACAGGACAAGAGCTTGAGCCGGGGGCTGGTCCAGAGGGGCTTCCCCGCCGCCTGCTCAGAATAGAGCTCCCTTAAAGGGGCATATAAGGGTTACTATAAGGGATCTCTCAGGCTTACTTTCAGGAACCTCTAAAGGTTACTATAAGGGATCTCTAAGGGTTACTACAAGGGATCTATGAGGCTTACTATAAGGGATCTATAAGGGTTACTATAAGGGTTTATAGAAGAGGGGCCTCATGATACTTAGAATAGGGTTCCTTTTGGCTTAGCCTCTTCGGTCTGAGGTCGAATCTTATATGATCGAAACCCCAAACCCTATTAAAGATGACCCCATTATGGAACCCTAACCCTTGAAGGAGCCCGTAAAGGAGCCCTTAAAGGAACCCTTAAAGGAGCCCTTAAAGGAACCCCTTATATACCTATAGTCTCCATCGCAGTTCCTTTTTTTAGCCAACTGTTGGTCAAGATCCTCTAATATAACATTGGTCAGCCAAAAAGGAACTACGATGGAGACTATAGATATATGGGCTGGTGTAAAGATTATGTCTATATGTGCTATTCTCTTCGCCTGAAACGGTTCTATAAATAAGGGTTTAGGGTTTGGGGTTGAATAAATTAGGATATGGGGTTTAGGGTTCTATAGGGTTTGGGATTTTAGAATTTAGGAGGGGTTATGGGGACAACCATGCGCTCACCTTTGATATGGTGTTCGTTGACATTGGGAGGCAAATTTCCTAGAGCCGCCTTGAGGAAACAGCCTTTGTCGCGCCATGTAAGTCTGCTCGTAACCCTAACCCCTAAACCGTTCCCAAAATTGAGAAACCGGATGCCTGGAAGCCGTGAGCCCTCGCAGAGGCTTTCTTATGAGTCTCTCTTTTCTGGAGGGCGAAAGATAGCTGAGAGCTGTAAGTAATGGGCTCCTTATTTCGCAGACCGACAGGAACTCCCAGGTTCCGAAGAAAGCCTGAGATTTGCCGCAGCCGCAGGGGAGCATCGACCAGTTGTCTTCCTGGGCCTCGGGTTGGCGTATTTCAGAGACAGAGCCCGGGCGCCCGACAGAGCCAGCAACCGGCTCGGGGGTTCCTCGGGCGAAGGGGGAGCTTTGGATTTTGGGTTCAGGGCCCTGGGAGTCATACTCGCATGGGTTGAGGGTTTCTGAGAGTTTAGGGCCTGGGGTTTAAGGGGACTGTACAGTTGCTTGCCAATACCAAGCACAAGCAGAGTGACGGTAATTTACAGTAATGGTGATGCTTGCACTAGTGCAGGCACCCGTTGAAGTGCAAGCCGAACTGCAGTGAGCCCCTTGTGAGATCATGATATTGCAAAGGTTGTGTCTGATACAACGTCGAGGAGCAGCTCCACCGTAAAAGCAAGATCGTGGGCTCATCTCACCCTTAAGTCTCATATTCACATGTATGGCAAGCGGGATGCTGCACCGCGAGATCTACTTCCAAGCCCGCACCATAGCCGCTAATTTCATGCCTTAACCCGAAAATCTACAACCCGACCAGCCCTTCAGAGCATCTTTGACGAGGGCCTGCGCAAAGAGAGAGAGAGAGAGAGAGAGTGCAAACGAGGTCCTGGGATGCGTACTCCCGAGTTGCCGCCACCCTTCTCGTGGGTGCGTCTGGCGCTTACTTTCAGGCTTTTGGGTTTCAGGATTTCACGAGTTTTAGTGTTTCAGGCTAGCAGATGCTTTGCAGAGCTTTGAGTAAGCGGTTCGGGATGTTCGATAAAGAAGGTGTCCAGAATGGACTGGTCGGGGTTGGGGTGCTCAGCTGGCACCCTAAACCCTAAACCCTAATGGTTGCGAGTTGGTTTCGGCCCATGTCGGATCCTGAGATCAAGACTCACCACTGTTGGGGCCTGGAATCCGAAGCTCTATGCTGATGAAGGGTTTAATGGGAGTTTCCGAAATTAGGGGGTACCATACTTGGGGGTCCTTCAAAAAGGATCCTACTATTTAGGGTACAAAATTGGGGTCCCCTATTTTCGGAAACCCCCGTTTAGGGTTGAGGGTACGTAGTTTAGCCTTTGCAGTGCGAGCGTGTGTTTCTTCGTGATATTGAACAAGTGTTTCGAATGCACATGACTTGACTTATCACTCCTGTGGACTTTTTCGTCCGACTCTTCCACCAGTCTCCTAGGAACTGGAAGTTGCAAGCGGTATACCCAAACCCAAAGGCTCCATAGAAGTTCCTTTTTTGGGGTTCATATTTAGAATCCTATAAGGCAATCCCAAAAAGGAGCTACTATGGAGCCTATGGGTAGGGAGTCTTTCGGCACAGGAAGGGCTCCGTTAACAGTCGCACTTGTTGGTCTTTTCCGAGGCTCGGTCGGCCGCTGGTAGGTTGGCTCAGAATTAAAATAGGGGCCTTAAAAAGTAGAATACGGTGTTGGGGCCCACTGTACTATAACTATTATAAGGAACCCCCCCAAAATAGTATTGGTAAGTATGTAGGCCCCTATAGTAACTACGTCGACCGATCACTACCTCCTGCCCCGAAGCATAGGTTTTTTGACAGAAGGGCTCTTCAAGGCAGAGGCTTCGAGGTGTAACCACGGATATACAGTACCTGCCGGAGCTGCATGCACCAAATCAAATCAAGCCATCAAAGCTGTTTCATGGAGAGCGCCCTAAACCCTCAACCCTAAACCCTGAACCCCAAGCCCGCTCTAGGTCGAAAGAGGGTCTCTCCATCGCCCTGCCGAAAGGTAGGCCTTAGAGTGCCGGACCGCCTCGCAGACTCTTTTAGGCGCGCCAGTGCTGACAGTGGTCTAGGGTTTTGGGGGGTTGGGGGTTGAGGGTTTAGGGGTTTCGAGGTTTAGGGTTTAGGGTTGTAGGGTTCTTGAATCCCAGAGCTGTGCCTGCATGTGCAGAGATGCGTTCGATGGCCCCTGCAGGATTTGCGGGCCGAGTAAGCAAAGCAGCTTGCCAAGATTTCAGCCAACGCCGAGGCAGGATTTGCTGTGTATTGAGGTACTTCAACATACTTGCGCAGCAACAGTGTATCTCGGGAAGAAAAAGCAGCAACCACAAGCTTCCAAGCTAGCGGCACCTCATTCAGCAAGAAGCCACAAGAAGAAGAATAAACATGAGAAGAACGACATCAACAGTAACAACAGTGTAACAGCAACAAAAACGACAGCAGCAACAACACTAGTAACAGCAACAATAGTAAGAGTAGTAACAGCAGCAGCAACGTCACCACCAACACCAACAGCTACAGCTAGGGCTACTACTCCTGCTGCGCTACTCCCTCCGGCGCAAGGCCACGGCCGCAACACTCGCAAGGCTCGGTAGGGTATGCGTACTCCGAAAATTGAAAAGTGAGAGAATATCAGCTGAGCTACCAGGTCCCTACGAGTGCGATCAGTCACATGAGGTGTTGAGTTTCCGATGGCGCAACCAAGCAGAATTTGAGTCTGTTGCCAGAACAACTCCTTAGCAGAAAGCCGCCTAGACCTGGCACAGTTGGATCTTTTGAATCATCCGATTGTTTCTAGTTTACATGTTGCAAGCGCTGCTAGCACTTCAGTAGGTGGCAATATCAGGGGCAGTGACCGAACTATGTATTGGACTTAGTTGTGCCTGTCTACTACTTCCGACTGTAACTCTTCCAAAGCCTCTTCTCTCCAGGCGGACTGCGCCCTGGTCGTCGGAGGTTGAGTAACTGTTTGTATGCCGGTTAACGATGTCATAGGTGCCACAGGATAGCGTTTCAATATTGCACAACAAACTCTCCCATAGGAGGAACAGGCAGCACAAAAGTGAGAGCCACCCAAAATTGTTCGCCGGCTTCTAAATCTGACTCTCAGGGCAAGCCTGAGCAGCGGGCCGTGGGTGTTGCGTATCTCACTGTGCAACCAAATAGAAAATGGCTTCTACCAAGGTTCGTGCTGCTAGACGATTCATTGCTTAGTAGCTGAGTGGATACACTTTACACTTTTTGGGATAATATGACCCACTATAAAACCAAAAGTGTACACTTTTGGGGGGCTTATGAGCTCAGCAACTAAGATTGTTGCAGTGCTTAATCCTACTGATGAGACTGTTATGAGCATGTGGATCCGAAAGGCTTGCGCACGGTGACAGCTGTGTAAGTCACTGCCAATCTTGGGACCTCTTGCTAGGCCTGCCCAGCACGAGTCTCCGTGACATCAACGGCAACGCCCTCTTGGCTTGGCCCATTCTAAGAGTTTTATCACGAGCTCCGAAATCCCAGACCTAAGGCTGCGAAGCCCGTTAATGTAGGAACCTGATTAAGAAACCCTGGGTCTATAACCCCAAAATAGTAGGATTCATAGAAGGAGCCCTAATAAAGGCCCAAGGTTTCTTAATCAGGTTCCTACATTACCCCGAAAGCCTTGACCTTGAGCCTGCTACCTCCAACCCCAAGTCCGAACCCCGTGAGCCCTCGCAGCCTCCACCCAAACTCCCCCAAAACCCTAAACCCCAAACCCTAAGCTGCCCTAAACCCCCCAAAAAAGGCCTCCAACAAATGGCACCTTTCCGAGAGCGACCTCAGGGGCCATGAGCAAAGCCATGTGACCCCCTTTTGCGTCGGCTCCTAGGAGCTGTAGACTTCTCCCCTCCCCAAGAAGAGTAACATAGGAGCCTTCATAGTTACCTGTACTACGCTGGGGGTTCCTTATTATAAGTGTATAGTATAATGGGTCCCAAAAGCCTATTCTAACTCTTATAAGGCCCCTGTAGTACTGAAAAGCTGTTAAAGGTTTTGGTGTCGCGAGTATCTCATGAGATCTCCTACATTCTCCTACTGGCTATGATGTTGGGTCGAGTAGTAGTAGCAGTAGTAAGACTAGCATTATCATTGTCATCAATATTATCACTCCTCCTCCTCCTCTTCCCACTACTACTACTCCTGCAACTACTGCTGCTACTACTACTACTACTACGACGACGACTACTACTGCTACTACCACTACTACTACTACTACTACTACTACTACTACTACTACTACTACTACTAGTACTGCTGCTGCCACTGGTGCTAGGCCTGCTGCGACGACGACGGCTACTACGACGACGACTGCTACTGCTATGACTAGCACTAGCACTACCACAACCACTACTACATTGTGCTGTTCTTGCGTTTCTGCATCTACTTATGCGCGCTTGCATGATTACTATTCTTTGATCATGGCAAACTTTGGTGTCAGCCTTGGTATCCAGACCAATGAAGGCCGGAGCATTGTCTGAGTATCCTGTTGGTTTGGTTGTTTTAGTATCAGTGGTACTTTACATTGAGCTGATGTTGAGTGTTTTGAGCACTATTCTTGCTATCCATGTCACTTCTACCTGGTATCCCAGTAGAATCAGCGAAACTGGTTTTGTTAGTCATTGCCGGTACCATTATACAGCTGCTACCACTGTTATCACCACCATTACCATCAGCGAAACTTGCTTGTAAGTTATCAGTGGTGGTACTGTTACAACTGCAACCACTGTTGCTGTGTTGCTGGCATCATGTTTTCTGAACCTGAGAAGAGGATGCTTGTTGGTGTTTGTCTTACATCGTTGTTCAGCATAAACAGTATACAGTACAAAGTATGACGGTTGCCATTAGCATGATTGCACTTGCTGTTCTTCTTCAGTACGAAACACTCCTGGAGGGTTCTTTTTGCCATAGGTTACTTGCTATTTATGGCTCCACCCTCAATCTTCAACGGACCCATAGATCCGGTAGGGGAGGGGAGCAGCCATAGGAGGAGGGCCTTCTCAGAATGCTTGTGGAGCCTGGTGGTGGATATGAGGGGTTTGACGAGTAGCCAGAAATCATCAACCAACGGTATAATTTGGTATAATTATATCCGTATTTCCAAAAACCTTACACACCCCAAACTTCTCGCTCAAAACCTTATTGGCTAAACTGTCAACCGTTAGTTTGCAAGCCCAAGCATGCGCTTCTGAGAAAGCCCCCGGCTTCCTTGACCTGCCTTGACTTCCAGGGCAGGTCAGCGGGCTCTCCACTTGGGAGAGCCCTCCTATAGTCGTGAGTAAAGATGCGGGTTCCTTTTGTCATGCGGAGATGCCATAGACATATTGTGCCGATTGCCGGCTTATCAAGCCTAAGACATGCGAACAAACGTTGCTCTCCGACTCGGGGACCCCAGAACAGAAACAACCCGCATCGCTGTTCGAGCAAGAGACGGTGTAGGCTGCCTCATTTCCTGATAGGACTAGGTACACGCGCCCAGCGAATCTTAAATTCGTGCTCGCCCAGAGCATTGAGGCATGTGGGCAGTTCTCAAACTCAGTTGCCTCCCTGCCCAGACTTTTGCTATGTCATTTGAGCTGCACGAGGCAAAGTATGCTAAGCAGCCGAGACACGCACAGACGTGTTGAGAACTGCCCATGCATATAGGTTTTGATGCAAAGATGCAGTTTTGGGGCACCACCCGGCTTCGGTTTGCGCTGATGCTTCTCAGCTAGCGTGGCAGAAGACACTGCTGCCGACATCCCCTAAGATGAGCGGAAGCAGAGCCACTCGTCTGGGTGGCCGTGCTCACCTGTAGCCGCAGCCTCAGGATTCCTGCCATAAACCCAACCCTAAACTTTAAAACCCCGTCTGAACTCCAAAAGCCTGGACCGTCCGACCCTACAACCTATCAAGCCCCTGTCAACCTATAAAGCCCGAGCCCTCGCAGCTGTAAGTTCCTGAAAGGAAGAACAGAAGCTGAGGCACAGCTTGTGGCGTTCATGAAGAGGCACGTCTGCAAGATGGCGCTGCCCCCAAATGATGTTGAGTGTTTTAGGGCCTAGGTCAGTTTAGGGCTCGAAGATGTGAGCTGTTACTGTGCTTCCTGGATAACGACCATCGATGACCCGAGGAAGCCGGGGGTCTGGGGCCGACAGGCCCTTGAATTGCGGTTTTAGGGTGAGCGTTTTCGGCTGTTTTAGGGGTTTCCGGGTGATCGGATATACGAAGCCTGGCCTTCAAGCTGCAAGCCGAGGCCTCTTCCGGATGGAAGGACCTTCTTTCGCCGGGGTCCTTGAACCCTTGGGCTCATGCGTTTCAGCACTTCCCTGTTGCTTCCGCTCTGCGAAGTCGAAGCCCTGAGGCCTGAAGCTGAGTGACTTTGCCTCTGCGAAGCTCACAGGCAAGAGACATGGGTGGTTGTCAAAATTATGGTCCTTTTTTGGGTCCTTAATATAATACGGCACCTATTATTTAGGGTACCCAAAAAGGGACTGATAATTTTGACAACTACCCACATGGTTGGAGGAGTTCTCGTGCCTTCCTCGCAACAGCCCCAATCCTCTTTGGAAGAAGCATGTGGCTTTTACAATCTTTGCATGGCACTCAGACATTCCCGAAGGGATTGCCTGAGTTGCACTGAAGACGATGCTGGAGAGTAGCAGCAGTCTTTTCCGAATTGTATGCCATTCACGTTCTGCAATCGGATGCAGATTTCAATGCTTTGCCCCCGCGGAATCCAAAAGAAATTGATCAGAGCTGCTCGCCGACATTCAATGTTCCATGTCACCTGGCTGTTTATCTAATGGCTGCGTGGGATTCTGCTGCGCTGGGTCGCTTTCGCTTCAAGTTTCCGCATCTCCGATGCATATGTACTTGTCTCGGTCTTCGCTTCGACTAATTCCGCTTCTCAAGATGTGCTTGTCTCGTGCTTCCTTTCACATGGCACGCACCGGCGCGTGAAAGTATGATGATGATGGTGATGCCATCATCTCCTGTGGTTAATCTAGCTTAGTTACTCATACTGCCTTGCTGGGCAGTGCAGGTAGTGTTTGGAGTACTGTCAACCCGCCCGCCTCCCCGTCCATCTTGGTCAACTTGTTCCTGGTCGAGGTTGTTTGTTCCGGGTGCTTGGCGGGAATGCTGGCCTGCCTAGCAGATGCATCGTGCTTGTCAGGACAGCAGGTGGCATGACGTACTCTCATGGTGATGCCCTGCTGGTAACGGGGCTGACGATGGTAGCGTCGAGTTGCACTCTCCATGCCCCATGCCACAGGACAGCGGCAACTTGTTGGTCATAGTTCGCCACAACCTGGATGCGGCAAGATTCGCCGTCGGGAACATCAATCATGTCAGATTACCACAGATTTCCCCCGACGCACGCACGCCCCTTCACACTCCATCGGCAGTGCGTCACAGCATCGAGAGCACAATGCACGGCAGCTGCGAGCCCGCGGCACCAGTTGCAATGGCCTCAATGTCCTGCGCGCGTGTGCGCTCGGGGCCCGTACACACGACCTGCGAGAGCGTCGATCGAGATATATCGAGATGCAGTGTCCAGGTCAGCAAGGCACGCCTCCAGCACGTGCCGAGCGACCACGACCCGTACGAGCTCCACTGCGGTGTTTCCTCACTGTGCCATACTGCGTCCATGCACAATCGAAACCGATTGGACGATGGTCCTTGCTGGCGGGTGATGCGTTCGCGATGTTGGGCGCGCGCGACTGCAGCGAGTCGCTCCGCGAGTAACACCAAGCATGGAGCGTATATTTATATACACCCGAAGCGCCGCGAACAAGTCCTGCAGCCATGACGTGCCCATCCTCCACACCATACGGATTCGTCCTCAGGCAGCGGTGATGGCCTCGTACTAATAAACGCAGTGCCACATGGCATAACGCGTCAACGGCCATTTGTTTCTTGTCACCTGCTGCTTTAAGTGACTCGTGGGTTGGTGCGAAATCAGCCGCAGCCGCACAGGAGGATTTTACATCGCCCAAGTTTGGCATCATGGGTGTTGTATGGTGTCGTGTTAAATGCAGCTTTGCTGCATTGCCACGCGAGGCGTCAAAGCATGCGCGGCTCTTGCCCGGCCGCGCGTTCCATGCTGACGTTTTTGTATTTTGACATGTTGAGGAATTGATGCGGAGCACGCGACTGAACATCGGGCAGCGCTCCCTGTGTGGTGACAGGGTATTTTCCGAAGGCATTAACGCGAGTGTGCCAAATGTTGGGTCCAGCCTGGTGGGAAAGCGCGCCCTGATACTGCTAAGCAAGAGATGGGCTGGTGCTGCTTTACTTGGCAGTGCCATTACGCGACGATAACGACGGGTGCATCCTGCTGCTATATGCACGTAGATCGAGTTTTAGGAGTATGAACATCGTACTCGTAAAATTAGACGCCCAGCTTTTGCCACTTCAGGCATCAGGCGCACTCGGAACCGCTTTGTTGCGGAGCTTCATCCATGCCCTTCGTACTTGCCCTTTGTTTCTGCACTGGGGGCACACTTGGTTGCAAGGCTTGCAGTCTCGTAACTGCGACTTGGATTTGCTGTCTGATGATGTCTCATGACCTTTTTTTGCTGTTCATCTCTGCACCGCATGGGATGGGCAATACCCGCTTGTCCACACATGCTCATTGGCTGTTCTGCCAAGCGCAACGATCTTGGCTCTGACGTAGTCGTCGTCTGCACACTCTTGGTATCATACATGTGCTTCCGCTGCTTTCTTGCAGCATGATGTTGCACGTAATCGTTGTGTGTATATATTTAGTTTCTGACCGCAGGACGGTTCTTTCAACACTCTTGTTACTTGTGCACAAACCTTTTTAGAGCCCGAACGGCCAGAAAGTCTCAGTTCACGACGAGGGTGCGCGATTTTTGGCCTCTGTAACACCTCCACAGACCGACAGTTCTGAGGCACGAAAACCAAGCTTGCCATCCTCTCGGCATTCTCGGCCTATTTTCTGTATCCACCGCCGGTACTTAAACATACCTAAACTCCACGAAATCCACGTGCTCCTTGAATGCCTCCAAGAGGCCGATGTCGCTCCGCGGTCGTTCTCTCGCCAATAACCCGTCTTCGCACCGGTTCTCATCTGGCACGAAAACGTCGGCTCGTTCCGGCACTTGGCTCATGCACTGTGCCGCCCTCAAAGCCATGACTTTGGCGCTGGGACCTCGGCCCCGGGCGCAACGCGAGCCAGGCTGTTGAGGTAGTCCGGCCTGCAGCGCTGGAGACATCGATCGATATCGTTGCGTACGCCCAGCCCTTGATGGAGTTGGCTTCGCTTGCGGAGGGCTGAGGTATCGCAACTATCTTTCGCCACCTTTGTTCAATGTCATCCATTGTTGGCCAGTAGTTTTCACCCGGGGAGGCGTGCAAATGTGTTCTTGTGGTCTGAGATCAATTCTGAAGTTCAAGCTAAAGAAGCCATTCGCGCACGAATGTGCTGGGGTAGAGCAGAGGCGGCAGGGGTCAATGTTTCCCAAGCCAGTACAGCATAACGGAAAGGAATCATGCATTATTCATCGGGCAGACAATGTGCAGACTAATATTGGGAGTTTTTAGGCAAGATTTCCTGGCCTTCGCTGCCGCAGTAACCCAGCGAACAAAACCGAAACGTTCAAATCGTCACGCCGCGCCCCGATTCGCAACGGCGCTCCCCCGACTCTCCCCGACCATTTTTTCCAAGTGTGTGGTTTTTTGCGCGCATGGCGTTTTTGTTGATGGATTTTGGTTTGCCGTGCGAATTTCAACGATTTTTGAGGATTTCGATAAATTGCTGGTTTTTCCATTTCGCGTGCTGGAGTTTGCCATCTCAGAGTATTGTAGATAGAGTCGAGAATTAAAAGTTTTGCAGTCGAGGACCGTGACTGCATGGTCTCGCTGTTTGTAGCAGTCCAACTTTTCGTGTGTGCCACGCAGCTGCCGCATGTGAGATGTGACCTGAGCCGTAGTGCCGTAGTAGACAATTGTTCCAGTCACGTACTTTCTCACTGCTCTTAGTCGTTGTTCTTGCTTGGTTGTTGTNTGTGCCACGCAGCTGCCGCATGTGAGATGTGACCTGAGCCGTAGTGCCGTAGTAGACAATTGTTCCAGTCACGTACTTTCTCACTGCTCTTAGTCGTTGTTCTTGCTTGGTTGTTGTTTGCCACTTGGATGCTTGGTGTGTTTGACACTTTGATGAATAGCATGTTTCACGTTCTGACCACAACAGATGGTCGTTCAAGGACAAGCCTCTCTCGACGACTCTCTCGTTGCCTGAGGATTCGAATGGATGGAAAAATCGTGATGTCCGAAGGCATCGTGACAGCAAAAACCGCTTTCCTGTTCCCCACACAGCTCTTCCTTGGGGATGCGCTTCTCCACAAATGATACCCTCCACATGCTCGTGCCTTCGGCATTTTGTTTGGACGAACAGTCATTGCCTGTCTTAAAAAACCTCCGCCCACCCTGCCCTTGTTGAATAGGGACCTGAACTCGCCTTTCTTGACGGCACGGACGACAGCAAGCTTGGATATGGGCATGTTGGTTGTTGGAAAGCATGAGGCACGAACGAGGCAACTAAGAACCAGGCAATGGAGCCGGCAAGCTTCAAGAAGGCATTGTGATGGCGGGCAACATTGCCATCCAACAAGGGATGGTGACCACACCAAGCTAGGGTCCATTCCCGCACCACCAAGGGTGGCAGGCGAGATGCATGGATGCAATGTCAGAAAGCCAAAAGTAACAACTTTCGCCGGGACTAGCAACCAAACATGTCTGGCCTACCTAAACAGCAAGACATAGCAAGACCATGTCGAACACTTCTGCGACGTCTCCAGCTGTGTTAACTGCCGGGTCTGTGCAGAACAGAGTGCGCAAGGACACGTCGTTTCGTCCACGGGTGTGTTGATACCAGCGTCTGCGAGCAAGATTATGTGCTGGACACTCTGTTAATGCATGTGCAAGGGTATCTGTAGCTGATGCACAGAAGCGACACGGAGCATCGCAGCTCCGACCACGATGTCGGGCACTCCGCCCGTCAGCGAAGTCGTGATGACCACACCGGGCGAGACCCCAGAAACGCACACGATGAGCATGGCTGCTACGACCATACGCAAGGGGCTGTAAGCGCGGCACTGGCTGCCACTGCGAGTACAGCCGCCGGCTGTCATAATTTGCATGGGACTTGTTTACCAAAATGCGACGAGCATGTTGCAGCCACTTTTTAACAACACGTCCTGCGCAACCGGGGTGGATGCTCCATTCAGCCGGATGTGGCACACCAGCACTTGCCAAATCACGCAACACAACAGAAATCCAGGATTAGGGATGTTGGTCAGCAGACCGTGCGAGTTTACCTGCTAAGCAAACTGGAGGCAAGCTCAAAAGGCGGGCCTATAAACCAGCTGCTTGAACGAGACGAATCGTTTCAGCATCATGCCACCCAAGCTGGCCTTGGACAGCGAGGTTAGGTGAACCACGTGGCCAACCTAGAAGACGCCGGCCCCACTGAAGGNAACGAGACGAATCGTTTCAGCATCATGCCACCCAAGCTGGCCTTGGACAGCGAGGTTAGGTGAACCACGTGGCCAACCTAGAAGACGCCGGCCCCACTGAAGGAGACGAGTTTGAAACCCGTGCTATCTGCGGGCCAGCCGAAACAAATTCCAAACCAAAGCAGACAGAAGGATGGACATATGTCTGATAAATGCGTTCCACGAATGAAAGTGGGAGGTGCGCAGACCTGGTCCAAAATAAACACGCGGCCATCTTTCGCTCACCACGTGCAAGTAAATGATAGTAAATGGTCAATGTGCCGTTTCCAGGACAAACCACAAAAAACCCGGTTGCATGACTCAGGCAAGGAGGCGAGCATGTGTCAGAGGGTTCGTGCACATGGAGGCACACCGGGTTTCATGCACAGGTCGTCCGTGCGTTGCATGCTCAAGAATGGTCCGGCGGACGAAAAAGGCGTGGGGGAAAAAACAAAAATAAACATCAAAAGGCATCGGACATGGGCATGCATTTCTCGGCCCTGGGTGAGGAGCCCATGTCGCGAAGCGGCCAAAAGGTGCAAGTGAGCACCGGCGTCCACCTAGACTTGCTTGCGCGCACAGGAGTTGCACTGCGAACGGGCCGAAGGTGAGACACCCACGAAAGAAACCAGTCGATGCACAGCAGCGGCAGCAGCAGCAGCAGCAGCAACAACACAATCGTCAGGGGGGTGCTGCATATTGCTGCATCCACGCTTGCAGCAGCGGTACGCAAAATACCTTTCGTCGCGACGGGCCTATGCGAGACCCAAGGCGAGCGTGGGCAAGCGTTTGCAAGACGCTGTTCATGATTTTGGACCGACTCCCAGACCAGTAGGTTCCACACCCAATGCTTGAAATGGGTGCTGGGCACGGGCGTCGCGAACATTCAGTCGAAAGCATTTTTCAATGTTTTCGTTAATTTTTTCGGTAATTCAATTCAGTTGCGATAGCACACGAGCCCGCCGTGCACCAGACGTCACACCATTCCTGACAGGTGCATGACTGGGTTTATGTGCGAGGGAACGCCAATGCGGCGAGCGCTCTGCAGGCAGAGGTGCTAGGATGGACCCAGTGTTTGCAGGTTGTGGTTGGCTCTCCCTCGCATACTGTTGTTGTTGTTGTTCCGGCCGCGCCGCAAATTATTACACCGAGAAGATTCAGACGTGCAGATTACTGACGCGGGTGTCCTGTTGAATTTATCAGGTCAAGCCGAGACAGAGGTAGCTGAGACAGCAGGAATGGGTTTCTTCATTGTCGCCACATGTTCGCCGCAACTTGGTGGGAATTCAATGTTTTGAAGATTTTTGAAGGTCGAAAAAAAATCGTATAGCTCGTGTCAAACTTCGAGTTCCCGGTGGCAAATAGGTGCTTGGCAACATTTACGCGCCTCACAGATTTTGCCGTGAATGTTGCAACATGGCTGACGCAGCAGTGCCGTCACGGCCCTGTGCATGTAGTGGGTGATTTCAACGCCCATATTCACAAAATCCCATGCGTTGGCCGTTGCTAACACGTTCATGGAACAACCTGCTTGTCGACAAGTTACTGTTTACCAGGTGGGGGCTCACCAGTTGACGAGCTTACCGTTGCACATTTTGGGCAGATTGATTTGTGTTGGTAGAAAGACCATGGTTGGGCACTCCGTGTCCTCCCGATCTGTAAATAAGACCGTCATTCAAATCATAAACAAGAATGGTGAAAGCGGGCATCCTTGCGAAGTGCAAAGCACTGAGTATGCCCGATGAATGACCAAACGCGCGGACTGCGGAAAGTCCTGTTGCTGTAAATTAAGGATAAGGCCGCGAAACAACGTCCAGCAGTCTCCGTGCAACAAAAATATGGCGTCAGCACTGCCACGCTTGGTGCTAAAAAACAATTGTGTAGGCCCAGATTCGTTCCTCAGTGCCAGCATTCTGCAAATGTCTAAGTACAGCGACGGCAAACACTTTAGAAATATGTATAACCAACCGATACAACGGTGATGGGGCGGTAGTTCTTGCACAAACCGGGATCATTTTTTTGGAAAATCGCCCTCACTGAAGCGTCATGCCACGAAAATGGCACCATCACATGTTCACGGATTGCGTTGCAAAGTGTAATGGCCCACCTATACGCGGGAGAGGTTCTGCGACAAGTAATTTTCCAGAATTCTGCTGGCACGTGGTAATTGAAACGGGACGAACGACCCATTCTACGTCCTGAAAATATTTTGCGAATGACTCTGCATGAAGTTCACTTTCCACAACCTGGCCGTCATCGTCGCGCAAACGTCCAAATTTGGGTGCGAATCCTTTGCGTAGCTTGGCAATTTCGATAAATCACTAGATTGCAATAATTGGTCCTACCACGCCCTACTGTTTACAGCAACGGAACGCCTGGGTGTGTTTGGACGGACACGCTCTGCACACGCTCTGCAGAAGCATCATGATTTTCGTGATTGCTCATGCTCTCTTCAAACAACAAGGCAAAGCGGTTCGCCACCTCAACTGCATGAAGTGCGGAAACGGAAACTCGAGGGTTGAACGCATGCTTCGGGATCACCTCTTTGACGATTTTGCGGACGGCAATCTGTAAGTCAGCAATCATGGCAAAATGAAGTGATGCAGACGCCATGTTCATGTCCGGTTACAACTGACGAACAGTAGACCCACCCAAAAACACATGGCTTTCAGAAGTTTCTCGCATGGCTTTGGATATGTGCGGCGACCGGCTTAGTTTAGAGACCTTATGGAACCAAATTCCAACCGTTTGGCAGCACAACGTGTTCACGTATAATTTGACACCTATGCCACATCAGCGCAATGGTTGAATGGCCTTTCATGCCCATGTGTTTCAACACGAGGCGTTGACCTCGGTTTCGTATTTGCAGGATTTCGCAAGGCCCACGCTGAGGCCTGGCTTCGTGAACAGCCGGACTGGAACTCCCTGGCTATGCCCACCGCCTGGGCCTGACGAGCGGGAATTCTGGGGTTTTCTGCGGCGCTGGCAACCGGGCGACCCTCGCCAGTGATAAGTGCACACTCTACTTGCGTCCTTCTCACCTAGATGCCGCATTCCGAGCACTGCCGCTATCGCAGGCCGGGTCGCAAGCTGCGCAAGCCTTCACAGTCTTCCCCATGCACCTCCGTAAGAGTATGTAGAAGTGGTGGTGCCTTCGCCGCTCTTCCGCATCCTGCTGCTGCGCCGGTATCGCCTGCGGTTGCCTGCTGCGCCACGCGCGTGTGCCTGCCGTGGCCGCGTCGACCTGCTCGGGGACATTGAACTCGTGGCCATAATTACTCGATAGTTTTGCAGAATCCGGATCGTTCTGTTTCTCTGGGTTGGTTGTCGTTTTGATATCCTCAGAGTTGCAACCGTAATCGGAGCTGCAAATGTCGTCCGAGCCTGTGTATGCGCTGGTAAGATCGTCGCTGGCTGTAAACAGTTTGGAAACAGTTTCAGCCGGCCCTCGACCACGTCCTCGCGCTTACGGAGCCGGGCGGGCCGAGTCGCCTCCCGCTCCGGTGAGCGGGGGGGTTCGCCGTAGCGCTGGTACGCTTGGAGAAAAAAACCAAAAAAGAAATATTCAAACGGTTTATAAGCATATGATTGCCGGGCAACAGGGAAACAGGCCGACGCCCTTAGTAACGAAGAATCGTCAAGGAAGGGGGGTCGGGTTCTTGCAAAGCGTCGGTGCAGTTTATGAGATGGCAGTGAGTCAAAACCTTCTGGTATGTAACAGGGCCGGGGCGCCCCTCGCGCGACAAAGTATGTAACAAAAGCGGGTTTTTGCGACAAGGCTGGCGCGACAAGGTCCATCATATAT
>BGNK01000619.1:52147-121815 GCA_003297005.1 Symbiodinium sp. clade A Y106
TATGGGACTGGGCTGGGCACGTATTCCGGCGAGGCGAAGGGGATCTCACTTATCAGGCCATTCTCCACCTCAAGTCCCACTTCCGTTTCAGTGGCGCTCGTGGAGTCAGAACTGGTCCTTAGAATATTGGTCATAAGCAGTTGGTGGCTTTCTTGCATAGGCAGGGTATTCACCCGTCTACTGCTGCTGATCGCCAGTTGTGGGCTGAGTATGCTGATTTGTGGGTGCGCTACTGTGGTNAGGCAGGGTATTCACCCGTCTACTGCTGCTGATCGCCAGTTGTGGGCTGAGTATGCTGATTTGTGGGTGCGCTACTGTGGTCTTTGCTCCCAACCGTGTGGCGAGGTCATGTGGCAGCATAACACTGATTCGTACCTGGGTATCGGCTGGGTGAGCGTACAGGGCACCTTCACCGGTCAAGAGATTTGGTGCCTTACAGTTGATGGCGCAGCTTGGTGCCTGAGCAAGTTGAGGCGGCGTGATGGTTGGGTGCATCTGTCCTTGCCCGGGTGTGATCTGCGGCGTGTCCTTCGGGTGGTGGTGGCCGATCTGATGCCGAGGACGTTCTATGTGCGTCTGTTAGTGGAAGNNNGAACCTGCAGCAGTCAGTTCGTGCAAACATGCATGTGCAACCAGCTTCGAGCTGGTTCGTGAGGCTGGCGTAGTAGTCGAGGTTTCGTGTTTGAGTTGTGAGTGGGCCGCGAAAGTGAAAGCAGAGGTGTGTGCCTGGCATATGTCGGCATTGCCTGCTGCTTGAAGGGCGGCTTGCTGTTTTCGTTTCGTGAGGGGCCTCAAGGGCTTGAGCCTCACGCGTTGCCTGGCGCTGCTAGANATGTCGGCATTGCCTGCTGCTTGAAGGGCGGCTTGCTGTTTTCGTTTCGTGAGGGGCCTCAAGGGCTTGAGCCTCACGCGTTGCCTGGCGCTGCTAGACCCTCTGGATGCAACGGCAGAAAGAGAGAGAGAAAATGTAAAAGCTGTCTTCAGAAAAAACGGTATCGTTTGCCCCTAAACATCGCCCAGAGTCTCCAAAGGCTTCGCTCTTTTTGTGCACAGGCTATGGCTGTGGAATACTGCGCCGACGACGACGATGACTTGGACACCCCAGAGGGCCCCGATGAAGCCGCGAAGGCCACAACCACTGGGGTGGGCCCTGAAACCTAAGCCCCAGAACCCTGTAGATCCTCAAAGTTTGCGGTGCATTCTCCAAAACCTGTGTTACTATAATGTACTATGGTATATAAAAAACTATAGTATATATAAGTATATGTATATATAATATGCTATAACACATACCAATCTGTCCGATCTTCTGTCACGGGGACATGGCAGGCTAGGGTTTCTTCCATTTCCTGCACAAAGACTGCTTGAAACGCGCCTCTTCTTCCTAACCTTCGTCATGTCTTCCATGGCCAGGATTGCAACCGTACGATGTGCGTACGTGAATGTGAGCTCATGTCGATTTGCTGCACACATGAATTGGCCGCCAGGTCTGCAACAAAAACCATGTCCTCAGCCCTCGAAGGGTTTCCCCAGTATGTTCATACTTGAAGGCCCTCAAGCCGTAGCTCATGATATTTGCCCCTCGGTATTATCGTCACTAAGTCTTGCCCGCAGGAGACGGCACGCGTCTCCGCCGCAGGATTGGCGCCGGCCCTTCGTCTGCAGCTACACTTTGCACCGGTTCAAGGGGTGGGAGGGTTTGGGGGGGNTCCAGCAGATAGGTTTTCCATCTGGCGTTTTCATCAACTTCGTGACCTTCTTGGGGGGTGGCGGCACAGGAAGTTTATACTGAAGGAGCTTGATCGACTTATAACACGGTCATAAGAAGCCACCAAGAATCTAGGACTTGGGCTCGTGGGGTGCCCGAATGATAGGGCCCCTCATAGGGAATCCGAAGCCCAGGCCCAACCATCTGAACAGCCCCGTTCCCGCAAGTTTCGGGCTCAGGGCTTGAAGGGTTGGTTGAGGGTCTCAGGATTTGACTACCTGGTGCTTAGTAGGGAATGGGCCAATGGATCCCTAGAGTAGTCCCTGTGTGATCCCCAATGATAGTCCCCATAATCCATTCCCCCATACCCTACTAAGAACCAGACAGTTGAGTGGAAGGTTTCGTAATCATCACTGCCATGGTGTGGATCTGTGCAGGGCTGTTCCAACAACTCGTGGTTCGCTTCAGTTTCACTACTCTGTACGTAGGCCTCTGCATGCTCTGGTATTGGGAAAAAGACTGTCTTATTTACGAAAATTTTTGAATTGTTTTTAAGGGCCAACCTAGATTATACGCTAAACCTAAACTCCTAAACCCAGACCCTAACCTAGATTATACACCGGAAAAGTTCGAGAGATTGGAGCGCTGCTTGGAAGGGACACTTCATAGTGAGCTGGGAATTAGGGTCTGCTATTATAGGGGCCTAAATAATTACCAATACTGTTTTGGTAGTGGGATCGTAAGGTTTAGGGGACTGGGTTTGGGAATTACGGTCTCGGGGTCTGGGCCCACGGGCTTATGGCTTTTGTGGAGGCTTGTGCGGTCCAGAGTTGAGCGTAGTGCTTGCTGCTGTTGCCATCACGGGTTTGGAGTGGTGAAAAATACATCGTGGAAGAAAAACTAGTACTGCAATGCCTGGCTAATATATCTAGCTGAGGCTCTAAGAGTTCAAGCTTTTGTTTTCGGGCTTCCAACGGCTCATGCAAGCCTCCTCTCAAAGCATGAGTTTAAAGACACCGAGAAAATCAGCAAAGTCATGCCTGAACGGGGACGGGTCCGGGGTTTAGCGCGCAGCGCTAGGGTGGGCCGCAGTTGCTAGCGGAAGCCATGAACTTGGACTAGTTGAAGCCTAAACAAAACCCTTAAATCCTATCTTAAACCCTAAACTCCTAAACCATGGAAGCTCGATTCGACTCAGGACCACCCTCTGGCGATGTTGGTTCGGCAGCCCCTGGAAGCAATCAGCAACATCAGACCTAGGAAGCTATCAACAAACAAGGTTTTTTTTCAGCCAGGGGGCGTTGAGGGTTTCGTTGATTTAAGGTGTACGAGTCATTATGAAAATGGCAAGCGCGAGCACCTTGGTATGCTGAGGGCTGTTTTCCCACGAGCATCCCGAGAGCCTTACAGTCTAAGCATGGAACCCAAGCCCCCAGTTTCCAAAACCCACGACGTTGGGACAGCGCTCGGAACAATTATTAAGAATGTTCCAGTAAAGTTCCCAAGAGAAGTTGACTCTTGAGAATATACCCTAAAGCCTTATTTTAATTCTGTATTGAGATCCCTCTGGTGACTCCAGTGTGTAAGGTCCGCAGGGTTTCCTCCAACATCCATGGGCTTCGACTGTCAACGGTAAGATTGAAGCATTCGCCACAACGGTTGATGGACAAAATCCTGCATGACCCTAAGGACCCTAAACTATGGGAATTATGGTATATTCCTTATTATGGGTAAAAATGCAGGATTTTGTCCATGAACCGAAGAACCGAGGTGCACAGCGAATCCTCGCTCCTAGTAAATCGACCCCAAATAATGACCCAAAGCCTAAGCCCTCAACCCAAAGCCAGCCCGGGCCCACACAGAATCGGCGATCACGGTCGCAGCTTCGCCTGACGAGAAACTACCCTAAAACCCGTAAGAGTAACCCTTAGAGGAACCCTTGTGTAAGCTGTTAGGTCGAACTCCCCGGATGGTATGACCTTTCAGAAGGTCTGAATAGTTTGGTTCGGATAGAAATGCGATACAAATCGGTCTCAATTATTGTTCACAGATACTGGGCACCACATCGCTAACGAGTCTTTGTTGAAGCTGACGGTTTTGTGCAACCCTTTGTGAAAAGCAAACCGATGTCTTATCATCCGCTACACCGAAAAATTCTGTGCAGACATTGCAGCCCCCGAAACTATAGTACTGGAAACCCAACACCAAGCCACAGCAAGACTTTACAGCTGCCACCCATGGAAAAGGAATCTGGGCACGGCGCCGCGGGTGATGGGCGGCCGTAGGCAGTCCAATCTGGGTACGGCAGTGAAACTTGGCCTGGTGGCGGGGCTTTGCCAGGGGATCAAAGCCATAAAGGATGTTGAGCTTAAGGTTTCAGGCTCTGAACCCCTAAACCCTACTCCCCTAAAATAGAAGCCCGCTACAAGCCCTAAAATCCCAAAACCCCCCACAGGCCTCAAAACCTAAACCTGAGGAGCTGCGAATGTAGGAGTTGAGGTTGTCGGCCCTCTGCTTCTATACCCAGCACACAGCCCAGGGTTTTACAGGGCTTTGCGCTTGTATGGAGGTTTTGGTTGATAAAAAAGGCGATATGCCGAGCTGCTTAGGGTTTCTTTGTAGGGCTTTATAAGGTCTTGAGCTCCCCCGTAACCTTTAAAACGCTTGCGTGAACGCCTTGCACGCGAAGTACTTGGGATTGGAGGCGATATCCACGGCTCTGCCTTTGTTCGTTTTGCCCGTGGCGACTCTTGCGAGCAAACAGCTCGCGGCGAAGGCCATCATCACCAGTCCCAGCTTGTGCAAATCTCGTTGGCACCTGCATTGAGGTTTGGAATCAGGAGGTGGCCAAGCTGCGCGCATGAATGGAGGAGGGTACTGTCAAGCCGGATCTCTGCATGCTCCGGTTATCCAAACAGCCGGGTGCCATGCACAAGCACAAAGCGCGGCAACATGCGGCAAGAGGCGAAATTCTCTGTCATTCACCACCTGAAAGCTGCTCTTCCTGCCGGCGATGTCGATGAGTTGCCAGAGTTCAAGGCAAAGCACATCTGTCGCAGCCTGTCCACAAGATGGCGCATGAGATTCCAGAGCGGGCGTCCTGTGTGAAGTGTCCGGGAATACAACACAAACAAGCGTTCCTTGACCTGTGTTTTGTCGAGCTGGCGGCTTTAGCTGCTTTCAGATGCTTCAGACGCTACTTGAGTTCGTGCATACCGTCGTACCGTGCAGAACTCAAGACCACGCGACACTCGTTGCGAATTCCTAAGAGTTATCACTACCACTCTGCTAAGTGCGTTCGTCTTTGCAATGTCGGAGCGAAAAAAGTGCATGCTTTCACGGGGGGTGTGGCGACGACTCTCCTCCTTCAAGCCCCAAGCATGTATTTCTGCGCAGCCTTCATGTTGAAATTCGATCATTATTTGGGGTTTTGGGGTTTAGGGCACTCTAAGCCGTCAATCCCTGGATTACTTGCTGACCTGCCATCCCGTCACATCCTTCCTAACCCCTTCCCCGGAAGCCGCCCTCACGAAACCACGAATTGCCCCAGCAACGTGGAGGACAGACCCAGCCCTGAAGTCTAGGCCTTCAGCCATAGAAGCCAAGGCCAAATCTGCAAGCACCTTTTAGCTCTACCTCTTCAACCAGCTTGCAGCAACTGTGTTTCCATCAGAGTGAGAGTCGAAGCCTTGGTTTTTTTAAAAAATGTTTTTAAAAAACCATAGGTTTTTTAAAAAGCCTAAACATAGTCAGCTCAGGAGGAAGCGGGTGTCCAACATCCCTCTGCAGCCTTTGGCGCCCCAGCGGCCGAGCTCTGCAGGCCGTTGAAGCCGCAGCTCCGGTTATGGCCTTCGGGATATGGCATGTGGCTCAAGTTAGAGCCTTTCGGAAGTGCTGCTATGAGGAAGAGTCGCACCGAATGTGATGATCGTCATGATGTACATGTTAGTATGAAGTACAAACTCTCTATTTGTGTGATTCAGTTTTCGTCCATGTGGTCATGGCAAAAGTTGGAATTCTGTTTTTGGTTGGCGCGGCTCACGCCCTGTGTGTTCCTGCTTGGAATTGGTTGGCACGCATTTAGTCTTAGGCGACGTACTTGTAGCATGATCTTTGTAGTGACTTTAGGATCCTGCCCGTATACTGTTCGGCTTGTGTTCGCCTTTGCTCGTCGACGTAATCACAAGTGGATGATGCCTCATGTGTACGAGCTGTGGTCTTGTACTCCTAAACCCAGGCTCAACGCCGCAAGGACAAAATCCGATGCTTCAAATCCAGCTAAGGTTTCTTATGCGCTACATCCGACCCAACCCCTATTGCCACAAAGCTACACCCAAAACTACCCAATAAGTTTCCTCAACTGTAAATCCTATACTTCAGTAGAGGATGAGCTAAGAAAGTTACATCCCAAACTATCCGGTTCTGCCAGGTTTGCACAAAGAAGGGACCGAACCTACTGCAGACATGCTCCAAGAAACGCCTCACCAGGCCGATTTGTTAAGTTCTCTTGGGGGCTCAGGGGAAAAATAAGGGTTCACACGTGGGACAGGAACACTTCGTTTTGTCGTTATTGTTGTTGCTGCCGCTTTGATGGCAGTTTTTGGGGCGACGGAACTACAGCAGCACTTTAACTGTCTGATGTTCCGCAGCTTCCTAAGCCCTAGTGACTAGCGGTCTTAAACCAGATTATACCCTCAGGAATCTTGGGCATTCTACTCCGACTTTAGTCCTTCTTGAAAACCTTCTAAAGTAACTAAGGGCTGCCAAAAGCCCAACTTTTAGAATATACTGGGTTGCCTTTTAGCTATCCGTGAACCCCCACAAACCCCTCAATGTATTGAAGTCCCTTTTTGAATAAGATCAGTTTGAGAAACCCTTGATTGAACACGGAACCCGTTAACACCCCAAGATTTTAGTTGGAAGCTTGGGCTTATCTTTTCGGGCTGCAGGCCAAGGTCCTGAGACTTGGCATGAGGCACCGATACCTCGAAATTTGTGCGTAATTCAGCAAGTTTAAGAGCGTTATAGGTTTGAAGGGACTTTTATGGTTAGCCATGCTTGCATGAGAGTCCTGGGTATATGTGTATGTATATATGTATACATATATGTACATGTACATGCTATATATAGAGCAACCCCCCCCTCCCAAACCTTGGTCAAATTTTTCAGGATATCATGACCGACAGTCGTACAGGAAGTCTTGCAAACACAGGTAAGTTCTTCTTTTGTTGTCGGACGAAGTCTTGCTTGTGGCCGCGCGAGAAGCTCAGGCCTCTTGTTGTTGAGATATCTTTGGAGCAAGACAAAGCAGATCAAACAGAAATTCTCCAAAAGATCCTGAAGCTCTTTTGGCCAAGTACAGCGCTTGGTATTGAACCCGAAATCTAAACTCTCCGAACATACAGGAGCGATCAGCATCCAGGGGCTCTCACCGGCGCAGTGCCACCCGGCACCTGACCTTCAGGGAGTTTCCTGGACACGCAGATGTGCTGTGATGACTTGTGGGCTGACAGTATGTTGGTATTCGTAGCCACATATGATTCGTGCAGTGGCGCTGATGACCCACATAATGAAACAACGATGACGAAGACAACAAAACCGACTACGACGACTCCTACTTGTCCACGTGCTGCAGCTGCCCCTCCTTTGCCTCCTGCTCCTCCTGTCCTAAGCACTACTACTCCGACCACCACCAACACCACGAACAACACCAGCACAGCAAGACGATCAGGACGATGACGACGACTGCTGCTGCTGCTGCTGGCAGAACTACTTTAACAGCAACCAGTGAAGCAAAGGTCTACCACTCAAAAGACTCAAAGGGCAAAGGCGTAGATACATGTCTGCGGTTTTCAGCTCTTGGCTTTGAGCACCACGGGATCGGATTGTCGCTGAGGCGTGCGGCATAAAGACGTCCTTAAACCCAAACCTGATTTCGCAGATTCTGGTAGGCTCAAATGGCCTTCTACTGTCTCACAGTGTGCTCCGGTCCAATATGTGCTATACATTCTGAGCGCAGGGGGCTTTTCTACATCATTCCATAAACCCGGGATACTTTCTATAAGCATCTACAAACCTTGTGTGAAACGGTTACAAGCGCAGCATAGAACCTTCGTCGCTTCATAGCCCGTTTCGATGCTGAATGCAACTTCAGGATTACTCGGCTTCCAAAGCCAAGCCCATGGGCAAGGAGGCGGTTTAGGGTTTAGACGGTTTAGAGTAAGTTTTGGGGGCTTGTTTCTGGCTACAGTAGGCTTTGTGTCGCTTAAAGTGCAGGCCCTGCAGTTTGAAGCGCCAAACCCTCAGATAGTTCCGGAGTCTAGGCCCCAGGCTTTTAGGGTTTCAGAATCCAAAGTCGAGTTCGGGGCTTATGCTGTGATTTTCGAAAATCCGGGAAGCCTCCCTACCACACTTTGGGTGCGGTAGCGTAATATAGAAGCCTGGATATTTGCGAACATGATTCCTTACCGGGTTCGTTCATATAGTTGTACTCGAATATACCCAACAACCTTGTTCGAATTATTCAGGAGCCTAGAATACGTCAGAGCGTTCAGGTGGCTTCCTTCCAGCAACTAAAAGGACTCTGGCATTAACCGGAACCTTACACCCTCTCGTCCTTGGAGCACCTCAAACTTACTTGACCGAATAAGGCTCCAGAAAGTAAGGCCGAACATCTCGTGACCCCAGCACATAGAACACTGGGACAGGGCGAGTAATACTCTATAGTACCCACCCCTCTGTTCCAGCTTTATGGCTGTTGCTGTAAAGCCCCAGCATTCTAAGCATACCCTCGGCGCCCCCCCCCCCCCCCCTCCCCCGGTGACTTCCACCGAGACCCTCAACAGCTTCAATCATGGGAGTGGCGAACGTGAGCCCGAAGCCCCTATATAGACAGAAAGAAAAAAGGAAAAAAACAAGCCCTAAGGCGTTAAGCCCCGAAACCACTGAAGCCCTAATCCCTTCAACTCACCCCTTGCCCTTGAATTTCAACCAACAGGAACGGATGGACGTCTTTAAACAGTATCTGAGAGATTCTCGGCCTCACGTGTGATCTCGTCGAGGTAATCAGAGCTTTTTTCGGCTAGTCTACTTGTGTTGGAGGATGCTTTTTGGATGGTTTTAATAGCGTGTCAGAAAAGGGTCCTTGTGCTGCATGAAATTTGGCCTAGTTCTCTTCTACCCTATACCTGTTTTGGTTTAATGTCCTTGCGCTCTCGGCAGAGAACGGTTGGGATGGGTTCAGGAGTTTGAGCTTGACGGCGTTGGGCTAGGCTTTCGGTTTCGGGTTTGGGCTTCACGATGATTCACGTCAGTTTCAGGGTGTGTGTGTGTGTGCAGTAGTTTGGTTATAAGTTCGATCGTCGGTTGGGTGGGTGGCTGACCGGTTGGCTGGCTGGCTGGGCTGGCTAGTAAGTGAGTTCAGTTCATTGGATAGTTGATGATAGTTGGATAGTCAGCTAGATAGAAAGTTAGCTGGTTAGGTAGTTTGTTTGTTAGGTAGGTAGGTCGGCAGCTCGCATTTAGCACACATCCTCCCTGGGGTGAGGATCCGTCTAATCGGTACGCCTCAGAAAATCAAAAAGGATCCCCAATGATTATCAGAGCCACAACTACGCCATACCTGGACCGAAGCAACTCGGAGTCATTTAGAGAGCACCCTAATCCCCCAGTTTGGGAATTAAGAGATAATGAGGTCGCTGAGTAAGTGGCCCCAGGATCGGGAGATGGCGCGAGTGGCCCACCTTCTGGCCCTCAGCAACTTGGATCTTTACATGTGTGTCCCGAGAAGCGATCAGGATTGTAATGGCTGCAGGTGTAGGCTTTAAACGGTTTGGGGTTTAGTGCGTAGATAAGCAGCGTGTCAAAATATGCTTTTCAGGGACCCGGGTGTTAGAATGTGCTGAGGCACTGGAACGGCTGAAAAAGGCACGGTTTGCAGGCCAGGAAGCTTTGCCTTTGCTTCGCCTTAAACCCCAAAGCCTCAAATCCCAGAACTTGCCCTGCATGACGAAGCGCTAACACCAACCCGAAACCATTAAGGCATAAACCCTTCCTGGCTAAAGCCTACGGGATTAGAGTTCTGCCGTGTTTTGCTCAGGTGACGACTGGGAAACTCAGACTCGGAAGAAGCTCTTTGAGGTGCACAAGCGCCCCGGCGGCGAGTGCGTAGTTACATGCTGTAGGGTTCCGGGTTGAGGGTTCAGGGCTGCGTAGTAGTAGTAGTAGTAGCAGTAGTAGTAGCAGTAACTACAGGCACCGCCTCACACACGACACCCACCACAAGCACTACCGCGATTCGATTGGCACTGATACTTGTGCTGGCACTGTACTGGCACCACCATTCCTACTGCCCCTTCTTATGCTCCTGCTCTTGTTGCTACTCCTTGAGCTACTGATGATGCTGTTGTAGTGGCTGCCGTTAAGACTCTCCGAGTTTCGACTCCGAAAAGCCGTGGGAACACGCATGACCCCCAGTGTGTTTGCGTGTGGATCGGCGTGTATGTGTTTGCACGATTGGCTAATTGCCGACTTTCACGATGTGACCAGAAAAGCAACCCTTGATCCAAAACAGCCATCAACCGGGTTCGCCGCAAATTGCAAATATAAACCTGAGTCCTCTCAAACCCTAAACAAAAAGACTCCTGTGTCGGCCTTGAGTTTGAGACTCGTCCACCCCTTGCCTCTAGGACTCTACGTTCATATAGGTGCCCCTTCATGATTACAGTATTTAATTATCTAGCTTGAATTTAAAACCTGGCGTGTAGACAGTTGGAACTTGAACTACTTGAGGTCAGATTTGACTTCGGGTTGGAAGTTGTCGATGTCACTTGGGCTCAGGCAGACAAAGTTTCAGCTGGAGCTCGTCAATGTTGAAGAGCTCAAGGAAAAGCGGTACACCAGGGTGGGCCACAAGGCAACGGCAGCACAAGGGGCTCATTCCTACACCCACTGGCAGTTGCAGACAGGGTCGCAAGGGACATACATCGTCAGTGCTTTAGGTGGGCTGCATGCTTCCTACATTGAGCTAAGCTCAGAGCTTTTTGTTTGAAGCTTATTGAACCTTCGAGGTTACTGTTGTTGGTTATGTCGTTTTCAGTTTGAGCAATTGCAGTTTCTGGAGCACACGTGCCTAAGCCTTGTGAACGCAGGAGCATGGATTTCGCAACCTTACCTCCCCCGTGATTTCTACTCCCATCGTGGTTTGCTTAAAGCTACGATCCTAACCCAACCTGGCGCCGTAGTGCCACAGAGGCATCCTCAGGATCGTTCGGACTACTCCGATGAAGAAACACCAAGCTGAAGAGGAACTCGGGGGCTCTGGAGGTGTTTATGCAGAACATGAAGAACTCCAACAAATGCTGGAGCAATCCAGACATCAGCTGCGTCCTCAGAGGGTCGTTCAACTTACTGCCGTCGTTGCTGCACGATTGCTTCTATGGCGACTGCAGCAGCAGTGACAAGAAAGAAGAGCATCCACAAGTACGGCTACAGGCAATAAGAGGTCTTACAGCTTAAACAATCCCGAGGCTCAGGAACTTCAGCCGGTTTGAGCAACTTTTGAGGCCTTTCAGGACAGGTTTCAGGGGTTAAAGGTTTGCGTATAGGGCCTAGAAAACCTAGACAGACTTCTGCATGAAACTAGCAAGGCCTTAGTCCCAAATGTTTGTGCTTCACACAAACCTCCCAAGCCTCAAACTGCAAAGCCTAAACTCTCAAACCCTGCAGCCCTAGGCCCTAGATGCTCGAAGCCTAAAGCCCTGGACCCGAAAGCCCTCAAACCTAGAAATTCCTAAACCTCAGACCCTATTAGCCTACACCCTAAACTGTAGTTCTCACTCTTCGGCCTCTGTCGTCGGCCTAGGCCGGGAAGCGAGGAAGGACAAGACAGCCCCTGAGGTTTGTCAGCTGAAGCACCTGGTCACTGATAAGATGGGTAGGAGGGTCAGGATTTAAGGGTCAGGGCTTGGGTTTAGGGTTTAGGGCAGTTTAGGGGAGGGGCTCAGGGGTTAAATAGTTCTTACAAGGATTAAAGCGAGGGTCACCGTAACCGTAAACCCTAAACCCTCTGGAGGGAAACAAACCAGGCCACGGGTCGATGTCACGGCATTCCAATTTCTAAGTCCCCTACATAATAGAAGCCTTAGTATTATCGATCCCTTCTAAAATCCTAAATCCTGTAAGGGTGCCCCTGAAAGAGAACCCTCATACGAAGTCCACATAGTTCCACCAGTGACTCCAATCGTGGAGCCTTTCGGGTCCGACGGGCTGCTGACCGAAAGCACAAGAAGTAGTGTTAGTAGTAGTAGTAGTAGTAGTAGGAGTAGGAGTAGTAGTAGTCGTCGTAGTAGTAGGGTTTAGGGGTTTGGGCAGCAGCAGCAGCAGTAGTAGTAGTAGTAGTAGTAGTCGTAGTAGTAGGGTTTAGGGGTTTGGGCAGCAGCAGCAGCAGTAGTAGTAGTAGTAGGAGTAGCAGTGGTAGTAGTAGTAGTAGTAACTTAGTAGTAGTAGTGTTAGTAGTAGTAGCAGTAGTAGTAGTAGTAGAAGTAGAGATTCCCTGGAGAACCCTGAAAGCCCTCAAGCCCGCAATGCCCCTGAAGCCCAAAATCCGTATAGGAACCCTTACAAGATGACTTAACCGAAGCCTTCTCATAACCGAAATGGGGATCCTTACGGTGAAATTTATAGCAATCTCTACAGGAACCCACATATGCCATGTAGTCATGCTGCCAGTGCTCCTTGAAGAAACCCCTTTTGGACACCCTTAAAAGAACTTAAAAGGCCCCCAGCCTGAACCCAGGAAGCTGAGCCAGAAGATCTACGTCAAACCTCCTCCGGCTCCTCCTCCGCCGCCACCAAAGCCCAAGGCTACACACTGGGGCCTAGGTTTTTGAGTAGGTTTCAATTCTTTGTGGCTTCGGGGGTTTAGATTTTAACTTTCAGGGTTTGGGCTCAGGGCTTAGTGATTTAGAGTTTGGGGTTCAAGCTTCAGGGGCTTGGGATCTTCCAGGGCTCTAGCGATGTTGGGTTTCAGGGGCTTGAGGACTGTTGATGAAGGCTTCTGGATCTAGGTTGATGAAGGATTTAAGGATGTTTTAGGGTTTAGGGCTGTGGTATTTCTGGCGGTTGAAGGAGCTTAGGGTCCCGAGGGTTTAAGGCCTGAAGGCTTTCGGACCTGGCGTTGCACCTGTTTGGCTGATGTTGGGATTGGTAATTATTTGGGCCCTTTTTTATGCAAATCAGTTTTCGCAGGGTCGACAAGGCCAGCGGTGATGTCTAAATCTAGCGGCTCGGGCCGGGCACTAAACTCTGAACCAATCCCTGGCTTGAAGAATCCCTTCCAAGGCTTCCCGCCATCCAATCATGTTGAGGGTGGGGATCGCAATAGCATCTCGAAAGTGGTGTTCGTATCAAGGGGGTGGTATCTGTACTGTCACCTTTGTGTGATCTTGCCTTGGCTCCTGTTCTTGCTCCTGAACGCCCCTTTGATCCGAAATAGGGCGATGCTTTCAGGTGATTTTATCAAAACCATGGGGAAGGGATTAAGCCCCAAAGCCTTCAGTCCTGAACACTAAACTTCACTGAAGCCCATGAAGAACCTCAATAGAACTAGCCTTCCAGCAATCCTGTACAAACTTCAGGACATTGTCAGAAACATCCGATTGAAAAAACCTTATGGAATCCAGACCACCACCACCCTGTAATATAGGGGCCTTAAGAGGGTTTGGGGAAGACTAGAACCAGAATAAGGAACCCTCACAAAAGAATTGGTAATTATTTAGGCCCTATAGACCCTTTAAAAAGGAACCCTTATAGTAGCCCCCACATTCCTCTCGTTATTTAGGCCCTTATACCCATACTATACCCTTGACCCTATTAAGGCCCCTATATTACTTCCCGGTTCTCAGCGCAGAGCTCTTCTTTTCCTTGCCCTCGCCAGGTCGATGCCTCTCTGGCGGGGATCCTCTGGCGCTATGGGCTTCGCATGTTGGGTCCTGGGGCTCTTCGGGTTTTAGGACTTATGGTATGGGTTTCGTATATGTCCTGGGCTCTCAGGGTTTAGGGTTTGGGGTACGGGTTTAGCATGTTAGGGCCGTCTAGGCTGCTTATAGGGTTCATGAAGAGTCTTAATTACGGTGTTCTTATACCTACTCAAGGACCCCTTACATGAGGTCCTTCCACCCAGGGAGACGAGGGTCAACATGTTCGGAATGTCTTCGGACGGCTATTACCTGTGACCCAGCCTGGCAAAGCCTAGCTGCCAGTTTTGAAACGAAATACCTATATGGAGTTCGGGTCTTAGTCTTTTGGTTGCAGGGTTCAAGTTTTTGGTTGAGGCTACTAGGCTTTAGCTTTAGGATTTAGGACGCTTGGTTTAGCACTATATAAGATGAAAGGCATGGTATCGGGGACTGTTGGTCGCCGTCCTCGAGCCCTTTGCAAATTTGGGATGATTAGGAGCTTCTGCACGTAACAGATCCCTGAACATGTCCAACGGAGGTCGAAGGAGCTTATTTAATGGATCGGGAATATCTTCCGGAGATAATCATGAAGGTGGTTGGGCACCCCAAGCTGAAACTCCACCTAGGGCTTCAAGATGACGTCCCGCAACAAATCCAACACGGCTTTTTGCCTAAACCCTCAACCCTGAACCCTTCCCTCACATAACCGCAACACATCAAGCTTCCAGATGGTGAGACAACCGCTCTCAGTACATGCTGCACTCTGTGTACATATACATATAGATATATATACATATATATGTAACCAATGTACACGCTTATGTATGCATGCATACATGCGTACATATGTTCATACATGTTTTATACCTGTATGTATATGTATATGTGCGTACATACATACATGAAACACAAAGGAGCTCAACCCCTCCCGGCCACGCAGAGCCCTGGTGCGACTAATCGAAGCCTGCATGTACTATGCAGGTACCAATATCTGTAATATAAACACATGTGCGTCCCCGGACCCACGCCCGAAACCGCAAAACTACAAAATGCCACAACCCAGACTCTAAAACCCGAGGCCCCCTAGCCCTAATCCCTACACTCTACACCCTCACATGCCTCGCCAGCCCAGGAACATGAAGATGTCGATGCGCAGGGGCTCTGGCGAGGATTAGTGCTCTTGCTTAAGGGCCCGACAAAAAGGTCATAAGGCACTTTAGGAGTTTTGTACGGCCGGCTCCTTAAGAGCTCCTTAAAGGCCCGCTATAAAGAGAGTGATAAGGTGATTCTAGGATTTGATGAGGGCTTCAGACGGGCATAGCCATGAGACCCTTAGTCTACGAATAGGAGTACCCCTTAATTGTCAATTGTCCGCAGCCGAGCACTAAGCACAAACGCCAGTGGGATGTGTCACCATTCGCTGCGAAGCAGCATTTCTCGTTACAAGTTCGTTGGCGGAAAGAGCCGGGTCGGGCTAAGGTTTGGCTTTAGGCATGAGGGTTTCGCGTTGAGGCTCCAGGTCCTTTAAAAGTATTTGGGTTTAGGTATTTGGGATTCGGGTCTATGTGTTCGGATGTAGGATTTGGGGTTCAGGGCATTGCAAGAGGACGAGCAGGAGCGAGGAGGCGGCTTGCGAGGCGAAAAATTTCAGCTTCAGCAAGTAATCGGTCAAGACTTCCTGAATGGATCAGGGTGTGGAAGCCGTAAAGCGTAGAACCCTTAAACCCTCAACCCCTAAGCCATAAACGGTTGCACTTTGAGAAACCTGCAGTTACAACCAGGAAGTCGACTTCAAAAGCCAAGTCGGCCAAGCATTTGCGCATCTCCGAGAGCCTCAGCCACGGTTTAGAGTTTAGGGTTTAGGGGTTGAGGGTTGGACTTTGCCCTAAACCCACTTACCCTCGCACCCAAAGACCCTCAAGCCCAGACCGCTAAAGCCTGCAACGCTACATCGAGGAAGCCCTGCACCCTTTAAGATTTAACAACAGTACCTCGAATCATTGAATCATACGATGCACCCCTCCATAGTTTCAGCCGTCTCCACCCTCTAAACCCTAGGCTCCGAAACACAAGAATGCCATTTCCAAAACCCGTAAATACCCAGAAGCCCCAAGCCCTACACCTCAAACCCTAAAACCTCGCATGGGCCCTGCGCAAAGATGACACGCAAAAATCCAGAAGTGTACCAAGTGCGAAACCTCAACCTCCAATCCTAAACCTTAAACCCTGAAGCTCCAAGCCCTAAACCTCAAACCACCTCAAACCCAAAAACCTCCCCCTCTCACCCTAAACCCTCAAACCCTAACCCCTAAACCCTAAACCCTAAACCCTCAAACCCTAAACCCTAAACCCTAAACCCTCAAACCCTAAACCTCCTTCGCCCTTCCTCAGCCTTTCTGGCTCGCGATGAGCCGGGGCCCTCGGGGCCCCTCGAGCAGGGTCGCCTGGCGCCCTCCGGCGAGGCTGTTGAGGGGTTGGGGCGTTTGGGGTTTTGGTTTAGTTTAGGGGTTTAGGGTTGAGGGTTTCGGGCTTTTGGGATTTGGGGTTTAGGGTTTAGGGGTTTAGGGTTTAGGGTTTAGGGTTGGGTTGTTGAGGGTTTCGGGCGTTTGGGGTTTGGGGCGTTTGGGGTTTAGGGTTTAGGGTTGGGTTGTTGAGGGGTTGGGGTTTTTGGGCTCAGGCCTTCAGAGTTTAAGGGTCAGGGGAAATTCTTCAAGAAAAGGGTTTAGGGTTTCGGATGATTGGGCTTAGAAGGCTTCAGAGGCTAGGGCTTTGAGTGTTGAGGGGAACCCAGGCTCCTCTATACATATGTGTGTATATCGTAATGTGAGTGTTTCCTTTAGTTTACGCTTGTTCTTGAAAGGATCCTTCTAGACTGCAAAACACCGAAATCGTAAAGCACTAAACCCGAAGCCCACAATGTAGGATTCTTGCCTGCCAGGACTCTTTAGGAGCAGATGGCGACCATTCAGACGAAACTCCTGCGGCCGGCTCCGGGGAAGTCACTCTCTCAGCTTCTCTTTCCATTCGGGGATCCGACGATTTAGGGTACTATATTAAGGTCCCTATTGTCGGAAATTCCCAAATATGGAGTGCATACGGCTATCCATGGTTGTTATTCAGAGATGTGCATAAGACTTTACATATAAGGTTGCACGAGTGCTATGAAGGGCTTTATGGGGCCAAAAGCCCTCCCCCACCTCCGCAAAAAAATGATGCGTGAACCCCCCTTTAAGTTTCCTAGATGTGTATAATACAGTGTAATGATGGTCGACTATTCCCCAAACCACTATCCTACTTGTCTCCTACTGTTGATGGACAAAATCCTGCATGACCTTAAGGACTCTAAACTATGGGAATTATGGTATATTCCTTATAATGGGTAATGCAGGATTTTGTCCATCAACCGTATGGGGACCCCAAGCCGTATAAATGAATCCCCGAGACCGAAATATGCAATTTTGGTAGAATACTCCCCAAACCCCTTTTCTACTAGTCCAATTATCTCCTTACACCTTATACTCCTAAAGCCCTAAACCCCTAAACCGTAAACCCTAAACCCTTAAACCCTACACCCCCGAAACCCTTAAACCCTAAACCCAAACCGTGGTAGTACCCTTCTAGTAACCCTTATAGATCCCTTACAGGAACCCTTAAAGGAACCCCTCGGCAGCCCACTTCTCTCCTGTTTTCTTCCACCAAAGCCGCCTGGACGAAGCGAGGCCGGTGGCTTCCATCGTGACTCCTGTAGAGCGACAGGCAGAAGTGAGGTTTCACGGCTTTAGGAGTTAGGGTTAGGGCTCCTTTAAGGGTTCTATAAGGGTTACTATAAGGGTACTACCACGGTTTGGGGTTTAGGGTTTAAGGGTTTAGCGGTGTAGGGTTTAAGGGCTTTAGGAGTTTACGGTTTCAGGATCTATAAGGGTTACTATAAGGGTACTACCACGGTTTGGGGTTTAGGGTTTAAGGGTTTAGGGGTGTAGGGTTTAAGGGCTTCAGGAGTTTACGGTTTAGGGTTTAGGTTTATTCAGGGCTTTAGGAGTTTAGGGGCCATTTAGGAGTTTAGGGTTTCAAGGTTTAGGAGTTGGTTTAGGGTTTTTAGGAGGTTTGGGTTTCAGGGCTCTAGGAGTTTAGGGTTTAAGGTTTAGGTTTCCGGGTTTTTAGGAGCATAAGGTGCAAGGTTTAGGTTTCAGGCTTTTCGGAATTCGAGGTTCAGGGTTTTAGGTGAGAGCTGGCGTCTGGAGCTTAGCTGAAAAGATGCAAGGCTAGGTGTATTGCAGTCCCCTGAAGTCCACGGTTCATCTAACCGAAGTCCCTATGCTTAGTTTAGTTCAGGGTTTGAGAAGTCCGGAGTACAGGGGCTCGTCTAGCCTAGCTAACTACAGTAGAACCCAGAAAGTTGGAACATGGCTTTAGGAGGATTCGTGCTAGGATCCCTTATAATTTTCCTTAAGGGCATGAGGAGAATGATGTTCCAACTTTCTGGCTTCTACTATAGGTAACCTTGGCTTTAGAATTCAGGGGTACCGGGCTCCAGACTTAGGGTTGACGGCGTTGTGGTTTCGGGTTCAGCTTCTATAGGCAACTTGGGGCACTTCAGAGAGACCTCGTTCAACAAAGCTTGTATTCTATGGGGTTTAATTCGAAGCATTGGCCCAGAGTGAGGACGTTTGACCGCGGAGCTATCATTGAATCATGTGCGGCTGTTTCGGCGCATGCCTGTTTTTGGAGGAGTTCAGGGCATGGTTTGGATGCAAGGCTTAGGGTCCAGGGGGTGAGTTTCAGGGCAAGGAGACGTAGAGATTGATGCGGCGTGGCTTGTAATACTTAGCGCAACAAGGGATTTCAGCAGCGCCCAAATCGGTCTGCTCGTCTTCATCGCCGTTGTGTATCACTGGAATGGTCTCAGGAAATCTGTTTATTTCCGTTCTGAAAAAAGCTCTGAGGAACCATCGAATCATCACTGCATGTGTTTTGTTCTGGGCCTAAGGGGGCCTAAAACAATGCGCCGACATGTCGAAGGCCAATGTCCTCGAGATGCTCTCTTATGTGGGGAGCTTGGACACCTCTAGCTACGTAGCATCACCAACTCAGCTCAAAGATAATACTCACTGGCCCACACTCCATTGGCTAAAGCCGTCGGAAGGCCCTAGGCTCCTGAGAAAGGCCATACTTTGGCAGGGCTTTGGGTCTATTTCGGGAGCTCCTTAGCGCTATTGAGGACAGGGTTGTGGACTAGCATACCGTACTGTAACATATATAGTATATAGTAATATAGTATGTAGTGTAAAGTATATAGTATATGATGTAAACTGCAGAGAAGGGTTTGTTGGTTTATGTGGATCCTTGGGCTGCCACTCACTCGGGCAGACGCAGATGTGCTATCAGAAAGCAAGGAACCCGTGATATAGACTGTCACTCTTAGAATGAGGAACCGGTCTCAACAAGCGGGATAGGGTTTTGGGGCGTATTGACCTGTAAATAATTATGAAAACTTGTTATATAGTATTATTATATAGTAATTTAATAGTATTCTTGTTGAGGATCCCTACTTTATAGTGATAGTACGTTGGGCTATGAAACCCTACTGAAGTATCATATAGTATGTGTTCAGGCTTCGATGTTGCCGCACTCACACCTCCGCAAGCCTTCTGCAAAAGACATGGCGGCTTAGCTCCGACCTGAGGCCTAAACTCCGAAACCTTAAAAATCCCAACTCCTAAACCCCTTAAAAAATCCTAAAAGGGACCCTAGTTTAGAGAACTATCTGTTGCTTGAGGTGCATAGCTTGGGCATCGACCACGTCCGGGAAGCCGACATGGTCTGGATTGCGGAGGAGGCAAGGGACTTAGATTTTACTGATGTTGGGGCCTTAATAGTTAGAGTAGGGTTTTGGTGTTCCTTATTACGATTCCAGTATTAAATTCATATACCCCCAAACCCTATTCCAATCAATAAGGCCCCTACATTAGTTTGATTGTTGGCTTCAAGCTGGCTCACAGCTGAAACCAGGAGAGGCTCCAAAAATTCTTGGTTTAGGGATACAAAGGGTGATCTTGCGCTTCAGCTTTCGTCCGATGTCATCAAGAACTTTTCCTGTGAGCTCGTCCGTGCTGCAAAAGGATAGGATAAAGGATAAGTTTCTCATGGAGTTGCAGCATTCAATCAAGCAGGGCCTGCCTTGTCTTCATGAGTTGCCTTAGGAACCTGGACCAGTAAGTTCTGTCTCCGTCCCCGAGGCCTACAACGCCCCGCTTCCGCCGGGCTGGACGGAGCACGTGGATGCCAATGGTCGGAGTCTCGTTGCTGTCCGGCGGGAGGTCCGGGGTTTTAGCCTCAAGTCCGACAGGTGGTTCTTGGTGAAACAGGTGTACGGACTATACTAGTACTAGTACCAATACTAGTAACAGTACTGGTACTGGTACTGAGTAGGAATCAATTTCGCCAGGCGTCGGCAGACTTTCATATCGGCGAGTTGCACACCTCTAATAGTAGCAGAGTGGATAACCGCCTTTTACCTTTTGGGATACTTTCCTCCCCATATACTCCCAAAGGTTTACCATGGAGTCCCCCGCTCATACTGCTTCGCCGCCCCGAATCCTTCTCTCGCCATCTAGATCTACACGACTTCGGCTTTGTTTCTGGCTGTGACACTTACCTGAATCCTCGACTCAAGGACCCTTACTGTAACCATCCAAACCTGCAACCTGCTGCAGTTGTTTCCAAGAATATCCCTCCTATGGTCTCTGTATGGTACTCTAGAGTATACTCCGAAAACACTGTTCTAGTTGTATTCAACACCCTGAACCCTACACCCTAAACCGTCGACCCTATATTGCAAGGCGTGGCATCGAAAGTCCAGCTCTGAATCGAGGCCGAACTTACTTCTACAACACGAACCTGAGGGAGTCGCTGTGGAAGCATCCCATGGATCAGGACTGCTTGAGGGTTCAGAGTATGAAGTTTTGCAGTTCTGTGCAGTATGCTCTGCCTGACTTTCCTGCTCAGTCGGTCTAGTCTTTGTATCCATGCTCGGATGCCGACGCTATGGGCCTGAGCCAAGTAAGCATTATTGAACCGCTGCAACTGCAGGCCACAAGGGTTTTGCATATTGTTCTGGTAGCATGTTACAAGAGAATGGCATAGCCACATGGAATTGCAGCCGCCATGCTCCGTGGTTTGGGGACGGAGAAGCTGTTTAATCTCGGATTTGGGTGCAGGGTAATTAACCGTTCGGGTTTTCAGGAATGACGGTTCGGGTTTGCTTCATTTACACAATCGACTGAGTTCAGGCTTTTGGAGTCTGTGCAGAGAGACGGGTGCTTCATTCCGCGACCAAACTTCCCATATGACAGAACCTGTCTGAACCAAACAAGTGCGATCCGAACATACATAACTGTACATGCATTGCATGCATGCACCTGCCTTCCTACGTGGTTTTTGCAGGTATATTATACGTATGTATGTGTGTATGCACGGCATGCATGCAAGCATGCATGTATGATGTACACGTAAGCGCATAAACATATGTATATCTACATGTCTAAACAGGGATCTGTACAACCTAAACCATATATTTGCACACATCTACATAAATGCATACATGAATATGTACGTGTGTATGTATACACATATATGTGTGTGTGCAAACATATATCTATGGATTTTTGTGTGTGTGCGCGCAAATGCATACACGCCCGTTGTACATCCTACCCAAGCCTTCGAGAAGCAGGGGTGCTTAAACCACACACCCTAAAACCTTAAGCCTTGTGCGAGTCGAAACCTTAAACCTTAAATAGAAGTTGTCAATGTTGCAGACTCCTGGAGATTGGCCCGATGTCAGGAGTTTGTAGAGATCGCCAACTACTGGAGGTGGGAAGCTTGCGTAAACCCTCAAACTCTGAAGGAACACCGAACAACTCTACAGCCTCCATACAACCCTGTTCTTGCCCAGCACAGAGCACTAATCCTAAACCCCAGGCCCCGGCGTTGAGTCAACAAGTCACTCATAGCTGGTCGCCATGCTGACAATTAGCTGAGAAACCTTACTGTAGTCCTCAGTTCAACCGAGACACCCTGCAATGCGGGCTTCGTCCTTGCTAAGTAGGAGGGAAAAAAACCCTAAACACCAGTCCTTCTGAGACCGTACATGACCCACTTCCAGCCTTACAAATCCTTACGCCCAGCTGTTTGGGAGGCCGATGAACGGGTTCAAAGCGGCGTTCATTTTGAGGAACCTTTCAGAGGTTGTTATAACGGGCATGAAGGGGTTTAGGGTTTGGGGATTTAGAAAAAAGGGGCCGATAGGGTCCCCAATCAAAGTATCAGTGTAGGGCATGCAGTAATCAGTATGCTTCCTTTCTTCCTGGAGCTTGGAGTACCTTGAATTACCAAAACCTATATTTTGGTGCAGTCTCTATAAACTTCGTGTTGTAGGGTGTAGAATCAGTGCCAGAAAGTAGGTTATGGTAGATTAAGCTGCTCGTAAGTCAAATTTGTGCTGCAGGCGTTGGGACCAAGCCTGTTCTATGCCATTAAGCAGATGTTTTTCGAGAGGAGATAAGTTGGTCCTACCGTTTTACCAGCAATCGTGTGCCCAGCGATCAAATCGGGGTGAGAAGCAGTCGCTTCCAGAAAGTAGCTTTTTTCGGCAATTCAGCAAATGTTGTTGAAGAGGAGATAAGTTGGTCCTACTGTCTTACCAGCAATCATCTGCCCAACGATGGGGATGAAAAAGTCGGACTGCCGACGAAAGATCCCCTTGAAGTCATTGTCGACCAGCAGAGCTTCTGAGCACTGTTCCTGTCACCATGATTTGACACAGAGGAACTGAGTGGTACTCATTGGTATGCCAAGTACCCATGAAGCAGCCTTCGCAAAATAAGGTCTTCACCTAATGAAGTCTCTGCAAGTGCGCATGGAAGAAATGCATCGTGCGAGTAGTCCAGAACCCTTGCAACGAATAGATGTGAAGCAGCGTTTATACCAGGGTCTGTGGTGAGTGTACAGAGGGCTCTTGGGGAAGCTTGCTGCAGATTGTGAGCTTGCTTGTAAGATCTGGCGAGATCCCTACTTCATGTGAGTTTGGTAACGTTAGGGCCGGGGGTACCTGGCCGGAGGGTCATTTATAATAAGAAAGAAGCTTACAATGTCGGTCGTGTCTAGCTTCTCTAAGTCTCGGCCCCGGATTCTCTGAAGTTTAAGGACTTCAAATTTTTGGTGGTTGTCAAAGTTATGGTCCCTTTTTGGGTTCCTATTATTTGGGGTACCCAAAAAGGGGCCCTAACTTTGACAACCACCCAGTAACAAAACGCAAGACCCGTCAAATCCGAAGACCCCAAAGCCCTCAACCAAGAACCCCCGGAAAGAGGGGGGTAGGGGGCCTTAATATCTACAATTAGGTTTTTAATAAGGCCTATTTAAGGAAGTATAGTCCCCTACTCCCCCCCCCTTCCCTGCAGCTCCTGGGTTACTGGCGCCCCCTGCGCCAGGCGAGCCTTGAAAGATGGCGGCTTCTGGGATATCGACGAAGAGCTGGTGCCCTTCCCAAGTTGGGGGTTTTGGGTTCAGAGTTAAGGGTTTGGGTTTCAGGGTTCAGGGTTTGTGGGCTCAGGGTTTAGGGTTGGTGGTTTCGCAGGGTGAACAGCTCTGAGATCCAGGCGGGCATGTACAAGTCCGTGCAAAAGGGTTTCGCAGAGGGTTGCTCTCTAGTTCGGGGTGCCAGAAGTTGCTGTAGGCGTCGAATAAACAGAGATACTATCCCCTTGTGGTCCTGATATATAGTCATAGTATAACAGACCCAAGCCCTTAAGTCTTAAGGGCAAATATAAATAAATGACAGAGGTGTTTTAAGTGTCTCTTATCTCAGTGTTTTAAAAGGTTCCTTTAGGGTTAGGGGTGTCGCACGGGGGTTGAACAAGAATCTTGAAGTGATTGGACCGGTCGTTCGTTTTATAGTGTAACATAGAGGCCCGAAAAATTAGCGATATTGTCGCCTCATGGTTTCTATCTAGGAAATCCATACTGGTTATATAGCTATACCCCCAGCCCCTTCTACATCAAGGTCGCCCTTCTCAAAGGTTTGCCTGCGGCTCCAACTACCCACTACTTCGAGTGTTCATCATGTGTTTTTGATAGAGATTTAAAATGTCAAAAAAGAAGCCATCTGTATTTGTAGGGTTTGGCTACAGGTGAAGGTTTCGGATGTACCTTGCGGGTGGAAACAAATTCGAGGCGGATTGAGCGGTAAACTCGTGCGTGGATTGGCGTGAAGCTGGTGAGGCAGAGGCCTTAATGAACGGCGCATTATAATTTGAATAATCGGGCGATTATAGTAAGGACCCCTGGTAGGTTGCTTTTCATTTCAGAAACCCTTACAATAGACCTGTAAAGCTGCAGGAACGGGAGCCTTCGTTGCAAGGAAACCTGATGACGCCCCGAAAAAACGCTACAGGCACCCATTTAAACACACACACACACAGAGACCACGCATCGAGCCACGGAGATGAAAGGCCGAAATGGAGGAGAAAATCCGCGCCAATCTGTCCTGGCCTCAGGAACGTATTCCTAGGTAGCATTAAGGAGACCCCTTAAAGGGGGGACCTTCTTAACCTTACTTCTGGCTCCCTGCAAGGGACCTTATGGAGAGGGTCTATATCCCAAGGTCCCACTAATCCTAACTCCTAGGTAGCAAGGTAACCTAAAACCCGCCAGGGATTTAGATTTCTCACAAGCTCCAAACTTCTTCGCCACCACCCCCGCGCCTTTTCCGGCGCAGAGTTTAGGCGTTGGCTTTCGAGGATTCACAGTCTTCTGCGAGATACTTGGGAGTTTCCGAAAATTAGGGGTACCTTATTTTGGGGTCTTTATAATAGGGATCCTACCATTTAGGCTACTGTATGAGGGTCCCCTACTTTCGGAAACTCCCACTTGGGTTTGGGTTTTACACTATAGACACGCCAAACTTTAAAACAATCCGTCGGCCAATCGAGTTGGAAAGAAACATAAGCCGTGAGGAAATGCCTGGATGAAAAGGTTTTTACCGGCATGCTCATCTTCTAGATTCTCACGCTCTTTCAATTCGAGGCCGTTGAAGTTGCACATTGTTTTGTAAGCTCCATATTGAGGTGCTCGAAGTACTCAGCGATTGCTGGCGGGGTTTTCACATCAAGGTGGATCCTTTCCAAAGCCCACTCTCGCATAATGGGACCACGTCACACCTTCTATCGGCATGGACCCCCAAGTATGAAAGACCTTCGAGATTGTCTGAAAGTCATAGACTTTGATGCCCTGACACCTGGAGCATTTGGAGGAGGGACCTTGGCCCAACATGTCGCTGTTCTCTACATTATGATCCCCCTTCAGGTCCCCAAACTAGTACGGCCCACCCTTATAGAGCGACCCTAGAGGGAACCTCATCAGAGAACTATACCCATGTCGCAAGAAGACTCGTCCTGCTAAGGGCAAATTGGATGGAGCTCTACGACGACTCCGGCCAGAAGTCTTGATCTTAGCTTCTGCACCCGCTGTTGCAAGCCTATCCACTGTTGAAACCTAGGATAGCATCGTCGCGATGCTTCGGTGCTTTGATCCATCATGGGTTTGGCCATGAGGTTCTATCAATTTCGCTCACTTGCCTTCTATCAAGTCTGCAGGGTCCGATCGAAGATCCCCTTCTGAGGTTCTACTTCAACCGGAAGACAGAGGAGAGTTTGTTCGACGACCCACGTCACACGACGTACCACAGCCTCTACACCAGAATCAGGCGCCAGACTTTGAGCTCTGAGGGCTAGACAGGCCCCATTCTGTCATGCAAGCGGTGCGTGGCGACAATTGTTGTGCCTGTAATGAGTATTCGGTATGTGATAGTAGATCAAGTAATTCTATAGTACATTACAGCATCATATAGTATATATGTGTATATATATCTATTTATTTACCCTTGTCAAAGCGTGAGATGTGTGTCTCGGGCTTACAAAGGGTTGAAAGCTCGAAAGGGAATGAAAGCCTTCAGCAGACCTGGGCAGGTTTGTGAACATGATGAAAGAGAAGCTTCCCTTGCTCGCTCTGGCCCCACGAGCCACAGCCACGGCCTCATCCTAATTTCCATAGCATATGATATGTCATGCTGGTCTGCAGTAGCAAACTTGAACTCTGAGTTCGCTTCTTTGTGAAGACTTCTCATGAGTTGGCCTATGCGAACTCTGTGTTTGAACTCTTGTCAACAGATAGGAAGAGATGAGCTCTGCATACGGTCAGAATCTTCGAGTTGGCCTCACCCGGCAATACGCGAGCGGCGAAATCTGGCAGTGTGGTACACACGTCGCAAACGGAAGCGCATGTTGGCAGACTCCGCCGGATCATGTCCATAAGAGACAGTAGTACGAACTTCAGCAAGTGGCTACAGGGCACCACAAGAATCCTATCATGAATCGTTGTGCCACTTGGAAGAACCATCTTCGATGACTACATATGGTTCGTTGTCACAGTCGTCGACGGTTGGATTCTATTCGTTTTCTTGTCAATACTTGATCATCACAACAACTGCTAACATGTCCATCCCCGCTACCTGAGCCCTGGCAGCTGCAGTAGTCAATTGCAGCAACTGCTACCCAAAGGGGTCCTCCCTTGCAGCTCTACTTGGAGGTTCACGGGTAGGCATAAGTAAGGTTATACGTAGTGTAACTATACTTATAACCCATATTCGGGGGCTTAAAACCCCACGTATAAATACCCACGAACCTCCAAGCACTGTGCGTAATATCAGGGGGAGCAGGCACTCGACCTTCGTCGCTCGAAGCATGACTCCCTTAGAGCAGGCTCAGCCTGATCCGGAGTGCAGGGTCCACACAAATGCGTCATGTGCTGGCAAAACCAGTGTCTTCCAGGGAATCACACTTCGCAAAATATCAAATCCTAAACGCCGAAGCCCTGAAACATTAATCTGTTACTTGATGCTGGTACCGCTCGGGGTTGGGATGTCTAGGGTTTAGGCTTCCGTTCAACCGGAACGACATGATGATCCCTGTGGGCATCCACGGAACTATGACACTGGTATAACAAATTCTGAACCCCAAACTCTAAAAGCGTGCCTTGCTCCCAGTGCGCCAGTACTATTGAGGATCCCGTGGTCAATGCAGCGGAGCTTGAACGCCGGCAGAAGGCTCCGCTTAGCAGTTGCCTGCAGCGTCTTGCTCATCATCCTGATAAATTACCACTATGTCCTCTTTACTACCCCTGGACCCTTTTCCTGGATGGACTGCTTATGGTCAGTGAACCACAGAAACAGCATACCCTTCTTTTGCGGGGGTTACGTACTGCCGTTACTGCCCGCCACTTGATCACCACAAGATACTTCAGCAAGACTGTGTCGCAGCCCTCCCTCCAACCGGCCAAAGCGCAAAATGCTCTATCCCACAGGAAAGCAGGCTTTCGAAACTTTCAGAAGTATGTAGGGGGTCACCGCAATGTGGATCTTACTAGAACCATGAAGGAATGTGGGAGTTCATCGTAGTTCCGGTACATTCAGGAGCTTTTTGGCTCTAGAAGCATGAATCTTGGAGCCCAGGTCCCGAATGCGGACGCCCATGTTAAGGCAGTTCCAAACCTTACAAAGCTACGTTATCAATCCCTTCGACCTCGACATCGCAGCGGCAGTCCGCTGGAACCCCGATTGCTGTGCGAAATTGCCAACTGCGGAGACTTGCCGCAGCACGACCGGTGGTGGTATCTTGTGTTGATGTAGCTGATGTTTGCAGCGACGATCCCATGCAGGTGGCGCAGGAGAGGGCGCAAACAGCGGTGTTGCGCGTACAGGCCATGCCAGGGGTTGGGGTGTGGGGTTGTATATGGGTTCTGGGCTGGGTTCAGGGTTTGGGGTGCGCGGCTTGGGACCTGAGGGCAAGTTACAGTGCCAAGATGCATTAAAGGAGCATGCGTGTATACTGCAGGAGATGAGGGACCCCAGTCTAGAGCCCTAGACAGTAAGATCCGTATCTCAAGGACTCCCAAAAAAGGTACTGTTCTGTTTGTGGAAATACATGTTCAATTCGACCTCCTAACAAGGATGCAAAAATACGTCTTCCCATCCTTGCTGCTGGGCACAACTGGGGTTCAGGCAAAGGGTAAGAATGCCCTTGGGGGCGGTGGCGAGGAAGCTCACACAAACATCCGAACTCAAGTCTGATACCTTCAAGCCCTGAACCAACCCTAAACGACGCAGATAGCGGAGTCCTCGCGAAGGCTCGAAGAGGCTTCTCGAACCCGACTGGTAGAGCTCGAGAGTAGAAAAGGGTCAAGTGACAACAGCAGATGCTTGCGGTCATGGGGGTGGAAAGTCGAAAACATCTGCGACCACCTTGACAACATGCGCGTTTGCTGAGACTGGTGGCGCCTAGATTAGGCCTCTTCCTACTATGCTTAGATTCCTGTGATAATTAATTTAATTAGGCGAGGGTGTATGCTTTTTTCGAAGTTCCCATATCGCAAAGCACTGTCAGGGTCTGGTTCAGTGATGAACACCATCCCTGACAGCTTCCAAAGCCCCAAACCACTGTGAACCTAGACGTTTTCCGTCATGCACCGTTGTGGGCACATAGTATGCCTGACACCCACCGGTTAAACCCCTAAACCCCAAACCGCTGAACCCCTAAACCCTCAAAGCCCCCTCTGTAAAACCCCCCAAAACCCCTAAACCCTAAATGCATGTAAAGGCCGCCGTGCGCGTGATGCTCGCCAGGCTGGGTTCGAAGGAGGGCAGCACCTAAGATATTAGGTCATTATGTGTTTTGTTATAGAATCCCAACTTGCGGAATATGCTTTAGATGGTGCTAAGGGTTTACGGCGGCGCGGGTGTCTGGAGAATTCGATGTGTGATTGGGAGCTAGAGGGTTTTTTGTGTTTACGGCGGGATAATTGCCACTTGTATCCGCTTGTAGTGCCGTATGCATATATATATATATATATATATATATGTGCGTGTGTGTATGTATATATATATGTGTGTGTGTATGTATGTATGTATGCATGTATGTATGTATGTATATACACACACACCTTCAAACTGGATTCAAATTACTAAGGCCCCTATCGTAGTGCTTTCGGATGCAAGGACTCGGGGCAGTAGGACTTTAGGTTTTTCAGCTGAGGGAGTTTCCGAAAATAGGGGACCCTAATATAGTACCTTAAATAGTAGGATCCTTAGTACCAGGACCCCCAAATAAGCTACCCCTTATCTCCCCTGTAGGATTCAGAGGTGCAGGATTTAGGGTGTGCATAGGGTTTGCGGCTTAAGGCTTCTTTGGGTCCAGGTTTTTAGACCTGTCGGGGCAGATTCATTGCTGATGTGGTCACTTGCAAATCGGTTCAGGTAGAAATTCCCTGGCCCGCCTTTGTAGGGTGCATCAGAGCTGTTGGGACTTTGTAAGCTTTTCGTGTTAGTTCTGCAATACCCGCCTGTAAAGTGTTTGGGTTCTTCTACGTGACTACGACCCGGAAAGTTTAGCATGGTATTGCTTTGCGCCCTTGGCAGTAAGAAGAACCAGTGAGACATGCCTCTTGAGGACTAAATCTTTGTAACGTGATAACGTGCTGTGGGATAGTGCAGACAGAAGCCCAAGTTCCTCAGCGACACCCTTGGTAACGGGGGAAACCTGAAACCTTCGATTTTGGCGGCTCCTTCTCATAATTATAGTATCATACACCCCAAAACCCTCTCATACACCCCAAAACCCTCTTCTATGAAGGACCCTATATGGATACCTAAACGGCCACAGCCACTGGCTCAAGGTGTTTATCAGCCGCAAGTGCCGAATTCTCCTACTGAAACATTCCTGCCGGATGGTGCGAGTCCGAATGATCTCCGGCGAAATCAGCACACCTGTCGACGAGATAGACCTTAGCCCCTAAGCAAAAGAGCCTGCTCAAAATGCGAACCACTACAGCCATAGAAGGCCTGTGACTTCGACACACCCCCTGCAGGGTGCTTTCTCTACCGTTTCAGGATTCTGCCGAGGTTCTTGGAATCAACAAAAGATCGCAACAGTCGTAATTTAGAAATTTAGGTGTCGGGAAATTGTTTATAGTATTCCCTTAGTCCCTTCCCTGTACGAGTATCGCTTAAGGCCCAGAGAGGCGTGCACCAGAACCCCCCCCCCCCCCCCCGCCCCCGCGCTCCCCCACTTCCGGTGCAGGCGGCGTGCCAGGCTGATGCAGGCGAAAAGATGCCTCAGTCTCAGCTTTGCTGCGTTGCTGGGAGGCTTCAGGGTTAAGGGTTTCCTTTACGCTCGGTTTCAAAGCCAAATTCTCATGTAGGAGCCTGACTACCTCCGATATATGAAGAACTATCATACAGAACCCTAACAATCAGGTTCCTACTATATTAAACCTTACACTGCAAACCCTTAACCCTAACAAGCCGACAAAGGAGGAAGTGGTGAGCCCCTCACTGGTCAGAAAAAGGGTAATTGCAGGGAGCAGCCTAAGCTGTAAATCTAGACTACCACCCAGAGAGCCCAATACCCCTTAAATAAGGAGTATGGCTTAAATCATAATATGAAGCCCCTAATAATTTAAGGTATATTCCTTAATTAAGGGGTATTGGGCTTTTCTGGGCAGGCACCTCACAAGATGATCCGTCTTGAGCCGTCTGGACGCGTCTGAACGGCCAGACTTCTACGACCGAATGCTGTGACTGTGGCGGTGTAGAGCACTGCAAGAGGTCGCTGCATGATGTCATCGGGCCAGAGGTGTTCATGAGATAACCGCCTCTTACTTTTTGCACGCACGCTAAGCGAAGAAGAAAGTTGGCGGTGGCCTTAGGTTGAACAAAACCCCTCAATCCAAATCTAAACCCTAAACCCTACAACCTTGAAGCTCAAACTGTAAATCGCTTATGTTCTGAAAACAATCCAAACCCTCCCTCCCCGCAAGCAAAAAAGAAACAATGCAAAACCACCAAGTCCTACATCCGGCACACAAGACTCTGATCTATAGGATTGCGAGGCACGACGCAGCCATACCATTCTATAAGTAACCGTGGCCCCCGCATAATCGCTGTATAATCAAAGTCCAACCTGGAGGCCGCTGCCTTTTTTAAACAGGGAGTTCACAGTTCCTAAAGCTTCTAGGGGTTCTTGTCAAAAAGCCGTATAGAAACCTGTAAAAAACCCACCTAAACCCCGTTGATGAAAGAAATCCCTCCCTCCTTAGCCGCCCGCTTGAAACAGGTTTGAATCGTGTGCCACCGGAACTTCAGGGGCCCTGGTCTCAGGGATTTTGAGGGTATTTCAGGGTGTTCGATTGGTTGCTGGGTTCGGGGATTTCGGAGCTCAGAGGGTTCAGAGTTTACTAGGTAGGGCTTTGGGACATTTTGTATTTTCCCTTTCTTGGGCTTAAGAGGATCTTATTTGCTAATATTTTTCAAAAGCTTTCAAAGCCCCACCTAGTCTAACCCCTAACCTAACAACCCTAAACCCAGAACTCGGAAAAAGCCCAAAGCCCCCTAAACCTCTAGCCCGAAACAGCCTAATGTAGGAACCTGGTTTCAGGGTTTGGGTTTGACGGTTTCGAATTTAAGGTGCTGGCGCGGGTGGCGGTGGTGAAGCGATGTTTCAGCTCCAGGTTCCTATTATAAGCAAGAAGTATCCAGAGAGCCCAATACTCCTTAATTAAGGAATATACCTTAAATTATTAGGGGCTTCATATTATGATTTAAGCTATATTCCTTAATTAAGGGGTATTGGGCTCTTTGGGTATCGTACACATCTCCATGAGGAGCCTAATACAACTGCTTAGGGTCTACATTGTGTGAGCTCGGCTATACAAGGGTGCTGCGTGTGACTGTGTGACGCCAGCAAATGCTCTGCTGCGGCCTGCATAGTGGTGGAGGCCCTGGCTATACAAGGGTGCTGCGTGTGGCTATGTGATGCCAACGGGTTCTCTCATACGGCCTGCAAGAGATGGAAGCCCGTGGAGACATATGCTGGGGACACAGGTTGTGATGCTGTGGGCTATATGTGAGGAAGGGGTACAGAGTGGGGGCGCCTTTTCGAGACAGCTGGAGGTAAGCTCAAGGGAAGTCATGGCTTGATGACTGCGGATTGAACTCCAGTCCTGTTGAGTGCACTGACAGCTGTGGTTGGCGCAAGCTGCGGTTTCCTTTGTACATGCTTTAGCCTGAGGGCCTTGGACGAGCAGGTATGTGGCACCTGCAGTCGTGCCGGTTTGCTGTTGAAGGTGAGATAATGGTTCCCTTGCCAATGAGCAAGTTAGAGTAAGAAGTTTAAGACTTCTGAACTCTCCCTGAAAGTAACGTTCGACCTAGAAACCTCGCCTGACTTGTCGAGTGCGAGTGACAAAAATACTTGAATATATAGTTACCCCAAGCCTTATTCTGTTGATGAAGGTCCCTACGTTATGCTTTGGTTCCGAAGAGCATTAGATACCAGTCTACGCTCCAATCAGTGAGTCGCGGGATTCGACAGCAGAAGCTGCGTACACCCCGAACCCACTCGCAGGCAGGGTTTGGACTAGAGTTTCGGGTATAAGTCTGCATAAGCGGCTCCTCCTTGTAACTGTAGGATGATGTAAGATGATTTTCCCGCAACCCTATTCCAAATATTGTCAAGGCCCATATACTGAACCCGTACGTAATCCACTAAAGGACCCGACTCTAATTACGCAGTCCCAAGAGCCTCCCTCAAAAATCATCTCTCGTCACAGTCCCTCATACATTGATACTAGAGTGTACTCAAAAAACCCCACAAATTGCTGAGGCCCCTAAACCCAATCATAGAACCTTACAGAGCCCTTAGAGGAGCCCCTGAAGCAACCCCAAAACCCTTTTCTAGTTAGTACCCAGAGAGCCCAATACCCCTTACTTAAGGAATATAGCTTAAATCATAACATGAAGCCCCTAATAATTTGAGGTGTATTCCTTAACCCTAAACCCTAAACCCTATAGATCCCTTTAAAGGAACCCTAGGTCCTATATATTCCTTAATTAAGGGGCCCCTTGGGCTCTCTGGGCTCTCGCCCCTCTTTTGGGTGTGGCGAGGAAGCTTCGGCTCACGGTGCAAACGGCGATACCCGGTACCAACATCAAGGAGTGCGTAGTGGCCTCGGCACACTGGTTTTTTTGGGGCTTGAGGATTTAGGGTTGGGGGTTTAGGATTTAGGTTTAGGGGTTTAAAGTTTAGGGATTTTAGGGATGAGGGTTTAGGGTAAAGGGCCGAATACCCCCCATAAGTAGAAAGTGGAGTGGTGCAACTAGAATGGAGATTTGCTGGCAAAGGACCCTCTGCAGCGTTGGTACATGAAGAAAGCCCGCTAAGCAGACAGAAGCAGCTGCGCTTTCGGAGAGTCTGCCCCAACCCGATCAGACGTCAATGCTGGAGGCTGTGGGCATTCTTAAAAGCATCCCCTTAATGGGGTTGTCAATATACGGCAGGAACGCACGTTCCGATCTGGCTGATTGAAGCCTGAATTCTGGTATGCTACTAGTCGTGTCCGGAGAGTGGACAGTGCATAGTTGTTGCGGATGCGCGGGCAACCCTGAGCAGACACACACTTACCCTTGACTGGCGGGTCGCAAGCTGTAACTAGGCTTAACGGGTTGTTGTGAGTCTAGCCTTGTCGTTCCATATAGGCATCTTCCTCGGACGGCGGTGGGAGCCGTCTGGACGGCCTGAGATTTTGCTGTTTGGGTTCTGCGTAAAGCGGGGCAAGCAGCTCACAGAATGGGCAGGAGGGTATTGCTGGAGACTCGATAGGTTTCGTGTGGTCACGAATGAGGGCTAGCAACAAAGCTACACAAGCCTTTGCATGTACCACCAGGTCTGCATAAGATACGTTTTTGAAGAATCTTGTCCCCAAACCGAGCGTTTAAAACCTTCGACCCTTGACACGGAAGCCCAAGTAGCTCAAGCACGTCTCTGAACCGCCCGCAATGAAGGGACTGAAATCCAATATACCTCGGAGCTCTGGCTTTGTGTTTTCCCGATTCCCTCTATTACCAAGTGAAGGCTCTGGACAGGCCTTGGGCAACAGCCATTCGGTAGCTAGCACAGGTCTCAAGGAAAGCTCAGAGTGGTCTATAGCCTTGAGCCAGTTTTGAAGGTGTGAAGCTTGATAACTTGATGCTGAATTCGCCCGCCTGCCGCAGTGAGCCATTCCAAGCGTTCGAGGGAAAGTGAAGTTGGGGTGTTCGTCGCCGTCAGCCTCTTTAGAGCCTTGGATCAACATCTTCCGGTGAAAAGGGCTGGTGGCACATGACAGGCTCGAGAGTTGTCTGGCCGGGCGAGCTCCAATCAAGCCTGTGTAAAAAGGCTCGAGAACTTTTGCGAAGGCTTGCATGGTAGCTTGGGTACTCGCACACACTACACCTAACACAAGGCTTTCCATGATGGAGGGGGGCTTCAGTTCTCCGCGGTTCCCTGCGCGGGAACAACCTTCCAGCCTGAATGCAGAATTAAGCCACGGCGCTGATCCCTAAGCACCCAACGCGAGCGGGTGAAGTGCGCTGGGTGCGTTCTGCCAAGGTCAGTTAGAGGTCCACCAACACCCCAGGTATTCTCCTAGTAAGGACCTAATGTTAGGTATCTTGCTTCAGGCTTTGCAACCCAAGGGGTATCTATCCAGAGTCCATTACCCGAAGCCCTGACTGCAAACCTGAAGGGCGGCAAATGCAGGTCTAGGATTCAGAAGGTCGTGAACTCCAAGCCGCACCCAAGGAGCCATGTCGTCTGAGGGAGTGACAGTGACTGGTGCGGAGGAGTTGCTTTGGCTCTGCAAGGGCAGTCTGTTGAGTCTAGAAGTCGTCGCGTAGAGTCTTGGGGTAAAGATGCGTTTGATTGTGTGTGTGTGTTGATTTCGATTGGGTTTAGGGCTCAACGGACGTTTCGGGTACCGTCAGGTGGCTTTTCAAGGTGGGGCGTGTCTTGTCAGAGTGGACGAATCTGCCATCGTCAAACAGAGTAGCTACTAGCCCGTCGATACCGAAGTTGTGAAATGAAATGACCGACCCTGGAACCACATAGACATCCAGCACCAACCTGCGCGAGCCCCCATCGCAGTCTAGTAATAGCTCGGAAGGGCTGCCGTTAGCTTGCAATTTTATGAATAGTTGGAAGGGGGTTCTTACCTTGTCTACCGACTTACCTGCCTGGCTTACCACCTATACAGCTACATGCATGCCCCGAAGGTTGGGCGTGCAGCCATTGCAGAGAATGGCCCCCCAAAACAGGGAAGGTACAGCATCGCTGAAATCCTTCACCCTAAACCCCCATCCTTCTAGGATCCCTATTGCCTCCAGTCCTTCAAACCCTTACCCAAGACCCCTAGGCCCTAGAGCCAAGGTATCCGGTGTTCGAGTCTTTCGATGACTACGACCTGGAGGAGAACCTGTTGCGAGGTGGGGTCGGTTTAGGACGGGAATCTGACGGGCTGCATACAAAGAGTAGTGAGTAGCATTCAGGATTACTTGGAGGTTCATGGGTAGTTATAAATGGGCTTATATGTCCCTTAATATGGGTTATAAGTATAGTTACCCTACTTATAACCCTACTTATAACTACCCATGAACCTGCAAGTACAGGTTAGGATAGAAGTTTGAAGGTCTGAACAAGACGCAAGGCATCACCTTAATTAGCTGTGGTTCCCGACAAAGCTATAGCAAAACACGCTCCGACTCTCTATGCTCACCATGACGGCCCCTCAAATCGATTCCAAACCCCGTAGTTACGGAATCGTCCGCAAATATGTTGGAGCGTAGGCTTCCACGTTTCAAGGCTGAAGCTGAAGGCTGAAGGCTCCTTTCAGACTTAAGTTGAAGATAGGGGTCGAAACAGTTGGTAATTGTTTGCACTTACAGGGTTTAGGGTTTGGGTTTTCGTAAACTCTTTAGACATCTCTTCTTGCACACGATGTAAAATGAAAGCCTGGTCGAATGTGTAAGGCCTCAACATCAGAGCATTAAATGGCCGGATCGGCCGAGTTGTGCAGGAATCCTAAAACCAGCCCTGACACTTCAAACGGTACTTACAAACGCAGAAGAAACCCGCATATACAGGAATCCAACGCAACCCTGACAGCCTACGCTTCTATCTTTCTCGGTGCCTTGGAGACTGGTCTCACTTCAAGTTGTTTGAGACTTCGTTCTCCTAACCAACGGCCTTCTACAGAAGCCGCTGAACAAGCTGCAGGGACTATAAAGGAACCCTTCACACTGTTACCAAGCTCAATGACATAGTTTCCCCGAGGCAAAAACAAGGAAACCTAGAAGACCTGAGAGGTCCCGGAGGGTTTACGGGCCCCAAGCCCTAAACCCTGAACCCCAGGCCCGAGAATCCCGAAACCCTAAAACCCCCAAACCCGGATTCCGAGAGGGGGGATGAAGAGGGATGATGAACTTCCAGCCTAGTCAAATGTGTCTTTTGGAACATCCTCTGTAGAATGTCTCACTCGACAGACCTCGAACCACATGCCTCGCCTGGGTTGTCCGAGTGTGAGCGCCGAAAACCCCCAAACCCAAAAGCCTTAAGCCCAAAAGCCTCAAAACCCTCAAACTCAAAAGCCCCGTACCCCAAAAAACCCGCAAAGCCCGAAACCTTAAACCACATATGCAAAATCTGCAGGGATCTATTCCTGGAGCCTTAAACACCTTCAACCCAACAGCCTTAGTCCCTAAAGACCCCCAAGCCTGAAGCCGCAAAACCCCAGGGATCTATTCCTAAAACCTTAAACCCCCAAACCCTACAACCCTAAAACCCCCAAGCCATCAAACTCCAAACCCCAAATGCAAGATCTGCAGGGATCTATTCTTACGGCTTCGAGAAGCCGAGCGCCATCCAGCCCCCCTGGCTGCAGCGAAGAGAGAGCCGAGCGGGGGGGAAGCGGTGGTGGGGAGGGGATAGGGTTTGGGGTTTCTGGGTTCTTGGAAAGGAATTCGGTTTAAGTTGCCATAAGTGGGATCTATAGCAAATTTTCTGGTTTCTTTATTATGCTATCTTATTATCTTATTATGGTATCGTAGATTAAACCCCGCAACAAGAACCCGGGCTTGGTGTTCTTTCTAAATCAGGGTGGGGCCCCCAGAGTTCAAGGATAGGGCAAAAGAGAAGGCTCAAAGGGAGCCTCGTTGGGTTTGCGGATAGCTGCAGAAGGCATCGGGAACATCGAGCTTCGTTTCCTCGAGCGTGCTCTCCCCCTGCTTCACCCAGAGCCGCAGATGTCAGGCCCCAATCATCCCCAAAACCATCCTAAACCCTACACTCCTACACCCTGAGGCCCTAGTCAAATCTCTTCAGAGTTCAGCGCTTCAGGGCTCCAAGGTTGGAGGCTCCAGGCCTTCCGAGAGAGCCCAATACCCCTTAATTAGGGAATATAGCATAAATCTTTCAGGGTCTCTTTAGAGACTTATAAAGGGTTCTTATAGAAGGAGTATACCTTAAATCAGAGTATGAAGCCCCTGATAGTCTAAGGTATAGCCCTTAATTAAGGGGTATTGGGTTCTCTGGGTTTATGGTGTTTGGGCTGTGCCATTGGGACGACGACGCGAGAGCCTCATGACCAGGAGGGACTTGCTTGTGGCCTTAAGTGTGAAGAGATTTGTTGTACACTTCGCGCTTGATGACATTAGTCTTTTGGGTTCAGGGCTGATGGTCTATTGGCTATGGCTGGCATCCTGAACCCAGAAGTGTCGAAAACCAGGCCCACCTTCCTTTTCGTCTGAAAAATTCCACCCAAAAAAACAAGGCAGCGTGGCATCAAGCCAATCCTGGACGGGCGCGACACCATCGGGCAAGCGCAGTCAGGTTGGGCATGATCTTGGTATTTTCTGAGGGAGCCGGGAGGTTCAGAGCTGAGATGAAGGAAGAGCACGGCACCTGACGCCAGAAAGCGCCACTTCGCATGCGCATGTAGCCTATGTATTCAGGCCGCTATATTAGGCGGAGGTTTGCCCCCTCGAAAGGCACTGGAAAGACTGCGACCTTCGTGATCGGCTGCCTACAAAGAATTGACTACTCGCCTCTCCGCCATGTCTTCGAGAGAGGCAGACCCTAGAATTCGATTTCAAGATCGGGTTCTCTTTGAGGGTGAAACCTGAAGCCCTAGATGCCCTAGCCAGGGCACTGGGATGCTTACTATCTTCCCTTTACTGACTTTCTGTCGATATTTTCACAGAGTATGGTTCAAGAACTTTACCTGGAACCTGCTCGAGCCGAAACCCGGACTCTTCCGTCTTGCCTCTGACTTTTCATAAGCATCTGAAGATGTCAATCCGAGGCCGGCATGGACCTCTCAAGACGTTAAGCTGTAAACCCCGAAGAATGCATTCTATTGAATCTATTGGCCTTCATCTTTGACCCTTCATTGTGAAAAAAACAACAGATGAAGACCTCAAAGCGCAATGTAAGCGCTAAGTCTTCAACCGGTAAACCGCACGCCACCGCGAAGCGTTGCGAGGCTACGGCTGCACCGTGAAATTTCAGTTTGCTTAAACGCAGATGGCCCAACTATCCCTAAACAACGTCCCTGCACTCCCCAATCGTAGCCCCTCAGCCCTCCTTCAGTCCACAAAGACTCTATCCCAGATCCTCTGCCCAAATCGCCAGGTTGAACCGGACTCAGGCGCTGATCCTGGCGCCCACCCGTGTCACTTGGTGCTCAAGCTGTGGCTTTCAATGAATTTTGCTCAGCTTTCCGGAGTCAAAAGATCACATACTGCAATACACATAGTAAAAGACTCGAGACACCCCTTTGCTGGAAAGGGATACCCCGTTTACAACGCTATGTACAAGCGTTTTGGGGGCTTCTCGCTTTCGAGTTAGGTTGTGGTGTGTGTCGGTTGCATTCGCAGGGTTTGGGCTTCAGCAAGTCCAGTTCCCTCGGTCTTCGATATTGCCCTATGCAATCTGAGGCTTGGGTTTACGAGGGGCTTCAAGTGCACGTGTTGGGTTTTTAGTTGAGTTGTTTTTGCAGTTGTGAGCTTACTCGTGGGTTCAGAGGTAGCTATCAGTGACATCTCTAAAATCTCAAAACACGAAACCTTCAAAAACTACTAAGGCTCTCTGGGACCTACTAAATCTGACCCCATTCTGCTGGGTATGTCAAGTACTACCTGCACCTTGCAACGCCGCCATGCTTTGCAGCCAAGGAGCTGGCAAACCAGATCTACAAGGCACTTTTTGCGGAGTTGCCTGAGGGGGCTGGGTAGGCGACCTTGACTTTTTCGGCTTTACATAACCTACCGTAGTTCGAAATTCGAAAGATTGCTTTTTGTGGACTCGCGTACTCTGCTCCAAAGTTCAGGTGTGTTAGATTGAGGCAACAGCTCAGGGCACTATGACATGAGGTTTCCGGTGAATCGTGTTGAAGTGCTTGGAATGCCTATGGCCCGTCCTTATTGTTCAAGAAGTTCGGAGATGACCTGTGATGTCCCCTCAGGTCCTACCAGTCCTTTCTCAGCGCGTAAATTTCTGCGGTGTTTGTTTAAATGATCGGCAATGCCTTCGCGTGCGTCGGGGCCAAAAAAGGCAGAAATTGGCTATGACTCAGGTGTCGCTGGCGTTGGGTGACTACCTGAAGATCAAGAGCCATGTGTGCTCAGTGGCCGCATTTCCCGTAGTGATTCTGGGGGTTCCTTATTATAATTAGGCCCCAAAACCCTATTCTAATGATTAAGGCCCCCTATATTACTTCATTTTGGTTGTTTTGATTTAGGAAAGGCCGGGATGTATGTTCCCAACCCAAAATCGATGCGTACCCTAAACACCTGGCGCTTCAGCCCGTTGCAGCCTACACCCAAGCCGCAAACTCCGCAAACCCTCTTGAGGCCTACGGCAAGCCTTAACTTGGAGACATTGTGTGCATCAAGCTGGCTGTTGGAAGCACCCTGAAGAATTCAAAGCCTTTGCATGGAATTCCCTTTGTGAGCTAATGCGTGGACATCTCCGTTGGGTTTTCTCGAAAGTGGTTGGGGCATGTGGCTTCATAGGGCGAGAGTCCAGAGCCCTAACGGAAGGAACTCTTAAACAAATCCACAATCCGAAACCCAAAAGCTCAAAGACAGCGAAGGAGCCTTGCCTGCCTCGTGCGAGTGTGAGCGTCGAAAGACACCGAAATGTTCGGTTTCTTCCCCCCGAGGCATTGGCGGCACCGCGATTCGCGATGATGTAGACAAGCTCCGGGACGGCCAGCACCTGGGCTTCTTTACAGGTGCTCTTGACGGGGTCTTTAAGGGATATAATAGTTCTGTAAAGTTTATTCCGGGGTGTCTTTATAGGTTTCTTCAAGGGTCCTCATTGTAAACTCCTGATCTTTCCAGAGGTCCCCGAGCCTTAAAGACTATGACTAGGGGCCGAGGTTCGAGTCCAAGCCTAAGCCATGCCAGCCACTAAGCTTGCCCGAATGCAGAATGGACGGATGGATTAAGGTACCTTCTAAACGGGCACAGCTCAAGTGGTAGAGGGCCCTGTGTATGCTTGTTAAAGGGGTAACCATGGACAATGCCGCAGGCAGGAAGGCCATAGTATGGGGTCTTGCATAGGAACCTGCTGACAGGAATGGGGCCAAAAGCGGGCTGTACGATCTGAGAACCTTTGTGGACAGTCGAGGCTGCAGCTGTGGATAGCCTGTGAGGATTGGCTCAATATAATACTTGTTTCCGTGGCACGTTCTGCTAGCGAAACAACAGTACGCATTGTACAAGAAGTGTTGAAAAAGAGTAGAAACCTCACTGTCACAGTATATAGCTTCTCCATCCTGTGAGCATGAAGCTGAAACTCTGCCGACCCACCCCCCACCAGTTTAAGCAAACGGGGCATTAGTTGATGTGGGAAGCTCCAAGAAAACTTGAGAAACCCGAGGCTACCGGAAGAGCAAGAAGGAATCCTGGGTTCTGCTTGGTTTGAGGGTCTTACGGTTTAGGGTTCAGGGTTTAGGGTTTAGGGTTTACTAGAGGGGCCGTAATTATTAGAATAACCACAATCTGTTATATTGTAGATCTATCAAGGAACGCCACAATGGAATTGGTAATTTTTTAGGCCCTGCATTAACTGAACTGTGAGGATTTCGATTATGTGCCGCATTTCAGCAAGGGAATGTGGTAATCAGGGCCCACATTCTTGCGGAAACCTGGCGGATTCGGACATGTGTTTTGTGATGCTTCACTTTGACTGCAGCATTGCAAACTCCATCACCCGTGAGGCACCTCAATCCTGAACCAATATTTTACGGCAGCCCTAAGCCCGAAACCCGGTAGCAACCAGACCTCATGAAGCCGTGCCTGCGTTGAGCGAGTGTGCGAGTTGAAACCCGAAATCCAAAAACGCAGAGGCACCTTGTGGTTGGCACGCCAGGCGCGTGTACTGAAATCGATCAGTGCTGATTGTCTACGGTCTAGATAGGGCTCCATGGCTTGAGATTTCTGGGTTTGAGGCTTCACAGCGATATGGGCTTGGGCCTCAGGCTGGTAAGGTTTCAGGATCTGGTGCTTGGTAGGTTTCGGCTCTGGCACCGATAAAGGGCTACGCCGCAGCCCACAGCCAATGGGGTTGCGTCAGGCATAGCGCTGACCGCCGTTTCTTTCCGGTTGCCGCCAGATGCATCGATGTTTATCACGCACGACTCGAGATCCGTCCTTCCCGGTGCACGTGCAAACTAGCCCGTGTCGGTCTAAGCGCCGAAGAACCCAGAGAGCCCAATACCCCTTAATTAAGGAATATACCTTATATCACTAGACTAGGGGCTTCATATTTTGATTTAAGCTATATTCCTTACTTAAGGGATATACCTTAAATTATTAGGGGCTTCATATTATGATTTAAGCCATATTCCTGAATTAAGGGGTATTGGGCTCTCTGGATCCCTATGAAGCCCAAAGCCCCGAACCATAAATCAGAAGATGTTTGTCCAGGCCGTGTCTACGACATGGTGAGCAAGCCTCCTGACTTGGAGATGGCAGGCAGTTCGAGGTCTAAGGCTTGCTGGAAAGTGGTTCTGAGTGCAACAACGCAGGGGTTTTAATTATTAGGACGAGGCTTTAAAGCTAAAATGTATCACCGTATAGTTATAGAAGAACCAAAAGGATGCCATTGTTGAGTCTTGAACCCTTCCAACCCTAGACAACTCAGGAACAACGTGCACTAATCCCTATGCCCAGAGAGCCCAATACTCCTTAATTAAGGAATATGCCTTAAATCATGAGGGGCTTCATATTATGATTTAAGCTATATCCCTTAATTAAGGGGTATTGGGCTCTCTGGGTGATGGTCCATGAAGGTCCTTTACAACCCGTTCCCCCATTCCCCATTAAGAACCAGGGAGTACTACGGTTGATGGACAAAATCCTGCATTACCCATTATAAGGAATATACCATAATTCCCATAGTTTAGGGTCCTTAGGGTCATGCAGGATTTTGTCCGTCAACCGGAGTACGCCCTAAACCCAAAAAAACCCTCCTAGACCCTATACCGGCTCGTCCTAGCACAGTAGGAGGCAGCAAAAGCCTAACCACCCTCAGAGACTCCAATGTCCCTTAATTAAGGAATATTCCTTAAATTATAGTAGGATCCCTAATATGATTTAAGGAATATTCCTTAAATTATAGTAGGACTAGGATCCCTAATATGATTTAAGGAATATTCCTTAAATTATAGTAGGACTAGGATCCCTAATATGATTTAAGGAATAGTCCTTAATTAAGGGATTTTGGAGTTTCTGGGCCCTCAGGTCCAACTTGCGGGTGGATGACTTGAAGTGCTTCGTCCTCGACGAGGCCGGGCTCCTGCTTCCATGGGGACCCAGAGAGCCCAATATCCCTTAATTAAGGAATATATAGGACCTAGGGTTCCTTTAAGGGATCTATAGGGTTTAGGGTTTAGGATTAAGGAATATACCTTATATCATTAGGGGATTCATATCATGATTTGAGCTATATTCCTTAATTAAGGGATATTAGAATCCCCTAAACCCCAAACCCTATACATCCCTTAAAGGACCCCTTAAAAGATCTATATTCCTTAATTAAGGGGGTATTGGGCTCTGTGGGGATGGGGCTTCATAGGAACAGCGTTAAGGGAGTTCTATAAGGCATAAGGGCATATTTTCAGCTTTGAATTAGGGGCCTGTGCAATAAGACTAGGGCTTCCTTCAAACCTGTAAGGGATATAACAAAGGTTACTTTCAGGCACCGTTTATACCGGGACAAGATAGTTTGCCTGTATTGCAGAACCCGCGGGGTTTCGTGGTTTGGAGGGTGAAGAGCCTGGGAAGTTGTGGGAGACCTTGCGCTGGAGGGTTTCTGGTGTTGTTTCTTTGGCTGCGGTGGCTGCTTGGCTAGAGAACCAGGGCACTGGAACCAGTTGCGGCCTGCATGTTGAGATGGAACGGATAGAGTTCAAGCAAGTCAGAGTACTAATTGACTTGGTTGTAGGCGTGGCGTGTTGTTATCGCCAAGCATGCTGGGCCCCTGAGACAGACGAAACCGCCTTGGGCATACAGCATCGCACAGTTTATTGAGTGAACTTCGACAGCTCCTGTGCCTGAAGGCGGACGAGCTGATGTCGCGCGGCTTCAAGGAGCCGAGAACTGCTTGTGACAGACGGCTTAGGGTTCAGGTATAGGTTGCAGCATCGTAGGATGTAGGACTTAGGGAGAAGGGGGCTTTCGCACGCAAACTTCTCGAAGCCCACCTGGCTGCGAGGACCAAATCTACGACATCTTCAAGTGCCTACCGCCCGATGTGCAGGCCGGTGTGGCCGCATTTTTGTACCGAGAGGTCCTCAAGCTATGCTTTGTACTGACGCCTAACCGCTAGAACCCAAAGCCTGCTATTTTGGAGTTGTTTTTTATGCAGTTACACAGAGCCTTCTATTCTAAGGTCCTACGCCAAATCTCGAAACCTGCCAGAAGTTTAGAGTATGCCCTCCAAGAAATTCTCCACTTTGCCATGCCTGAGTCTGATGCTAGGCTTTAAGGAGGGAGTAGAAGCGGCTTGTGTGAGTACCTAAACCCTAACAGAACAGCAAAGGTCTGCCTGTTCTCCGCCACAATGGCGCCGGAGATTTTGGATGCCCGGCAGTATTTTAGGCTTTGGGGTTGGGGCAGGCTGCATCTCTCAAGAAACTCAGTCTCTGTGACCTCGAACTTGTGATAGGGTTTTTTGAGAGCTTCGAAGAAAACGTATACAGCGTCTTCGAAGAGGCTGCCCAATCCCTCAACCCTATCACAATACTATTACGAGTGATAACAGTAATAAGAGTAATAACAATAATAATAACAACAGTAAATAATGTTAACAAGACATGCATCCAGGAGTCTGCTACCCTGCTTTTGGAGGCAACTTTGAACGACCTTGGTTGTAACAGTCATTGCTGCAGGGATTTGGAGTCGGGAAAGCGCACTGGGCAGTTTCTTTCCGGATTTGGACATGTTTCTGCATGCAGCAGATTCACAGCCAACACTTCCGAAACCACAAACTTCAACGGGATCAAGGTTCTAGGGCTTGGAGAAGCTTTGGACCTGATGCATGCAGAAGACGGCGACACGACCCTGTTTCCAACGAAAGAATCACCACAGAGTGTGCTAGTGCACTATAGCATGCTATGACAAGAATACCGTGCCTTGCGGCCGAGGACATGACCACGAAGTTCATGCGCAACGCCGTTCGCATTCTGGTCAAGAAGGCCTTCACTGGCTGGGGTGACTTTCCAGTTTGGGACTGATTTAGCCTAATATTGTAGAATGTGTAGTATTTATGACCATAATGTTTCATAATATGGCATGAAGATATCGTAAAAGAGCACAATATGTATGGTATGTGCCCCCATCAGTAGAGTCTTTGCCCCTACAGCTCGCCTGACGTTGTCGAGCTGCGAGGGCGAAAAATGGTATGTTACATTATAACATCACATGTTATAACTATTTTATGTTATATCAAGGGTATACCGTAGTAGAATAGAGCTTACTGTCATACCAGGAGTATAATGGTAGAATATCGGGCCTTTGACCTGAAGCCAGGAAAGACCAGAGTTGACCGGTAGCTTTCCAAGAAAGCAAAAGAGGAAGCTAGCATGATGTATGAGAACGTTTTATGTATGGTATAGAACTTCATCGCATCATAAAAGTGTGTGTTTTTGTGTTCATGAGTTTTGTGGTATGTTGGTAAAGGCACGCAGAGCTTCCATCGGAAATCTGGTCTTGTTGTTGTCCCAACAGTCACCATGCATGTCGTGCACCAGGGAATGTTGTCCTACCCAAAGAACCAACGGTCAGCAGGATAGCCCGCGCATGAATCTGTATGAAGTTCTGGCTGCAGAAATATTTTGGGTGCGAGGGTCGGTACAACCACAAACTCACCCGCTTGCTATAGCATACGAACCATGCGCTGGAGCATACACGGCTTGGTAGTTTGGCAGCACTCACTTTCAACAGCCCATCTCCATCTATCTGCCACTCTCGGAAAATTAAAATGTAATGCCCGTAAAACAAATCTTTATGGGAATGGCCTCATTCCGAGCAAGCCGCCTGCACTGCAGAGATTTGCACAAGCTCAGACGACTTTCCACCACATCCTGGTTCTACGGCTGTAGGAAGTTTCAGCTTTCGCAAAAATCCTTGACAGAGTCCTGCACTTGCATGTCAAATCGAACGCCCATGCTACCCCCGCCGACTACCCTAGACCAGACAGTGCCAGGCCCTCCGAACCCAAGCCCTGGAGTCCGAAGCGAGCATAAACCCTCAGGCTTTAAGAGAAGAATACAAAATCGCACCCGTAAAAGTTACCATAGACCCTAGGCCCTAAGATATTCATTCCTGATGTTGGAGCGAACCCGGCACAATCAAAGCGCCGCAGGACGAGTTGACCCTGGAGGGTATTCGGCAGTTCTATGTGGCCATTGAGACGCTTGGCTAAATTGAGGAGCATAGGTTCAAAGATTGGTGGCTCAGGGTTTATATAAGTTTGTTCCTTTACGATGTTACGGAAGATAGCCTTCTGGCGAATCCTAGTTGGATCTTGAAGCTTACCCATGTACCGTGTGCTGCTTGACGAAAGCACATTTGAGAGGATGGCTTGCATGACCTGTGAGAAGTATTCTATTTGCTTGAGTTACCGGCGAAACAATTCAGGAAGGAGGAGTGGAAGGTGGACACACTCTGCGACCTCTACGAGACACTGACCATCACTCAGGCGAGCTCTTGGATTTTTCCAGGACTGTGAAAGGACCCGGACAGCTCGGGTTTCCGTTCAGGATATGTTCGGCGGCTGATTTTGGAGTGTATCACGTTTTGAGTGTGAGCGGCTTCATCACTTTAAGGTTCAGGCTGAAGCCAGAGGTGGCAGAGTCCTGTTTGTAGTTTTCTTCGAATGTCCAGGAGGCGAAGCCAAGCACAAAAGAGTGAAGCCGAAAGGAAGGTAGTGGAAAAGTAGAGTATTGAGGTTGGAGCGTCAACACCCGAAACAGTGGCGTTACAGTGGGGTTGCAGGCAAACTTAGACCTTTTGTTGCTAGTGTCTGACAGGTCGATAGTTTCATTCGGAAGCGAAGGTAGGAATCGGCCAAGCCCCCCGCCGCAGGCCATCATCTACTGCAACACGCGCCGCAAGGCCTGGTCACACAAGTTCGCCTTAAACTCGAAACCCTGAGCCCTAAACCCGAAAAGCCTAGTATATATGATCATATATATAATATAATATATAATATAAAATAACCCGAAAAGCCTGGCAGCCCTGAATGCTGAATTGCTACGCACCGTGTGACATGGCTCCTGCACACGTCTTTTGAGTGATGTAGCATAATTCTTGCGTCTAAAGGATCAGGAGACTAAATATGTAGGGCAATTATACTTAGGGATATTTAGGGTGTCTGCAGCCAATCAGAGTACGGCCTCCGAATGTTGGGTCATGGCGGGTGTTGGTGGTCTTTAACCCTTCACAGGTCTGTGTGAACATAAGAACTGCCGCTGTTCTTTTTTCAGGTCGCATATTTGCCATCTTCAACCCTTATTCTCATTGACCCGGGAAAGTGGGTCCCGGTTTCGTCCCCCCCTTCAGCCGAAATTCCGAAGCTTTTGAAGACGAAATTGCTCGCAAGGAGCTGAAGCTCAAATTGTGCGCGAAGACGAAATGTGAGACGAAAATCGGCCATGAATACGAAATTCCTGTGAAGACGAAACTCGGTTTGGGGCACGCTGAAGACGAAATTCATGCGTGAAGACGAAAATTCGTCCTGAAGACGAAATTCCGCCCGCAGACAGAATTACTCAGCTTTCTAGGCTCCGGAATGCTTCTCTGAAGACGAGAAATTCGGCCCTGCAGACGAAATTCAGCCGCGAAGACGCGGCCCTGAAGACGAAATTGGGCCGCGAAGACGAAATTCGGTCCTGAAGACGATATTCGGCCGCGAAGACGAAATGCGGCCCTGAAGACGAAATTCGGCCGTTCAGGCTGGGGGCCGACCGAATTTCAGCTTCAGCGAATTCGAGCGCCGAATTTCGGCGTCAGGCACATTTTCGGCGTCAGGCTGCGGGCAGACTGAATTTAAGCTTCAGCGAATTCGAGTGCCGAATGTCGGCGTCAGGCACATTTTCGGCTGAAGGCACCGAGCTGATGACAGCCCGTCGCCGTGCGCAGGTAGCCCCTCCCACATTCGGACAGGCGACCAGTCTCAGCGCCGAATTTAGGCGTCGNCACATTTTCGGCTGAAGGCACCGAGCTGATGACAGCCCGTCGCCGTGCGCAGGTAGCCCCTCCCACATTCGGACAGGCGACCAGTCTCAGCGCCGAATTTAGGCGTCGAGAGCATTTTAAGCGTCGGCCTTTGGTGAACCGAATTTAGGCTTCAGCGCCGAATTTAAGCGTCGGGACCATTTTCGGCTTCACGCGCTTGCCGGATCGAATATCGGCGCCGAATTCGAGCATCAGCCGACTTTCGGCGTCAGCCAGCACCGACCGAATTTAGGCGCCGAATTTCGGCTTCAGAATTTAAGCTTCAGGGGGGGTACGAAACCGGGACCCACTTCCCCGGGTCCCTGCTTATTCTAATTATTAAGGCTCCTATACTAGACCCCAATATAGATCCCATATATAGACCCCTTAAAGGACCCATTTAAAGGGAGACCCTGCTCGTACATCTCCCAGCTCCGGACCGGTAGAGCCACGAGACTGTAAGATGAAGCGCTTGGCTCATTCCCTGCCAACGCCATCCCTTGGGGTTCCAACTATGATTCTGGAGTAGAATTATAGGTCTTTGGGTAATCTTATAGTAGAACTTCTACTATAAGATACCCAAAGACCCTATTCTAATGCCATTTTGTGGGGGGGTTCAACTATACAACTCAAGCTCTACGAGTTCTAGCATACCGGAAGACCCTATTCTAATTGCTACGGCTCCTCCTGTGTTCAAGCCCGAAGCTCGTGCTTCTTTCAGGTGGACTTCCTGGCAGATCAGCTCCAGAAGCGCGATTTCACGGTTTCCTGAAACTCGGCAGCGTTCTGATTTAGGGTTTAGGGTTTATGGAGATACTCTGATCTCCCTGGGCTTTGTGTGATAATTCGGGTCTATTTTAGCTATTGTAAATGATATGGTTTCCTTATGAATGCAACGATTAGCCTATTAGGCTTGTGAGAGTTCAGATTGAATGATATGGTTGCCTTGTGACTGTAACAATTAGACCCAGTTAGGCTCCTTCAACCAAGCCCCTCTCTCTCTCTCTCTCCCTCTCTTTGGCTTTCTTTCTGTCTCTGGGTTTGAGTTTGTGGAGTTTGGAACGGGGAGGCGGAGGGATAGGGGGGATTAGGCCCGTTTGGATCTTTTGCTGGGGGTTGAGGGGGGGTGGGAGGAGGGCGGGGGATGGGGAGGGGTGAGCTTCGCTCCAAGCTTCTATACTAGAGAGTTACTGTCGGTTTACGTTCTGCACTATGTGCACTGATAGATGCCGACAGATGTTGCTCGATTCCTTACAATGGATGCATGGTGTTTCCCAAGCCCCAACTCATGTTGTCTGCAAATCTGCAGGGTGCAAACTGCACGGTGCAAGTATAACATACTGAAAAGCGAGTATGATATACATACATGCATACTTACTCGCTTGCTTGCATATATACGGACCGTGGCAGATTCCAGTGCGGCTAGGTTTGGATGTACAATCAGGAGCACAGCTATCGATGTATCCAAATGCACAGCCATAACCGTTCAACCTGTGAGACAGGCATGCATGCGGAGTTGGACCAAAAGGAGCGCGACCTGGTCATGCGCTACGTGGCAGCACGATTCGCGGGATTCCAGGGGCTTGGAGAGTTGACGACTACAGAGGGCTAGAGGTATACGGTATACTCTGCTATGCATGGTAGGACACCAAGGATATCAGGAGGACAACTAATACTGGGTTGAGGCCCATAATTAGTCCTTTCTGCTGATCAACCTGCGCTGGTTTATTACGGCAGCCTGCTGGTTCTCATCCTCGGGCACGTTCCTTTGCATCTCGGAGCCGCAAACCGGAAATTTCAGCAGATGTTCGTAGAGATACACAGCCCTTGAGTTGTAGAAACGCTGGGCTCGAAATCCCCAAAAGCATCCCAAAAGCATACTGTAGGAGCCGAAAGAATTACCAATACTGTTTTGGGGGTTCCTTCTTATATTTATAGTACAATATACCCCCAAAACCCTATTCGAATTATTAAGGCCCCTTTTTTTAGGAAGCCCCAGTCGGGTTCAGACATTGTGGATCCCCTGTTTGTAGCAAACATCTCCACGACTACGAACCCAGAGATCCCAATACCCCCTAATTAGGAATATGGCTTAAGTTATATAGGGCTTCATACTATGATTTAAGCTATATTCCTTAATTAAGGGGTATTGGGCTCTATGGGAAGGGAATCCTGTCGGAGTCGTCCTTACTGAAAGGACGATAGCTGCTATGCAGAAAGCTATACAGGCCTCTTGAGCAACCCCAGGTGAGTTCCGCTCCGGTTCATCGCGCGTGCTGATTTCCACGGACCGCGACAAATTGTGCAAACATAGGTTTAGGATATCAGGAAGTTGGGATGTTGGACACAGGGTCGAAAGTGACGGGTATATCCGACGGCTGCCAGAAGCCGAGATGCAGAGTCGAAGTAGCTGCATCTTAGCTAAAGGATTGCCCATAGCTGCAGCACTAGCCTTAAATAGGGAAATACTGACATTGTGAGGAGGAACAAAAAGTAGCTGCAGCAATAGCAGAACGAGGATTCAAAGGCTCTTGGCATGAACAACAACATCATCTTCCATGTCAGACACAGATACAAGACTCTGTGGGCTTGGGGGTTCACGGTTTAGGTGCGTGACCCACCATCCAGGACTTGCTGGCACGGGGGATCGATGTGCAGCAGGCATGCCCGCAGCTTGTGAGCTTGATGTCAGAAGGATTTCAGAGACGTAATCTACTCAAGCGATGTTCGGAAGTGAGTGAGCTGACTTATCAAATCCGCCTAGCATGGAAGCTGATGCCTTCCGCTGAGAGCGATAGCAACCGCAAAGGTACGAACTGCTAAATACCTGCAGCAACCGAAGCATGAATCTGCCCAGAAACATGATCTCAAGCATGACAGGAAATCGTAGACAGGCTAAGCCAAGTAGATACTCTCAATACGCAGCCTCCCCTCCTGCAAACAGCGCTGTGCTAGGGATTCTAGGGATATTGTGGGACTTCCAACACCTTGGTCGTTCAAGCGCCTACGCGGGCTTTTCCACCGCGCGCCTTCAGTCTATGTAGGGTGTAAAGACTCAGGAATATTTGTCGGAACCTTCGCTCATATCTACGGTAGCTAGGGCTACCTTATTCGTTGCTGTTTGTAGTAAGGATCTGTCCTGGCCTGGTCGAGCTGCGAGTGCTAAAAAAAAAGGATCTGTCCTACTAGTTCGGTTTTTTGCAAGAGCCCCCAGCCGTCGGTAGGTTTCCCTTGTCATCAACTACGACCTCCCTGCTGCCTGCCTGAGAAGCTGACAGCGCACTGCGGCTTTGCAGTTTAGGGTTCTACACGGGGATTTGTAATCAAGGTTGTCCATGAGGGTTCTATAATTCAAGGGTTCGGTTCTATAATATACAGGCTTTATAAGTTTAGGTTTGGGGTCAGGTGGCCCGCAAACCAAGGAAGGAGCCTTCATGTCTCCGGGCAAAGGGGAGCGGTGGCGTTCTGGAAAGTTGAAGGGGAAGGGGGCCTTCTCCAAGTTTCCTTATCAGCAGGGTCCCTACTTAAGTGGGGCTATCTCAGGGCCCCCTATTTCTGCAAGGTCTAAGGAGGGAACTGGAAGCTCTTCGTCCTACGAGGGGAGTTGCTGGTACCACAAGAGCCTTGCATGTTTCAACGATCAAGGGTGTCCCTGTTATCGTCGTGCGTTTATTTTGGGCTCTCTCAAGATAGTGGTGTTCCTTTATCCTGCTCTCTAGGTGTTTCCTGATGTTTCGTGGAGGCTCCGGGCTTGCGACCCTACGGCGGCCACCCATGAGTGTTCCCAAATTCTGAACTCACCGTCCTGGAAATAAGCATAGACACGAGACACAAGCCGAAACCTTTCCAAGGCGAACATGGAGAACTACCTCCATCGCATCGGTCGCAGCGGCCGATTTGGCCGGAAGGGCGCTTGGCCTCAGAAGCGCTTTTGAAATTACATGCTCAAGCAGGATGACGTGGGTGCAATTTACATCGTTACGCAGGGAAAACGGTTGAATTACAGCTGGATCCGCTTGAAACCACTCACGAGAAGTTATCGACAGAATGCCGCTTAGGACACATGCAGCCTGTCTAACCCGAGAATCTCGCATGCTAGACCAAAGCCTGGGGTATCCAAACGCAACCGATGCACCCAAAGACTGTCACGAGCTGCACTGAGTTCATAGCCGACCTATAGTTCGAGGGGAAGCCAAGGAGACGGGGGTAGCCTGTGTGAGTATTGCTCAACGGCCAAGGTAGCACGAATCCGATGGGGCAGTTGTGCTCTATGTGTTCGAGAAATATAGAAGACTCTGTAGTTAGCAATCATATTCTGAGGATCCCCTATTCTAAGTATTTTAGAAATTATACCCCAAAACCTGTTCTAACTATTGCGGCACCTATATCAACCATCCCTGAAGTAACCCTCATAATAAGCCTTACAAGGAGCTTCCTAAACCCTAAACTGGGAACCCTGTTAGAAGGAAGCCTTGCTCTAGCTATGAAGCCCCAATATCAATACGAGCTTTGGAATCCCTTACTCTCCCCTTTGTAACTTCGGGTCTCTTGGGACTCTTGGGCGGTATTGTTGTCGCCATCATCATTATTGTTATCATAACTACCAGTATCATTAATAGTCTTATTATGACTATGGCTAAGATCATTATTAAGATTATACGGCCTGTAGGCAGTATTCCTTGATATGTGCCGTGGCTCGTGATTGAGGCGTGGCCATCAATTTCGTCACGAACAACGACGTGCGAACTATGCTGCGGCCTTAGTTCGACTTCGGTGTGGGCGAATCGTACTATAGAAGCCCCTGACAGGTATAAGACCCCCTTTACCTTATAGGAGTGGTATGGGAGGCTTATGGGAAACTACCCACCTAATAACTACCCACCTGTAAATGGCTTTGATACTACATAGCAAACCAGGGGTTCGGTACCAGGGTGCTCGGAAATCAGAGCACAAAAGGTTCAGGGTGTTGCAAGAAAGTACACACTGGCAATGGCGTAGCAGTCTACATGCTCGGTAGTGTGATAGTTTCATATACAGCCCCGATGTTCATACAGCGCAACATGCCACATAGCCCCATTCCATTTCCGGCAGCCGACTGACAACCCACATCGGGTTCCGTGTTCTGTGTCTCGACGCCAGAAGACCGCTCAGAATAAGGTAAAACTAGAGGTACGTGGTCAAGACAAGGCGCCGGGGAATCTACAACCCGGAACCTAATCACCAACCGCTGAAGCGAAGGCAAAACAGACGAGCGCTTCCCCTTGCGCTTTCGACCTTGATTGACTATCAATTTTGTGGTCCACCAGGAAAGACATCGAAAAGTTCTACCACACCCAGATTGAGGAGATGCCGGCGGCTGCTCAGCCTGTCAGAGATGGGGTCTGAAGCCTGCAAGACCTAGGGTCCCAGAAGGTTACCAGTTGCCAGCATAGAATACAGGTAAATATAAACTATGTATATAAAAGTATCTGTATAGATGTACTTTCGTGTGTATATATATATATATGTGTGTGTGTATCTACCTATATATATATGTATATATATATGCGTATATATCAAAGGCGACTGTTTCGAAACCAGAAGAACTGTAGCCATGTCTTCGGGGGCTAGGAAAACTCAAGGAATAACTTAAGACCTCAGCATCGGGCTGCGCAGATGTTTCAATGCATTTTCAACCACGCCCATGGGCGATAACCAGATGCCGGTTACCAGATGTCCCATTGTGCTACCTGTGATGCATGTTGAGAAGAATGCAGGATGAGGTACCTGAACAGGTCATCAAGTAAGCATCTTCAAACCCAAAAGCCCACAACTCTAACCTCAAATCAGCAGCGATGGCATGATGTGCGTTCTTTTTCTCCGACTATAGAATGCCGTCGGCCCACCACCCGAACCGAATCACCGAGGACATTGCTGACCTCATCTGAGTGGCTGTCACTATTTCAGTGTTTCAAGGGCGTGCAATGATCAGCAGTTCATGATAGTTCGCAGTGAGTCAGATGTCGACTTCTCAGTTTACTTTCACGAAACCGCACAGTCCGTTGTCTACATGTGCACAGCCCATGGTACCTCTAAAAAGCTGTGTTTCCGGAAAGAAATAGTGACGTGAGCCGATTTCAGGGGCTTTCAGAGAAAGGCCCCGCCTGGGCACTCGGAGGCTTCCGCAGCAGAGGGGTCGGCCAGCCGTGTGTCCTTGGACTTCCTTTGTCCAAAGCAGAACTATCCAAATGCTCCGGGAGCTTGGCATAAGCATAGCTCGGAAAGAAAACAATCTCAAAGCTGGCCAGACTGCAGGCGCGTAGCCTCGAGTGTAGAGAGCCTGTCATGCGAGCAGTTTTGGGTGCATTCGCGGCGCATGGATAACATCTTAGGCAACCATCGCATGCAATATCCTTCCACTGCCTCTCTGGATCACATTGGTAAGACCACAACAAGCGCAGCTAACATACTGACGATGAGTGTTTGGGGCCTCATGAAGAAGACGAACGCTTAAACCACGCCTACAACCGAACCGAGCACCTCCATCGACCGAGCCAAGAGCCTGGAGTTGAGGGGTGCGGTCTTTCTGGCCTATTTACTGGCTGAGGCAGGTAACCTTTGGCTTGGTTGGGTATTTGCATTTTGTTGTTAGATGTGTATACATACATTATATATATATATATACGATGTCTAAAATATAAACATACCTGCATACATACATGCATACATACATACATACATGTAGTCGTACTTCTACAATAATCACAAGGTGTCCCCTTATGAGACCAGGCCCGGCCACTTGACAGCCAAAACCGTCACCCTGAAGCCCACAGTACTTACCTTTGGTTAGTAGGGAATGGAGGAATGGGGTACAATTATAACTACTATTACTACCATTCTTCCATTCCCTACTAACCAAAGGTAGGAGTAGTGTTATGCACTTGTGTGTTCGACGGGTGCACGCATGCGGTGGGGAGATTCAATGATATCGAGGTCTGAATGACTGGTGAAAAAGGTAATCTTTTAGGGTCCCAACTGTCTCAAACTGCAATTCGGGTCATTATTTATGAACGGGGTGTCACATAATCACAAGTAGAGGCATATGATAAGACATCAACTTACTGCACACCGTTTAGAGCTTCTGCAGGCTCTCTGCAAAAGGTGTATAGCATGATCCGTTATGAACCCTAAGAAACTCTTCTTAACATCCTTCAAAACACCCAAGCCGTAGTAGAGATTCGGCTGCTGTCAGAAACTTGCGCCGTGCACGCCTGGTGACTCGGAGGCTGAGCCTCTCGCCCGATGTAATTATCGATGGCTGAAGCCCAAGATGGTTTAAGGTTGGGGAGGGATGCCGTAATCTAAGAATGTAATCAAAGATCGTATTTAGGCTTATCAGCGCTTCGGAAACTTGTTGGGCTTTGGAAGTAGCCCATTGAGAAATCTTCTGTGCCAGGTAAAGGCCTCAAAAGCCCTTGCAACCTTTGTCACATCAACCGTGCCCCTAGGCCCTAGACCTTACAATGTTCAGAACCCCCAACCTGGTAAACCCTAACACTTAAAACGTGATGCAAACGAACTCTCAACCATAACCCAGAGACTGCCAAGACAGGGATTCTACAACTGCTGCCCAGCAAGTGATTCCAGTGAGTTCTCATGAACTTTCAAAGTTTCGGATTATTACTCAACGGTGTTTAATGGGGCTTTAGGGTTCGAGATTTTGGCTGAGGTTCAGAAACACTCGCATTGAAGCAACGTTGGCACACTGCTTGCCATAGTAAGAATACCTAGAAGGAGCGCGAGTATAGAAGAAGCTCCCGTGCAGACTCATGCGTGGGTCGATGCGCCGCATAAGGTATGACAGAGAACAGCCGCAGCGGCATTGAGAGTGTAGGGTCCAAGAAAGACTCTAGAAGTGAGTTTGATTATCCCATATGGGTGGTTGTCAAAATTAGGGTCCCTTTTTGGGTCCCTATTATAATACGGCACCTATTATTTGGGGTACCCAACAAGGGACCCTAATTTTGACAACTACCCATATAGCCTGTATTGAACTTAAACTAGAATATGTCCGAAAAGCATTGTTCCTATCATTACGAACGCCCCTAAACACCCGACCCTTGTCAGCCATGAGCCTGGCACAGCCCGACACACTAAACTGTGAAATTGCCCACGTATAGTCCATATTATGCTTCTAGCACTGATGCTACAATATACCAGGGGAACCCTATTTCGCATGATTCAGGCCCCTGCCCTTTACAGTGACCCTGTTAAAGGAACCCTAGAAGCCTTCGTGGAATCTTCGGCTCAGCCGCTTGCGACTCGTAAAGTGGCTCATTGGAGCCCTATGAGTTCGCGATCCGTTGCTTGAATACCTAGTGATACTAAGAATGTCTTTCTCAAATAAATGGATTTAGGGGTTTAGGGGTTTAGGGTAATGGCAGTAGCAAGTAACAGCAGTACTTGGAATGCTATCCCTTAATTAAGGGGTATTGGGCTCTCTGGGCCCCTGTAAGAGTGCCTTTAAGGGTTCCCTTAAGGGTCCCTTGAACGGTTCCTACTTGGAGGCCCTTTTGACTTAGTAGGGTTAGTAAGGTGGGTTATGGGGGATTATAATAGGGTTTCTAAGGGATACTAAGTAGACTTACTAAGTCGAAAGGGCCTCCAAGTAGTGATACTAAGAATGTCTTTCTCAAATAATTACAGTTTAAGAATACAGCTAATACCAGGGATGCCAATGGTAATATTAATGGTAAGGTTAATGATGCTGCTACTACTAACCCTATCATAAGGATCATAGTACGGAATCTCGAATCGTACCCTCTTCTTGCATGGTCCACTCGGATCCCTCTCCTGTGCTTTGCAGCCTCCCGTAAGATCCCGCCAACTTGGTATGGGCATGCTAGGGTTTTGGGCTCTAGGATGTTCTAAGGCTGATGAATCTATGAATGTAATCCCGGCAAAAACATTTTTTATTAGAGTTAGTTCTTTATGGCAGGTAGAGTTCAGGGACTGTATACTGTAGGCATGCAGGAGATTCCATTCACAAATCAAGCAACTGATTGCCACAGTTGAGTGTTTTGCTCCCGAATTTTGCAATCATGGCTGCTGTGGCTTGCTTATTCAACGTGTGTCGGTGCTTCTTGGCACAAGTAGTTTGCTTCCTGCTTGTACGTGCATTGCTCCTGAATTCAAGCTGAGCTGCCAGGCGTGTGTACAGATGGCAGACTCCAGCGATGATTTCGAAACCTCCAGAGCGTTGCAACTGTCGAGCCATCCAGTAGTATACGGACCTAAACAATTACCAATACTATTTTGTGTGTATGTGTGTGTGTGTTTTTTTTTTTTTTTTTTTTTTTGGGGGGGGGGGGCCTTTTTAAAAAAATATTTTTTTGGGGTTCAAAACACTTTTTTCTTTTTTTTACCCCCTTTATCTAAAAANGGGGGGGGGGGTCCTTGTTAAAAATATAGTTTTACGGGTCTCAAAACCCTATTCTACTTCTTAAGGCCCCTATATTACAACATGTCGGAATCTTGCAAACTGCAACCCAATCCTAGGTCCTAGGAGTATTCCATATCTTGTCCGCTCGATACATTGTCTCGGAGAGACCTTATGCTTCGACAGCATTTATCCCCATAGCCACGGTTCCTGTTTGTTGCAGCCTTTTGAGGGTTTTAGACCTTGCATTGGTCAGGCAGCTTGCCTGATCCCCAGAAGCTTCTTCCTAGATGCGGTTTGAATCCTGCCTTTTTTTGTTAAGTCGCAAGGCCCGGACTCTTAGCAGAAGTGCATCCTACCATGGCAAAGCAGTGCAGCGGTCGGAGTGTCAGAAGCCAAGGTTTGGGAGATTAGATGATTAGTTAGAGATCCCAATCCTGTTTTTTTTACATAGTGACATAGTACAGTATATATAGTATAGTATAAGGTATAGGATATGCAGTATAGCATATACAGTATTCTAGCGCCTTCGCTCAACATGTACCGTACGGTGTCCCAGAAACATGACTGTGACTACTGTTGTTTAGGATCATGTTTTTTGCATGTGTCGTTGCCGTAGCAGCAGTAGTAGTCGGAGCAGTCGTTGCCTTAGTGTAGAGGTCGCCGTTATTCCCGTCCTAATCACCCGGGTCCAGGCTTCTGGCTTTTTGCACGTTCAGAGGCGCAGCGACGAAATGTGCAGGTGTTCACACGCACAGTTTTGGCAGAAGTCTGGTTTTGGTCGTGAGTCGTGAAGTCCTGGGATGCAATTGATGACCGATTGCAGGTCGTGCTTCGGTCGGGATACAGAGGTTTCTGCAGGATGTAATGCGAGAGTCGCGAACGCATGATCCTCCACAGCTGGAGGTTCCCAATCTGCATTTGAGGGGCGGGGGTTTCTTAAATTAGGGACGCCTCATGTAGGAACTTTCAAGATGAGGATGCCATCTGCTATCATGGAGGGTATATTATATATATATATATATATATATATATTCAGTCCAAGTCTTTCGGTTTTACGAAGGCTGGCCAGATTGAGTCCGAAAAAGCAGTTGGTGCGTGCACCAGAAGCAGTGGCCCTTGCACAAGTCATATATTGCGCCTCTGAGAAACATTTGCGTGGCGGCGTCTCCAAAAGCCCCGGAAACATAGTTGTGGAAATAACATAGGGCCTTAATAATCACCTATACTATTTGGGGGGGGGGTTCTTATTATAAATATAGTATAACCCCCAAACCCTATTCTAATTATTAAGGCTCTTATATTAGTTTTGGAAATAAGGACCTTCGCAACCCAGAAGTTTTTGAGCCATATGCTCCATGGGTTTAGGGTTGCAGACTGGCTAGACTTGAGATCAATAGCAAAAACGGCAACCCAAAGCCCTGAACCCATAGACTCTAGGCCAAAAAGCCCTGCACCCAAGAACCCTGAATGCTGTTCGCCTGCTTCTGAACTTCGGAGGTCTAGGATACAAGGTTCCATCAACTGTGCCGAGGTTTAAAGTTCCACCAACCCCGGCTCACTTCAGCTGTAGACGAGAAGATTTCCGTATCGCCCCTGTGCACAATGTTGTTGTATACTGGTAAGTGCTTTCGACTTTCGGCAGTGGTGCATCTGTTCACTGATTCTCATCATGTTTTACCACCCACTGCGACATCGGTTTTAAGTTTTTCAACGTGAACATAAGCCGTTGTCGTCGTACTACTTACTGCTGAGCCCAGACGTTCGAGAGGAAAGCTCGAAATGAAGCCTTCGTAACCCAGCCAGGCAGTGAGTTGGCTTGTAGAGGGTTGAATGTAAGTAGGTTGCGGCTCTCAGATAGGTTCATTACTGTTGACAAAGGATGCATAGAACTTGTATCTGGTCGTCGCTGCAGGCCGGGTATGTTTGAGGAAAAAGGCTTCCGACGGCTCTAACCGACTCTAAGAAACCGCCCGCACGGCCTAAAAATCCTTCAGGCCAAAACCTGAATCCTGAACTGGTCCGGTCCGTGCCATGAGGCTTCCAGGATCTAATATAGGGGCCTTAATAATTACTATACTATTTTAGGGGGTTCCTTATTATAGTTATCGTATAATATTCCCCAAAAGCCGAAGGCCCCTATAGTATGCGAGAAGGCCAAAAACCGCCCAGAAGCCTCAGAGCATAAACTCCAAGCCCTCTACCCAAAACCGCTAAGACCCCAAAGCCCTCTCGGCGAAATGGAGTTGCCGCTGGACTCCCGGTTTGGCACAACAAGCTGCAGTGAGACACTCTCATGCAGTAGTGGTGGTAGTGGTAGTAGTAGTAGTAATTGGAGCTAGGATGCTTCTCCAACGTAAACGGATTGGTCAATGTAGTTTGTCGGAGTTGCGGTGTGGTAGTGGCAGTGGTAGCATCGCAGCCGTTCCAGCTGTTGTTGCAGTGAAGCTCAGGAAAACATCGGATGGGGGGAAGGAAAACTCAGTTACGAAGGTTTCGACGCCGGAAGAGAGCTTGTGAGCAAAGGGTACAGAAAATGCACGACGAGGACACGTAATCTTCATGGAACTTCACCTAGCTAGCTCTTCGCCTCGAGCAGCTTGAGTTGCGACAAACCATTTCTTGAGCTTGTGCCTGGCCTCCGGCGACTGCGGGTACGACGGCGCTTTAGGTTCGGAGTTGCCCTAAAACTTGGCATTACTGTTCAGACATTACATCAGGACCGGAGAAAAGGCACACAATAGCCGGCTTGTGTCTCCCAGAGAGTTCCATGCCGGCAGCCTATGCGAACTCCCCACGCCGCGCGAGATGCACGAATAGCCACACAACGCCTCCAAGTTCGATCCCGATCATGCTGCTTGCGGTTTACATTCTTATGATCTTGACAATGTGACCTGAAGCCTGCACCCCCAAGACCAAGCCTAGCCCTAAACCTGAAACGCTTGAGCCCCCAGCCATCTACTGAGCCCTAAGCAGTTTTTAAGCTTCCAAGCTCCTGAAACCCAAAGCTGTCGACAGAAGTAGTTTTACCTAAGGGCCCAGCTCGCACAGTGTGGCGGCAGCATGAGGCTGACCTGCTTAGGCAAGCCCTTCGGCGGCTGGCGCGGGGCCGTTCAACCTAGACTCTGCCTTGTATAAGATATTACTGTTACTATACCACAAAAAACTATACTACAAAACTATATACTGATATACTCTATACTCTGTAAATATGCTATATCATATTGTTCGGAATTCCGCTTTGCAACGGTGTCATGGTAAGGTTAATGTGGTTGTTGGCTCCTTAGGGCCTTAGGGAAAGTCATGAGAACCTCGACTTTTCTGAGCTTGAAGGCTTTCGGTGTGGACTTTGCGTTGAGGTTCAGCTTTCGTAGCACTGGGCGAATTCTCCGGATTTTTGGGAATGGTCACCGAAAGAAGTCTGCCACATGGGGCATGCAGCCACCACACACAATTGCAGTAACAACTACGCCCGTTGTATACGATGCCGTGCAGCCCGGGCTTGCAGGCAAGGAGAACCGAAGAGCTCTCTGCCCTAAAACCTGAAGCCCCCTAACTCCTGAAACCCTAGGCCCTCAAGCCTTAACGCCCCATTTCCTTAAACCTTAAGCTCTAAATATATGGAGATCTGAAGACTAAGGTTTCAGGTCCAAAGATGCACGGGTACAGAGTCTGTTGAACGTAGAGGCTCTCCGCGATAAGCCCTCGTCTTTACAGAGGCCTTGAGGCTATGACAAGGAGTGAAGCAAGCGCTGAGGACATGATATGCAGAAGCGCTGGATCTGTGGTTTCGGGTCAGTTGTCGCTCACCTTCTGGGCTTTTGGTGATGTCGGAGGCTGAGTCTTTCAGGTCCTGAGCTGAGGCGCCGTACATCTGACAACGGAATAGCACAGGCGCCTGAATAATTAGCAATGCGATGCTGTTTTTTAGGTATATTTGGTTATGATGATTGCCTATTGTACCTCAAACGCCCTATGCCCACCTGTTTGTTGTTTGCGGTTGATGCGGTGTTTTCTACTTCACGCAGAAATGTGGTTCGGTGCTGTCGTCTGGATGAGCATGAGCCATGGTTCATACACTGTCTCTTTTCTCGAAAACTTTTGGGCAACTCTAACGTAACCCCAGAACCTTTTGACACTCCTGACTGCAAGCCATAAACCGAGGAACAAGGGGTGCTGAATATCAGAAGGATCTTACTACTTAGGGCTTAGTGTCGGTGCAGGGTCGTGTATTTCTGAAAACCGTAAATCGTAACCCCGAACCTTCACTTGCGAGTGACCAACTGGCATTTGTTTCCTCTTCTTCTCAGGATGTTTTTGATTTCCTGACCGCAATGCCTAATCAAGGAGCCTGAACCGAATCTTTTGAGTTGGATACTTGAAGGTTCATGGGTAGCTATAAGTAGGGTTATAAGTAGGGTAACTATACTTATAACCCATATTGGTGACTTATAACTCCACTTATAACTACCATGAACCTCCAAGTAGGGTTGTTACTACATACAACAGGCTGCCTGGTGTTGCTTAAGTAGAAATTCGTGGACGATGTCTGCTTGGAAAGTTAAGGAGTTAAGGGTTCGGGCTAGGCCCATATACCCTCAGTTGCCCGAAGGCCCGAGCCCAGAGACGTGAACTATACTCTAGAGCCCTATCCCGTCGCGATGCATAGCCCGGTAAGCTTGGAACGAGAAGCCCGGACCGGACCGGACCAAAGCATGCGATCAGCGTGTAGGACATATAGGGTTTTCGGTATATGATCTCTTCACTGCGGCCACCCATAAGGAATGTGTTCCTTTGCGGGTTCGAGTTTGCGCCACTGATCCAGCACTTGACGAAACGGCCAGCGCAATGACAGAGGATGCATAAAACAGCTTGAGGCTCTCTCGGCGGTCGTCATTGCTCCAACGACCTTCCTGCCACCATGCAACATCCAAAAGACCGAGACCATTTGCATAAACAACTTGTGTCAACCCCGGAACAGCATAAGTAATAAGAGTCTTTACCTAAAAAACAACAAGGGCCAGAACAAATCCACTGACGAAGACGGCGGAGACTCAAAGGTGCAGACCATCGGTGCAACAACAGGGTTCACGGTATTCTTTCGCAGCACAAGGTTTCCGACATGATCCACATGATTTAGGCTCTTAGGCTTGTTTTCTGACGCCGAAACAGAGCGCAGCTGTGCCCTCTGGACACATTGCAGCCGAAGGAATGCTGAAAGCAGAAAAAGTGCATCATCGGTGCGCACCGGGGGCTCAGTTGAGTACTTTATTTGAAGATGAAGGGATCCTGCCCCTGCGCCCCCGTAAACCTCGAGACCCTGAAACTCAGCACTACGATTAGTATCGTCCGAATGGCGATTAAAACCGGGTGCCTTTCAGACCGCTTGGGTGGTGGAAAAGCTCTGCGTTTAGGGTCTAGTCATCAGGATTTGAAATGAAGGTAATTGAGTTGAAATTTCCGAGGTGTGGGATTCTAGCTTAAGATCTAGGGCTGGAGGTGTAGAGAATCGGCTTGAGTGGTTGAGTCGGGGTTTACACGACTCCGGCCTAGATGGGGGCCTGTTTAGCAAGCGGTTCCAAAAAACTCTTGGTAAGTCAGGTACACTTGGATAAAGAGTGGTTTTGAATTCAACACCCTGCTGCTGACCGCTGAACTTTTGACTGATGGTCTAGGTTGGGGCTAAGAATGAAACTGGTAGGTGTTTGGAGTCTGCGACGTCGGGCAGATAGTTGCTACACCCCGGCTTAGAGGAGTAGAAGAAAGACATCCCGTAGCTACATCCCCAGACCCCGCCATGCTGCCTCGCACAGAAATGGATTCAGGTCATCTCCGTGACAACTCCGGCAAAGAGGAACCGGGCAGCGACCAAGATTCAGGCAGAGGGCTCCGATCCTAACTTAAGGCCTGAGGCTTTTGAGTTCATCAAAGTATCTTAACTGTCGTGCATCGGGTTTTTTGGGGGGTTTGTGGGTGGTGTTGTCTGGGGGCTGTCGAGGGTTTGCCGGGAGTTTGCTGGTTGTTTGTCGGGGGGTTGTCGCGGGATGGTCGCGGGCTTTGTCGGAGGTTTGTCTCAGGTTTGTCCCAAGCTTGTCCTAGGCTTGGCGCGGGTTTGTCGGGTTTCGCGGGTTTGTCGGTGCTTTGGGGTTTGTCGCGGCTGTTTTGTCGAAGGTTTGTCGTGGAGCTGTTTGTCACGGCTGTTTTAGCGCTTTTGTCGGGGGGGTGTCGGCTTTGTCAGGGGTTTGTCGCGGCTTTGTCGGGGGCTGTCTTGTCCTGGGTTTGCCGCGGTTTGTCCAGGATTTGTCCGGGGTTTGTCACGGGTCAGTCGCGGGTTACTCGTTAGTTGTGGGTTTGGTTTGTCACAAATCAAACATTGTCGCGGGTGGCGCGGGTCGGTCGAAGCTTTCTCGTGGGTTTGTGTTCGTCGGGGGTGCTGTCGTCAGTCGTCAGGGGGGTTGTTGCAGGTTTATTTGGGGTTGTCGCATTCCTCTGCGCTGCTGGAAAATTCAGAGCGTTTCGTTACCATGGTGCACTGCATCATGGGTTTATAGTAGGCAATATACGGCATATCATACAAAACCGAATGTGTATGTGTGTATAGTTGTGTGTATATATATATGTATATATGTATACATATATGTACATGTATGTAGGTATGCATACATATGTTTCGTGAGTCACATTTAAAATTGAATGAACAAATATGCAAACGAAAACACGTATGTATGCACATATGTATGCATGTATGCATGCATGTATGCATACATGCATGCATTCATGTATGTACGTATCTGTGCATTATGTGTGTATTTTGTGTGTATGTGTATGTATGATGGGTACGTATGTGAATATATCTTTGCATATATGTATTGCTGAACGAACATGTAGATGACATGACATACACATATGTGGACTTCAGCTGCGACAACTCTGACCACGAAGGCTCAGATTCGCACCTTCCTGGCCATAAAGAGCTTCAAGCCTGGGACCTAACTGGCTTGAAGCTGTTGTTTGTCAGTATTCAAGGAGGGTTTAGGGTTGAGGGTTTTAGGGTTCATCCTAAACTCTACTTAGCTTTAGACATCTTTAGACCCCCTAAGCCTGCATTGCGGGCATAGTCCTGGACAGGTGGAAGGCAGTGAAAATGTGTTACATGGATGGAGGTTCGCTAGATGTTCGGAAGTTATTTTGAAAGTATTCCACTTGGAAGACGTGTGGGTATCGGCGGTGGTATGTTGCATTGCGAGACACGAGAGGATAACTGCTCCACCACGGTAACCTTGCCTCACTGTCAGGCCGATGCGTGACCACCGGCGTTTCTTGAACCAGAAAGCCACCAGGAGTTTCGGGAATTCGGGGTTGCGGCCATTCGCGTCACTGTTCGGGACGGCCTCCCCGGATTTTGGAGCAAAAATGCACTTCTCCTGGCAGAAACGCTATCCCAAGCCTTATTGAAGGGTGATGAAAGACAGTGTCGTGCTTGGTAGGTCCCGTGGCAACCCTCGGTTGAGTGTCCGGCAGGCCACAGCCTCAAAGCGGAGACAACCGCAGAAAAAAGCTGAAACAGAAACCTCAAGAATGATTTCGGGGCCTTATTGATTACCTTACTATTTTGGGGAGTTCCTTATTATAACTATAGTATCATATACCCCCAAACACAATTCTAATTGTCAAGGCCCCTGTATTAACAGCTTCTTGTGAAGGATCCAGCGCACTGCCCGGCGCTTCCTTTCGCGGATACACGAGATCAGGGCCTGGCCCTTTGCAGAGTGTACCAAAGAGTTTGAAGTTGTTTGCTTTTGTTCCCCCGACAGTTGCACTAAGCAACTTCCTAGAACAGTTGCCTTTTCAACAATGACGGGGGCCAAGTCGGTCTACTATCTGGGAACAGGAATAGATGCTACCTGCCACACGCTGCATGCCCGGCATCTCACACGGAATAGATGGCAATTCCGTTCAGGCTGAGGGTAGACTCTAGTTTGGCACACAGGGTGTTGGAGGCTTTTGCAGCAACCTGAAGTTTGGAGATTGGATTTGGATTTGGGAGGGCAGCCGGGCTCAGACGAACCGGCCGGTGCAGGCGCGTCGGATGGCCAGGGTCTATGCGGCTGTGCGCATCCAGCTTCGGGCTCGGATGCAGTGTGTAGTCTGGTGCATTATCAGGGCGGAGCTGAGCAGCCCGCGCTGTAAAGGGCTTCCGCTGAGTGTGCTGCTCCTGAGATCTTTTCTGAAACAATTCCGTATCCCAGGCCCAGGCGATGTTGCAGAGTCGCGGAACGGGTGCTTAAACGCAAAAGCTGTGTCGCGAAAAAACGGTCAAGCTGCCACTCCTCTCCTTCCCTGAACAACTGAACACACAAGCAAGGGGCGGACGAGTTGCACGCGCAGCTCGTATAATTTCGATTGGTAGATAGGTGTTGCGAGAAGTCATAGCCCAGGGACCTTTTGACCTCAACAAGGACGCAATCACCAAACCCTAGTTCTACCAGAAATGAACGACCTCGGGCTGGAAACTATGAACTCGCCAGGACCTACGCAAGCATAAGGAGCCCATAACCCACTGCTCAAGGCACGGACCTCTCCTGGAAGTCTATTGGTTTTGTTTTTCTTCGTATTTGGACCTTTTTTTAATGATTCCTTTTTCGTCCACTGGGCGAGTATTCGCGATTGAAAGGTTGCCCAACACACCCCCAAGGTGCATTGCGCGAGCGATGGCTGCAAGGAAGATTTGTGCCTCGGCAGAAAGTTTCGGAGTCTTTCTTTTCAAGCACCATAGGGGCCTAAATAATTACCAATAATACTATTTTGGGGGTTCCTTATTATAATTATAATTGGGCCCCAAAACCCTCTTCCAATCATTAAGGCCCCTATACTAGAGCTGGAAGTAAGCTCCAGGGTTACGGCTCCCAAGCGCCAAAACTTACAGCACGGCTTGTTACTTGGAGGTTCATGGGTAGTTATAAGTAGGGTTATAAGTCCCCGAATATGGGTTATAAGTATACTTACCCTACTTATAACCCTACTTGTAACTACGCATGAACCTCCAAGTAAGCCTCGGGCAGGTAGGTATTCGGCCTTGGGGGGTCCCTGGCTGTTGAGCGTTGGTGTTTGCGGCCTGGGCAGGCGCAAACTTGACATGTCGGGTCTTGGGATTATTGGGTTCACGGTGAATCGCTGCCTTTCGGGCGTTCCGGCAGCGCATGACATGTTCCTCGCAGCCACAGCCCGAAAGCAAAGCGGAGATGTATGATTCCCCGGCCAAACCAGCCAATATGTCCAGACCCAAACCACTGCCCTTCTAGTTGACATCGAAGAGGGTGTTCAACCTATCATATGTTCAGACCAGCCGTGCTGCAGATGCGCAGAAGAAGAATGACAAGCACGGCTTCGTGAACATGAGAAAGGCCGGGCCCCTCCAAAACCCGCACATGTTGCATCCCCTGGCTTTTGGAGCCAGACACCAAACAATTGTTTTTGGCAAGCACGGCATTACCCGTCAAGCCTGTATTCCACAAACCGCAAGGCCGTTACACCTGATTGTTTGAACCTGTAATATAATGTAGGGGCCTAAATTTTTACCAATAGTATTTTGCGGGTTCCTTATTATGATTACAGTATAATGGGCCCCAAAACCCTATTCTAATTATTAAGCCAGGCCCCTATATTGACATACTCTGTCCCTGAACGGTGATCCTGAACTGCGCTAAGCCTCAGACCCAGACCGCGAAACAGAGAGCCACAAATGCACCGTGCCAGGTTGTGCTGAAGATTCAGCCCAACCCTCAGTGATGTGCGAAGTGAAACAGCATGGAAATCGCTTCAAGGTTGACCTTTGTGTACTTCTACTTTGTTTGCTGTCTGCAGCCCTGGCATGCTTTAGCATGTCCCAGACTCCACGCCCCAAGCAGGTCAAGTGGACCTCGGGTTTCCAGAGAGTCCAACACCCTCCAATTCGGGGCAATCACAAACAGACTCTAAATGTGGTTATAGTAGTGTATAGGGTATATGACTGCTATGATCGAATGGACAACCAGCCGGCTCTCTGAGCTGGGGGCCTAGCACACATCCCGGAGTGTCTAAGGTGCCATGTGCGAAAGTGGCTGGCCTTCAGACGCGCCAGCAACTCAAGAACCCTGCGTGTTGTACGGTTCATCGAGAGCTAGAAGCCGAGGTTTAACAGCATTCGGCTGCTCCGTGGCTTGAGCTTCGCATCTGGCAAGACCCTGACGTCCGAAGTTCCCAGAAACCCGATAACGGCGACGGAGAGCAGTGAAGCATTGCTTGTGTGCTTGCAGTGCCCTTCACTTGTGGTTTCCAAAGTAGGATCCGAGGGCTTTGAGGCAAAATGCTGTGAAGGCCGGCTACGGCTGTGTCGTCTTCCTGTAACTGCACTCTGATATGTTCCAGCAGGGACCCAGTTGTCGTCAATCCTTGCAGTCTGTCTCCGAGTGTGAGAGTCGAACCGCGCCTACCCCTGGCTTGCAACCCGTTAGAGCTCCCCAAGAGATGGGAGCCGAATCCTGAAACTCTTCTGCTGGGCTCCTACGCTCAGGTCCGAGATCTTCGGCGGGTGTTCGGGATCCAAGCTGGCAGTGGGAGGGACATGTGCATTGTCACAAAAAGAGAATGGGTTCTGAGTTTAGGATTGGCAAGTGATGATTTCTTCGACTAGATGCGGGTGGTACCACGATGGTTCACAAAGGGTTGAGGCTTGCTGGATATACGGTGGCGGTGGTAGGCTCCATGGTATAAAGATTACTCTAGGTCTTGGACGTTTGCTGCATAAGGCTATTTCTAGCTCAAACGCGCGAAAGCATGAGGCCTTCCAGCAACAGGAAGCCGCTGGCATCCCTCGCATGTCTCCTTTGCGGTTTCGTTGCCTTCCTCTCCTGTGAAATATGTGCCGTGCGTCAGCCTCCCGCCTGGTGGAAGGCAGGGCATCGCCGGCAGCGGCAGGGCAGTGTCGCAGAGGCGGAGCTCCTCTCGCACCTGGCAGTGCTTTTGCAGCCAGAGGAGACGATCGAAGAGCTCTTCCGAGACTTCCCGGTCGAGCCGAGCGAGGGATGGGGTCGGAAGATTTTAAGCCCAGATCTGGCGGTCTATGGCGCTTTCCAGACGAAGGAAGCAGCTCTTTTTTTGGAGTACGACGGCTACTACCGCCATCTGTCGCCAGCGGGGACAGCAGCTGACATCCGCAAGAACAAGGCGCTTCTGGCCTTTGCACCGTCCGGATCGCACGTTTTGCGCATAGCCCATGCTCATCGCGGATTGGAGCTTTCGTGTGGGATGGGAGAAGTTGTTGTTGACTTGTGGCACCTGGGCCACGCAGCATCGTTGATCAAGGCACTCCGTCAAGTTGCTATGTTCTTGTTGGACCAACAGGGACGTGCATTGCAGCCTGATCTACGAGCTAGGCTGCAGACCTTTGTGAAGACCCCTGGCAGTAACGGTACGCACGCAGCAGTTGAGTTTACGAAGCAGATAGTAGCGAACCGGCAGCTTGAGTTCGATCCAGCTCCTTTGAAAGAGTTTCTGCAGTTACAGCTGGCTTTGTCGCCTGCAGACGCAGAAGCACTGTTTGAAAAATGCCCTGCTCTGTCGCGTTGCGACATTGAAAACAAACTTCAGCCTACGATGCAGTTCCTGGAAAACACATGTTGCGAAAAGGCTCAGGTGGCCAAAGTGATTGCTCGGTATCCGACAGTTTTGGGCTGCAGCATCGAAGACAACTTGAAGCCCACAGTCCGGTGGCTGCGAGACATGGGAGTGTCCAAAGCCGAGGTGGCCAAAGTGATTGCTCGGTATCCGACAGTTTTGGGCTGCAGCATCGAAGACAACTTGAAGCCCACGGTCCGGTGGCTGCGAGACATGGGAGTGTCCAAAGCCGAGGTGGCCAAAGTGATTGCTCGATTTCCGACAGTTTTGGGCTACAGCATCGAAGAGAACTTGAAGCCCACGGTCCGGTGGCTGCGAGACCTGGGAGTGTCGAAAGCTGACGTGGCCAAAGTGATTGCTCGATGTCCGGCAGTTTTGGGCTACAGCATCGAAGACAACTTGAAGCCCACGGTCCGGTGGCTGCGAGACCTGGGAGTGTCGAAAGCTGACGTGGCCAAAGTGATTGCTCGATGTCCGACAGTTTTGGGCTGCAGCATCGAAGACAACTTGAAGCCCACGGTCCGGTGGCTNGTCCGGTGGCTGCGAGACCTGGGAGTGTCGAAAGCTGACGTGGCCAAAGTGATTGCTCGATGTCCGACAGTTTTGGGCTGCAGCATCGAAGACAACTTGAAGCCCACGGTCCGGTGGCTTCGAGACCTGGGAGTGTCGAAAGCTGATGTGGCCAAAGTGATTGCTCGACATCCGCAAGTTTTGGGCTGCAGCATTGAAGACAACTTGAAGCCCACGGTCCGGTGGCTTCGAGACATGGGATTGTCCAAAGCCAAGGTGGCCAAAGTGATTGCTCGATGTCCGACAGTTTTGTGCTACAGCCTCGAAGACAACTTGAAGCCCACGGTCCGGTGGCTGCGAGACCTGGGAGTGTCCAAAGCCGAGGTGGCCAAAGTGATTGCTCGATGTCCGGCAGTTTTGGGCTACAGCATCGAAGACAACTTGAAGCCCACGGTCCGGTGGCTTCGGGACCTGGGAGTGTCGAAAGCTGATGTGGCCAAAGTGATTGCTGCATGTCCGCAAGTTTTGGGCTGCAGCATCGAAGACAACTTGAAGCCGACAGTCCGGTGGCTTGGTGGCCTGGGATTGTCCAACACCGAGGTGGCCAAAGTGATTGCTCGATTTCCGACAGTTTTGGGCTGCAGCCTCGAAGACAACTTGAAGCCCACGGTCCGGTGGCTGCGAGACCTGGGAGTGTCCGAAGCGGAGGTGGCCAAA